>CAKOBO020000029.1:224605-749605 GCA_932526585.2 Philonthus cognatus | reverse complement strand
AAATTCGGAACGAAACTGAAAATCAGTATTACTCAGTTCTTGATGTAACTGAATATGATATGCATGATATCGATTTTTCTTCAGAATGCGTTGTACTGACCTCTCGCTTATGCTGGTTGCTTCACAGATGTCTTTTTGACTCAAGTTGGGATGCTCAGTTGCTGTTAAGAGCACTGAAAATTGGTTTTCCTCATTGGTGATAGGTTTTGTTCTTTCTTGTTTTCTGTAATGTACACTTCCCGTTTCAATGAATCTATTGAGCAGGTTCCTAAAACTATTCTCTTCCGGATGTCTTTTGTCGGGATAATGTGTCGCGTAAATTCTAGCCGCCAATAAACAATTTCTATCAGTCTAGACTAGTTCGTCTTTTTCGAAATTCATCGTAATTATATGCTGTCTACTTTTACCACGAAACGAAGAATCACTTTACAAATCACAAATTAACGTTTCGAATTTCGACATAATCAAATGTCACACTTGTTTCGTCGCAGCATGGCCTACTAGAGTGCATAGAAATGTAATTAAATGGATACTTTTGTGAAAAATATTGAATATCTCAACAACTATGGGCTTTAGACATAAGATATGCCCCATCAAATTGAAGAGAAGAAAAAGACCTATCGAATAATGGCATAAAATAGGGAGTATTCCATTAAAAAAATAGGTTATGCCGCTTTGAAATTAGCAAAGTTTGGCATGTTTCTCTGAACACCCTTTACTACTAAATTTAAATTGCTCATTAATAAAACGTTGCTTATTAACCACACTGAGATATTTGCTAAAAGTTATTCTAACCTTCAAAAAACGAGGTCGCTACGATTTTTTAAAGTTGAGCTTGCTTATGCATGATACTTGAAGAAAAGTTGTAAATTGGCAACACTGTAACATAAAAAAAAACTAAATGGACAACAATGTAGAGGTTAAAAAATGTCATTAGAAAAGTTGAATAAATACAGGGTTTCCATTAAAAAAAAAAAAAGATTTTTGTTATACTGCAAAATTGGGACACCCTGTATGTCTGAAAATAATGTTACGCTATAAATATTTTTAAATCAATAATTGTTTGTACGAAACATTTTTATGTTTTTTTCACGGGAATAGCGCTAGGAAAGCCCGACACACTGTTGCAGGACCCTGTATATATATATATATATATATATATATATATATATATATATATATATATATATATATATATATATATATATATATATATATATATATATATATATATATATATTAAAGCAGATGTAAGTGAAAACATGCTAAGAAAATTATGTGAATTTACTTAGAATTAATTGATTGTACGTAACTGATTTTTGCAGTTTTTCAAATGAGATAATCATATTAATTAATCATTTTTTTAAAATGTATAAATTTTATATTATATTTAAAGAAATTCAAAAAAATGTTTAAATTTCGATTGCAGCTTGTCAAGGTTTATTCATTTCTGTGTTCTTTCTACGAATATATGTCGATTTTATAATAATCTGTTGAGTTCTTTTATTTTTTCAAGGAAAGTTCGATCTATATTTATTCGATTTTTATAAAATGTCAACATTGGATTGATAATTAAAAAAAAAACGCGTCGATATATAAATTTTCTTATAACAGGGAAGTTTTTTTATTTGTAAACATACAAGTACGGGAAATTTTTCTTCAAACATTTGAAAGAGGTTCAATTTAAAGTTACAAACAAGTGTTGTCCACTCCCAGATTAAGTATGAAGTAAATTTTCGAGTCTAGAAAGCCTAAAAATTTGGTTTAGTCGCTCCACAAAGCGGGGCGACCAAACCAAATTTTCAGGCTTGTATAAATACTTTTATAAAACATTGAAATATTGAAAAGTTTAAGATATATATCTTTAGCATGCTGCTTTAGTAGTATATTTTGAACTTCATTTGAAGTCAGTGTTTTTTTTTATACGCGTGGCACTTGAAGTAAAATTTCGAATTTAGAAAAGCCTGGAAATTTTGTTTGGTCGCTTCGCGCTACGGGTCCAAACCAAATTTTCAGGCTTTTCTAAACTAGAAATTTTACTTCAAGCTTAATCTGGGAGTGGAAAACACTCTTTTAAAGCTTCAATTTGAACTAATTTCAAATATCTGAATATCTTAAAAAAAGTACTCCCTGTATGTATGCAGATAAAAAAAACCTTCCTGTATAATTCATTCAATTCTAAATAAATTCTGTGGATTTTTTGGTGTTTCACCAATCTATTATTTTTTTCAATTCGCAGAGAATTTTTTGACAAATATCTAATATTATTTCATATTTTGGCAAATGCAAAGAAATTTCAAACTCGATTACAGCCAGTCAAGGTTTATTCATTTCTGTGTACGTTCTCTACATTTATGTTGATTTTATAATAATCTGTTAAATTCTTATAATTTTTCTCAATTCTCTATTTATTTGATGTTTATAAAATGTTAACTTTGGCTTGATAATTTCAAAGTTTCAAAATCCAGCTACACTTAGTAAACTTTACGTGGCTTGAGTTCGCTCAAACCTCGAGTATTGTTCCATATTCTGGAATCCTTACACGTTAATGAACATAAACAATATCGAAAGAGTTCAAAGAAGATTTACGAAATTCATATCATTCAAATTTGGCTATGACGATAACCACTCTGTTGTCTTGAACCAACTTAACATGTACACACTAGAGCATATGCGATTTTGTTGTGATGTGATATTTGCTTATAAACTGATAAATGGCCATTTAAATGCACCTATTTTATTAGAGTACATTTATATTCACGTACTATCTAGACCACTCAGAACTAATTATACATTCTTCGTACCTGCTTCTAGGACTGATTATGCAAAGCAATTTGGTACTCGGCGTTTACTTCACAACTGCAACAAAGTTCAAATAGATTTATTTCATACAACATTGGGTAAATTACGTAATTATTTATTTAAAGAAATAAATGTTAATGCTTAGAAATTGTATACCAATTTTACCATATTGACTCAGTCCTCGTTCAATTTTATGATGTCATTCTAATTTTGTTTGTGATTATAATGTGTTATATATGTTTTTGTCATTTCTTTATTGTATTTGCATGGCTTTTATTATTGTTATCTTTAAATAATTGTACCTATATTTTTATATTACATGTATATTGCTGTAAAATGGTTGATCCGTGAATAAATATTATTATTATTATTTTTTTTTTTCTCAAACATGTCGGTTTGGTATAAGTACCCTTCAGACGGGATTTTACCAAGTCTGGGGATATTTTTATTATATAATATTGTTATGTAGGTTTAAGAATTTCCTGACTATACTACATGTGTTCATAATTATGGATTTCTGTATTTGTGTGGTTATACGTTCTGGTAGTTGTAGAGTCTTTATGTTTTCAATTGTGTATTTGGGTATGATTCCTGTGACTGATATTACAATTGGTAATATTTTAACTTGACGTTGTTTCCACAATCTTTTTATTTCTTCTGCTAGCGGGAAGTATTTTTCACGTTTTTGTGTGTGTTTCATTTGTGTGTTATTGTCGTTAGGTACGGCTATATCTATAAGATATGTGGTTTTCGTTTCTTTATTAACCCATACAATGTCTGGTCTGTTTGCTACTATTGTTTTGTCTGTAAGTATTGGTTTGTCGTAGTATATTCTATATTCCGGGGTGTCGATAACAGATTCTGGTGTATATTTGTAGTAGGGCTCTTTGATTGAGTTTTGTTGTTGGCAATTTATTATTTCAGAGTGGATGATTTTTGCTACGTTGTTATGTCGATCAGTGTATTCCGTGCCTGCAAGTATTTTACACCCTGACGTGATGTGGTCTATTGTTTCTGCATGTATGTGGCACTTTCTACATTTGTCTGTTGTTATGGTGTTATCTTTTAATATATACTTTCTGTAGTTTAAAGTGCTTATTACCTGGTCTTGAATTGCTAATATGAATCCTTCTGTTTCAGGTTGTAGGTTTCCCTGTTGCAGCCATTTGTATGTGGATTCTTTGTCAATGTGCTCTTGGTGAACTATGTTGTGATGTCAAAAACCTTCAAGATGAAAATGATAATTCTAGAAAAAGCTATTGATAATTCCCGAACGTGTCTTCCACTTCAGACTAAGCAAGAAGTAAAATTTTGAGTTGAGAAAGGCCCCAAGAATTTTGATTTGGTCCAAATTAAAATTCGGGCTTTTCTCAACTCGGAATTTTATTTATCGCCATGCACATAAAAACACCGATTTAGTGTAATATTCAAAACATACAGAGAGTTTTATGTAACACCGAACATGCTAGAATGTACTGAATGTAAATTTTCCTATGTTCGATGTGTACTGGGACGCATCAAAACATTGAGTGCGATGTGATTGGCTACGATTTCTAATGGTCAAAAATAAACTAAATTTGTCAATTATTATGTCAACCGCAATATGTTGTATTATTAATAGTTTAGTTCAACGGAATGCTTATCAACTTTTGTTGTATTTTTATTCGTTGTCAAATTTAACATATTAAATACAATTTAACAAAAATGTTATCGCTTAATTTTGTCATACAGCAACTAGTAATGTTGGAATTTATAAAACTTTTCTGTACAGGGTGGCCCAAATTCGATGTTTTTATAAGGTATCTCAGTAACTCGAACAGTTAGACAAAATCTGGTATACATGTCATGACCTCTTTTTCAGAGAAAATAACAATATCATTAACAGATCATAGCTAGCTTGATTAGTTTTCTAGATATCGTGCGTTTTTCAATTGTTGGCTATTTTTAAATACGTCTTTTTCTCAATAACTATAAGATATACAAATAAATAGTTTAATAATTATTTGTGTAGTTTTCAACGTAGAATTCAAAAATTAGAGAACTTATTTTTTTATTTCAACTTTTAATTTTAGAGATATGTCACAAAGTTACATTTTTTTAAATGGAATACCTTGTATGTTTTTATGTTATTAAAAAGCATTTTAAAGCTTTACACTGATGTACATAAAAAACATTAAACATTAACAAAAATTCGTAAGAATACGCAAAAAACGATTATATTAAAATAAAAACTAAGTTAGTTTAAATATTAATTTTATAATTTTTAAAGACTTTTGCGATCAATTACTAAGTCTACAGATCACTTCACTATTAATATCTAATATCAACATTTCTGTGGCTATAATAGTATGTATTATCAAATATTTATCTAAACGCTTCAGAGTTAAAAACACATGTTTTCAATAATAATAAAAAATTATAGAAAAATGTAAAGCTAATTTAATATGCTATTCAATAACATTGAAATATATAGGGTGTTCCATTTAAAAACATGCAACTTTATATCATAACTCAGAAATTAAGTCAAAATAAAAAAATAAGTACGGCAGTGTCGTACTTATTTTTTTATTTTGTTTAATTTCTACGCTGAAAACTACATAAATAATTATTGAGTGTTTTTTTTGTATATCTTATAGTTATTAAAATAAAGACATATTTTAAAAAAACAACAATTCAAAAATAATTTTCCAAACTAATTAAGTTAGCCATGATCTATTTACGCCATTAATAATGTCTCGTAAAAAGAGGATTAATTTTTTTCTAACCCTTCAGGTTACCGAGATACTCTATGAAAACATCGAATTTGGGCCACCATGTACAGAGGATTATTAAATATTAAATGACTTTGCAATAGTAAGAATATTATTGGGCACTCTTCGACTTAACAGAAATTGTTTAATTTCATATTTTCCGATAATATCGACGAACTGACTCCTCGCTTGTGAAATATATCCACACAAACTGTTTTACAAGGTTTGAAATGGTTGAAAGAAATGGTATTCGTCAATCAGAAAATTTTACAGAAATAAATTATGGGAATTTCTTGAACGGTTATCTGGATGGTATAAGTTTACCAGAAAAATCTTCTCCTCTGATTTAATTATCCTTTTGTTATAAAGGAGAATTTATGATATTTCTTAGTAACTTTTGTATAATAAGAAACTAGAGATCATTCATTCGAATGAAAATAATCAATTGGTTCGATTAAATAAATAATCTAACATCTTGAGGTCTACCAGAGATCACCTAAATTGCTCGAGAAATCTCTCATATGATTGCTGAAGATATTGCTCGAATAGTTGCTCAAAGGAGCCACTCCTTCACCTGAATCATAGCTCGTATGCTGATTTCATATTCCATTTGAATTTGTTCAAACTTTTAAGCTGTATATTTTTTTCCTGCAGAATTATTTTTTATTGCCATTATTTTTAGAATCATCGTTTAAGTGATCATAGAAGCAATCACTCTTGCAATTACTATAGCGATCATTTGAGCAACAGCGGCGGTCCGTGATTTTTTTGGGATGGGAGAGCACCAGGGGTCTGGGAAGTGCGCGCCCTTTGATTTTTTTGCAAAATATGCTTCCAAAACCCTAAATTTATCACGATTTTTGAAGCGTTTAATATCAAAAATTAAGTACAGAAAAAAATTAAACTCACCATGATATTTAATTAACATGTTTGAAAATATAATCCATTCGCCGTTCCTTGGAATGGGTAAAATGATTAATAATCAAATAATTGAAGTTTGGTGTCGAAATGAGTAATTGTTGCTAAGGCACCTAGTCTGATTTCCTCCATTGTATTTCTAGAATATGTTTTTATTCTCTCCAAAGTAGAAAAACACCGTTCACTTTCAGCTGTTGGCATTGGTTTCAATAGTTTCACAGATTCGACAAATGTAGTTAAATTATTTTTATAGAAACATTGCAGTAATGTTAGAGCAGATGAAGCAGTTCTAAAGTCTGGCCTATTATACAAAACTACCAATTTATGCCTAAAAGCAATTGAATTCAAATTAAAAGTCTTCACGCTTATCTGGAATTCAGTTTCGGGGAAAGAATGTTGATGTGTTAGAAATAAGTGTGGATGAAAAAGAAGAGCTATAGATAGGTGATCACTAAACAAAAAACGATCAATATTATTAATAATAATGTCGCAAACTTCTTTAGCAATAATTTTATGTTTGTCTTCATAACGGGATCTTTTGATCCTTTTTCGGGAATGCTCCTCTTCTTCTTCATCGTTATCACTATGTTCATTGTAATAATCGTAATCAGTTGAGTTCCTCAAATGCTGAATTGACGATTTAAATGATGACACACAATACTGCATTATAATACAGTCAATTTGACGATGTTGTAATTGGTTATAGAGAATTTCGCAATGCGGCATGATTTTATTAAAAAAATATAACCAGTAATTGAAATCATAATCACTTAAAATGTTTTTTAAACCTACAGCTTTCCTTATTGTCGACTGGTCACTAGATTCATCATCAATGATCCGCCTCAGACATGTGATAAGATCTTTCTTATATCTGAAGACACTCTCAACACATATTTATTTAAAGTTCCATCTGGTTGGTGCAGCTCGCGGAAGTAGATTTTTCACAACCTCATCCAGTATAGCAGTAGGCTTTGGTGATCTTGTAAAAAAAAGTAGAAAAACCATCTAGATTGCAAAAGAAAACGTTCACTTGTTTGTTCCGTTAGGATGCCCGTTCAATTATCAGATTTAACTGATGCGCGTAAGAGTGAACATAACATATTTGTAAATTTCTTTAATTTTTGCCTGAGCACCGTTGTTTTTACAATTCATTACTGAGGCGCCATCGTAGCTTTGGGAGATACAATTTTTAGGAGTTTGGTCCAATTTAATTTTCCTAATTTCCTCCAATAAACATTTGCTAATGCCATCAGCGGTATGATTCTCTGGTTGCAGGAAAGACAGAAATCGTTCTTGAATTTTTCCGTTCAACTCGTATCGAACTATAAACACTGGGAAAGTGTCAGTCAGCTTTGTTAATTTCATCGAGAATCAAAGTGCGGAAAACTTCGTAGATACTATCAAATAATTCATTTTGAATGGTTTTTGACAAACCCATAAAAACTCTATTTTTAGATTTATTGATGTGTTGGTTGAGGGTGCTATCAATTTCTGCCAATAAATTAACCAGTCCACGAAAAATTCCCAGATTTGCCCTTTCTTGTGTTTTGTCGTGGCCTCTTAGAGCTATTTCAAACATGCCACAAAACTTAATGCAGTCTATTAATTTTCCAAGAATGTCTGTTTTTACTGACGTTTTCATTGTGCTCAATTATATTTAATCTATTTGCAGTGTTCAGCTGGCACATTATATTAATCTTCCCCAAAACTGAATATTCTATCATGTTACTAAGATGTTTTCACTTCTTTTATGTCTTTTTACTTTTTCGCCAAGGGGTTTTAAATCACTAATGCCTGTAGAAGTCCAGGCCGGGTCGCTTTGTGGACAATTCTTAATTAAGCATACAAAACAAAAAAATAACACATTTTTTTACATTACATCCACACAACCAGTCTGATAAACAATAAGGGTGCTCTTATATAGACGTTTTAAAAGCGAGGCGGAACGGGAGCGGGCGCAAGCGTTTGCGTTTAAACATATGCGTTTATATGAGAGTTCCTAGACGGACGGGTGCTGGCGTTTTCTCCGCCTCGCACCCGTCCGTCTAGGAACTCTTATATAAACCCATGTGTTAAGACTCAAACGCTTGCGCCCGCTCCCGTTCCGCCTCGCGTTTAAAACGTTCATATAAGAGCGCCCTAAGAGCTTCGGTTGTATTTTCTCGACACGGTTTTATTTGTTTTTGAATTGTGCACTACTTGTTTAATGAATAAATCTGGTCTAGGGGGGCCTAGATTTTTTAATTCTATCATAATGTCATGACTCAGTGTGTTATTTTTTTATCAGTTTGAATATGTTAGTAACGGAATTCACAGTTGCATTTGCGACGACAGAAATCACAACATACGCGCACCATTGCCTATTTCACACTGAGCCCGGGCGGGACACGAGGTGTCAACAATATAGGGAATTGCGAAACCAAAATTTCTTTCTTGTCTAATAACAGTAAAATGCCTATAGCTCTATTTCACCGATGGTTTACCCAAGGATCACAGGGCCGCCGGCGGCGCCACTAGAAAATTATAATAGGAAACTGTAAAAATGCTTTAACAAAAATGCTCTAACAAAAATTCACTAGATGTCTCTACATCTGTCTGTTTACCTCCAATTTTATGTTCTACACGTGACACGCCATTTGTAATTAATCTTTTGTTCTGTTTGCAGGTTAGACCGATTTTTCTGGACATTTTTGGAACCAAATTTGCAATGTGAGTCAAGAGAGAGTGAAATATTCCATTTGTGGTTGTACAGAAGATGAAGTGAAGAAATTGTTTTGTTTACCACGAAATCCGAAATTGTAATTATTTCAAAGTATTTACAATTACTCATTTGATCCTCAATACCATTACCATTTATATTCACCGAATACTTATATTATTACAGAATTACATAAAGTGAAATCGCGTAAGTAAGTTTTTATTTTAAAATATGGGCTATAGCTTAAATATGTAACAATGCACGCTTTTGCACAAGTGATATCTATTTTAGAAGGTTTTAATTCAGTTATTACATTAGGAATAAACATATTCAATGTAATGTGATGAGTTGAATCGATTGTTTTAACTAATTATAATTTGAATTGTGATTTAATCGAACGTCACTTCCTTTTTATGTATGCACAAATTTCAAAGATTATAACTGATTATTCACATCACTATGCATATGCATGTTGATTCTGTGTAACAAATAAAATTTGATAACAAATTAACTTAATTTATTGTTTAATTAGCACTAAAATGTAGTATATATTAACTGTTTGTGAAAACCTGCTCTTGGTAATTTGAGACAAGATGTATTAAACTTAAAAAAACCAATTGATCTGTGAAGTTGGTAAAATAGATTTTGGTAAAGGGCTATAGAAATCCGATAGTTACGGATGTTAATCTTATTTATTAACAAATTGTGAACTAAAATGGAGTAGATTTTTGTTGTTGTTGTGACGTTAATTATTGCCCCATGTCATGTTATATAATCAACCTAAAATCGGATTATGATTGTCAACATTTAATGCTGATATGATGCTTGTTTGCTTGATTTCAGCTGTTTATTGAAACAGTGTTTAATTTAAATGTATGATTTTAGATGTGAGACTTGGAAACATATTCTCGGAATTGTATCTGTGTCTCGATGCAATTGGAGAATCTGCGACAGGTATTTTTCTAAGGAATGTTTTGTTCCCTTTAACGTAAGGATGCGATTATTACAAGATGCTATCCCATCTCTTTTTGTTGCAGACCTGAGTACTGTTTCTTCTAATATCGACAGTGATTTAATTCCACCATAGGTAAATGTGTAACAAGGAAATATGTGCATATTTATAAAAGTTTTTTTTTAGGTTACATGTATGGAACTGTTCACTTCATTAACACTTCCTCACATTTATACTCCCCCTATTAAACAGCTCAGAAAGCCTTTGTTTGTTTGTCCAAATATTGACATTAACCCTCAAAATAAAGCTTGAGTAAATACTATTTAAAAAGAAGGAACGTCATATCAGGGTATTAAAAAATGGCAAATGTCAGAACCGTGTAGTATTTCCCATTTTTTTTTTTTTTTTGTAATAAATTGTTGATAATTTAATATTGCTATAATTGATTTCCCTTCATTTGTATTAATATTTTGTTTCAGATAGAAGTGACTTTATGGATATAATTAAATTAATGAAATTAACTTAGGAATGTGTTTTATTTATTGTGTACCCTTAAATAATATTCGTAATGAAATTATTGCTTACATCAGTGAAAGCAATAATTTTATTATGGACTTAGATTTAAATTAAATATTAAATATAAACGAATTTTAAAAAGCCGCCATATTTTGCATTAATCGACTCTCGCGCCACCACAGTGTGGTTTGCCATGCTGCGATCGTTTTTCCCCATAGTTGTGCATCTGTAATCTGTGGCCCGGGACAAACCAGAGAATGCCCTGTTGCTAGCGTAGAGCCGCGATCTACCCCCACCAGGTTCCATCGCTCGATTGCGACTTAGACGTAGCAGATTGGAGGGAAATATGCGAGATGCGGACTCCGGCGTGTTTTGAAAGCATACTATTTGTTATCAAACAAATCAGAAAATGTTCATACAAATTAGGTATTTATAATAATTTATCTGTTAAAAGAAATTTGTCACAGGTCACGGTTTGTCACGGGAGGGCAGTGCCCCGTTGCCCTTCCTGCAGCAGCTGCCACTGTTGAGCAACTATTCGAGCAATCATTGGAGTAATCATGTATTTAAAGGCGGTGGAATCTTTTACGATTCCTGTAGAAGTAGTTGGATTAAAAATTTAAAAGTATTGTTTAAAAGCAAATACTTATATTTAAACAAAATCATTGCATTTCTAAATGAAAACATTGCAGTGATAATAAATTATAATTATTTTGTTCTGGGAGAGTGTTTAAAGGATTTCTTGAATAAATTAGGGTTACAAATCGAAACCATATAGGAAACCGACCCAAATTTTTATTAATAAATGCATTTTCTACTTGCACATGCTCCGCTATGAACATTTTTCAAATTGAATTTAACGAATTAAATGCATGTTAAACGATTCGTAATTTATTTAAGGGGGTATTACCACTAGGACAGCGTTATTTTTACGGTTTTTCAGAAATTTTTTTTGATTAAATTTAATACATGCGATCTTGCGGTTTCTTGCAACTTGTTTATAGATTCATGAACTATAAAAAATGCATTTAAATTCTTTTCAATCGTCCGGCTTAACCTCTAAATATGGCTTCAAATAAGGCTGTGTCCGCCGTGTTTTTCCTCATGGCCGGAAAGATTTTTTCGATTTTGTGATTTGAAACGTAAAATGAAGTAGTAGTCATTAATCTGTATTAAATTATCTGGAGTTTGAACCACCAACAATAAAAAATCTCGATAAATAACAAAACGGAGGCCATTCGAAAAAAGTGGTCGCTTTTTGCCAACCTTTTTCTGACTTTAATGCTCTATGAAAAATATCAAATATTAATATATTTGAATGACGGTAGTTCAAACTCCAGAGGAAAATGTGGAGAACCGAAAACTAAAAGCTCAAGTCGATCCGTTTCATAGTTTGAAAAGAAAGTTTCCGGCCAGCGAAAAAAAAGTGGTTTCGAGAAAAACGCGTTTAAAGTTTCATTTTTCTATTTTCGGAGATTTTTGGCATTAGTCAGCTATGCCAGCTCTGTACAATGTAACGGTATAAAATTGATTTAAGGTTTTGTAAATTTATTTTATAGGGTTTTGTTATATGCAATTTTATTATCATATGCTAATTTAATTCTATTTTTGAATTAATCGTGCATTGGATGAGCGCGCGTCTTTTTCTTGCACACCTGACCGCGCATCTGTGATTTTGGGGTTCGCGCAGATCGTCCTCAACGGACTGATTAGATTTTCAATTCAAATGGTGAACGTGAATCATATATTTTTTTACAAATTTAAATAGAGTGAGTTTTGCTATTTAAATATCGATTTTTATATCGGATTTAAAGTAAAAATTAGATTCATAACTTCTGCGTTATTTGTGGTGTGATACAAATACGCATATCACTTCGGTGGATTACTTGTGGCACCTTAGATGTCAATCGATTCCAACACCATCGAGGGATCCGACATTTTGTTAAATCTTGGTGGAAATCTTTTATCAACACCCAATCCGAGTATTCTTATAGAACCGCCCACTATCGCAGGTATGTTTCGTAATGCTCATCTTCATCAATTTTATTATAATTGATTGATTTACTATGTTCGATTATTTATTGCTGTAAATAGGAAAAAAAAGGGAAAAAAACGGGGGGAAACTACAACTTAAGTAATTTTAAAATTATTGAAACCGGTATTTTTAGGTTCTCTATTTTAGTCCGAATTTTCAATAATTTATTGATTTCTGAGTATCTATGTTTCCTTTCCATCCATATTGGATTGCTTAATTGGAAAATTAAGAGTAGAAGGAAGGGATCGATGAGAGGTTGATCTTCTGGATTCCAATTGGATGAAGACGTGTTTATTGTGGGTTGATGTTCTTCTTGGATTCGTGTGCGGAAAGTCGTTTTAGAGAGTGGAGGAGTTCTTGGAGTAGTCAGGGAGTGCATCAAACACAGATAAGCCCAAATACAAATTGTTTTTTTTTGTGTGTGTGTGTTGAACGTATAATTGAAATGCGTAGTTGTATTTTTTATTTTTTTTTTCCATTTAATATTAAATATGATAAATTTTATGCAGTGGCGTAACCAGTAATTGTACGGCTGCGTGCTTATAGAGTGGTAATTAAGAAAGGAAAAAAAACAGTAACTGAATTAATTCTCTAGGCGATTAAACCAAACTCAAACTAACATCCCTTAGCGCTAACGGACGGTTATTTATATATATATTTTTTGTTACGTACGTTTAAGAATTATACAAAATATTCTAGTGAACTCTATAGTACAAGTCTTAATCTTTTTTTTGATGTTGAAATTAATTAACTTTCGTTTTTTTTTAATTTACTAGCTAAAATTGCTTGTTATTATGTTAATATGATTTGGGGAAAATAAATTATATTATTATTTTTTGGGAAAAATAAGTATTTTCTTGAGTGGTCTTTCCATTGTTGGTTAATTAATAATTTTCGTGATTTTTATTTGTTCTGTTGATAATCGTCGTAATAAAATCACGTGGCGCCCAAAAATAAAATAAAATAAAATCCGAACCACCCCATCTTCATTGAGCAGGTCGGCCGGCGATTATTAAATGACATCGGGCAGAACTGGTAAGTGCGTCAACGTTACAATTTGGCGCCCAACGTGGGGCTCAAAGGGCATAAAGGGGCCCAAAGGGCAAAGAGATAACGGCTCAAAGAGCCCAAAGGGCATAAAGGGCCCGAAGGACAAAGAGAAAAGGGCATAAGTGGCCCAAAGGGCATAAAGGACCAGAAGGGCAAAAGGGTTAAAAGGGCTTAACGAGCTAAAGGGCCAAAAGGGCAAAAGGGTTAAAAGGGCTTAACGAGTTAAAGGGTCAAAGGAGCTTAAAGGGTGTAAGGGCCAAAAGGGATTAAAGGGCCAAAGGGTCAAAAGGGCTAAAGAGCAAAAAGGGCCAAAATGGCTAAAGTACCAAAAAGGGAAATAGAGCCCTAAAGGGTTTATAAGGGACCCAAGAAAGTCAAAGGGTACACAAGAATAGTAGTTGAAATCTGTGATTGGTTTTGTTGTGAACTCTAATGAATAGTAAATAAGAATTATTAAAGGTTTTATAATTAATAAATATGGATTTAAAATTAGAAATTAATCGTTTGGCTCAAGATGAGTTGACTTATGAATCAGCGATTCGGGGCGTAATTGGCGAACTGGCGGTGTTAAAGCAGAGACAGATTTTAAGTAGCTTGCGCAAATTAGAGAAAACTGGGGCTTTAAAATATCCTAAATATCCGTTCAGTTTTGCGGAAGATATCGCTGGAGTAGAATTAAAAATTCAAGAAATAAGTTCACTTATTGCAGATTTTTCCGATACTAAAGATTCTCCGGTTTTAAGAAATTGTCATCTAAACTAGCTCATGTATTCGATAGAATTAATAGATGTAAAGCACAGAATAAAGTGGAAATTGAACAAAAATCCAAGGTGCTTCTCGATGTTGTGGCTTGTATAACCGATTTTAAATTAAAACTTAAAAGTAATAGGGCAGCATCAACTGCAAATGATTCTGCAATTTTAAATGTATCGGTTATAAATGCCGAGGATTCGGAAATATCTACTTTGGATTCCTCTGACAGCGAAGACCCTTCAGTAGTTTCTAGTACTAAGCCGATTCCAGTTAGACAATGGAATCTAACATTTGACGGAGATCTAAAAAAGGGCTCTTTGAGTGCATTTCTTGAGCGTGTGAATGAGTTGCGACTAGCGCGTGGTATATCTATGTTAACTCTCTTTACATCTGCTATAGATCTTTTTACAGGCAATGCATTAGTGTGGTACAGGGCGAATAAGAATCGTTTCCATAGTTGGGGTGAACTAGTAGTTGGACTTAGAGAGGAATTTCAACCTCATGATAACGACGATAAATTGTTTGATGAGATTAAATCTCGAACTCAGGGTTGCAAGGAGTCTATAGGTATTTACATCTCGGTCATGCAAAGTTTATTTAATCGTTTAAGTACTCCTGTACCTGAAACCATACAACTTAAAATTATTTTTAGGAATTTATTGCCAAGCTTTCAAATGCCACTCAGTTTAGTAGAAATGGCGTCTATAACACAACTGTTACATGTAGGTAGACGCATAGAGATAAACCAAGTTAATGCTCGGGAATATACAGCTCCTTCAAAGCGTACCGGTATCCTTGAACCTGATTTAGCTTACATTAATGCTTCTAGTTCGGAAACTGAACTCAACTTAGTCACGACCAACAACGACCTAAACAAAGTTTGTTGGAAATGTCGGATAGCCGGACACATAGCTAGAAAGTATCATTCTCCTCAATCTGTGTTTCGATGTTTTAAATGTGGTAAAGAAGGGTTTAAGATTTCAAATTGTCCGAAGTGTCAGGGAAACGGGCAGGTAGGGCATTGAGTCGTGTGCCTATTCCGTCAGTAAAATCGACTAAACATTGTTCTGTTAAGCCTATATTAGATTACATTTTGTCACATGCTAGCGGAGATCAGCGTCCATGTGTTTCGGTAGAAATTCTTGGTTTAAAATTATTAGGGTTGCTGGACTCGGGAGTAAGTCATACTATCCTAGGTGGATCCGGGTGGAAGAAAATTAATAAACTTGGTATTAAGTTAAATTCTAATGATTTTAAGGAAGTAAAAGTTGCCAATGGTGTTAGTTGTACTTGTCTAGGTGTTCTGAACGTTCCAATTAAATTGTTGAATACGGTTATTTTTATTGAAGTCTTAGTAGTACCTGAAGTAAGTCACTGTCTGATCTTAGGTATAGATTTTTGGAAAAAAATGGGCCTTGTCCCTGATCTGTCGCAAGATATTTGGAAATTTTCTGCGCTAGAATCTGTATGTGCTACCCCTGTGCAAACACTAAGTTCTTTGACGGTGGAACAGCAAATAATTATGGATACATTGGTCGAAGGTAATTTTTCGAAGAGAAGTACTCAATTAGATTGTACAAATATGGTCCAACAAGAAATAGTTACAACATCTCCTCCAATAAAACAGAGATACTATCCAGTCTCTCCGCATATTCAACGCCTTATAGACAATGAATTAGATAATATGCTTGAAAACGGAATTGTAGAAAAGTCATCGTCGGCTTGGTCTTCTCCGGTATTACTAGTTCCAAAGAAGGATGGTACGCATAGGTTTTGTGTGGATTTTAGAATGTTGAATGCTGTTACCAAACGCGATGCTTACCCCCTACCGTATATATCTGCTATCTTAGATAAATTAAAAAAAGCAACTTATTTGTCTTCGTTGGACATTAAGTCGGCGTAATGGCAAATTCCTGTAGCTGAGTCATCCAGAGATTATTTGAGTTTTACAGTTCCAGGCAGAGGTTTGTTTCAATTTAAAAGGATGCCATTCGGCTAACATAATACTCCATCGACTTGGCAACGTTTGATAGATAATGTGTTAGGGCCAGAACTTGAACCTTACGTGTTTGTATATTTGGACGACATAATTGTGGTAACGCAAACTTTCCAAAAACATTGCGAAATTTTACAAGAAGTCTTTGATAGGTTGAATCGGGCTAACCTGACGTTATCGAGAGAAAAGTGTCAATTTTGTCGGCAGGAACTTAAATATCTGGGTTATTTAGTAAATGAGAATGGTATACAGGTAGACCCAGATAAAGTGAAAGCTATCTTGGAAATTCCGATTCCGAAGAATGTTAGCGGTGTTAGAAGTATTCTTGGTTTAGCGTCATGGTATAGGAAGTTCATTCCAAATTTCGCTGATTTGATTAAACCCTGGACAGCTTTATTAAAAAAATCTTCGAAGTTTGCGTGGAGTGAAGAGTGTGCTAAGACTCTCGAAACAATAAAAAATGCGTTAGTGGCACCACCGATTCTCAGATGTCCAAATTTCTCTCAACCGTTTACGTTGCAAACGGATGCAAGTGGATACGGGATTGGAGCCGTATTGACTCAGACTGAAAATGAAACTGATCATGTGATATGTTATATTAGTAGGTCCTTAACTAATGCTGAACGTAAGTATAGCACTACGGAGCGTGAGTGTTTGGCAGTGATATGGGCTGTAGAAAAGTTACGTTCATATTTAGAAGGGTCCGAGTTTACCGTAATAACTGACCATTATTCTCTGAAATGGCTCAGTAGCTTAAAAGATCCTCAGGGCAGGCTAGCCAGATGGGCTCTGCGTATACAACAATATTCATTTCGCATAAGTCATAGGAAAGGAAAGGATCACGTGGTACCTGATACACTTTCAAGAAGTGTACCGGTAGTATATGGTATCGCGGTAGAGCTTTCTGATAAGTGGCTCAACCGTATGATTGTACTGGTACAAGAAATCCCTTTGAAATATCCACAATGGCGAGTTGAAGGTTGGCAACTGTTCAAATATGTCAAAGGTGATATTTTTGTTGATAGGTTGAAAAATCCCGAGGATTTGTGGAAAAGAGTTGTTCCCAAAAACACACGTAAGGAAAATATACGCCAGTGTCATGATAATCCAACTGCAGGATACGCCGGGATCTACAAGACCTACAACAGAATGGCAGAAAAATATTTCTGGCCAAAAATGAAGGCGGACGTTACCAAATATATCAGAAGTTGTGATATATGCCAAAGGATGAAGCCAGAACAGAAGAAACCCAGAGGTTTAATGCTGTCACAACCAGTTGTGAACAAGCCATGGCAAATGATCAGTGTCGATCTGGTAGGACCGCTTCTAAAAGTTCTTCCGGCAATCAATTTATTTTGGTAGTTGCCGATTATTTAAGTAAATTTTCTTTGTTTTTCTCTTTACGACAGGCTACATCCTCAATGGTTGTTAGAAGACTCGAGGAAGAAGTTTTCTTAGTTTATGGCGTCCCTCGTTTTTTATTAACCGATAATGGTAAGCAGTTTACCAGTGGGCTGTTTAAGTCTTTATGTGCAAAATACAGCATACACTGTCGATATAATTCTCATTACCATCCACAGGCTAATCTTGTTGAAAGGGTAAATCGTGTATTAAAAACGATGCTATCCTCTTATGTGGGAGAGAATCATAGAAAGTGGGACAAACATTTAGCTATGGTTGGATGCGCTGTACGTACTGCTACCCATGAGGTAAAAGGGTATTCGCCGTATTTTATTAACTTCGGTAGACAACAAGTATTGGTTGGTAGTGATCACAAACTGGGCGTAAATGACAATATGTTATTTGATCGGTCTGGTGTCGATAGTAGGCCTGGAGTTTTTTCTGAACTTTTTAAGAGTATCACTCATAAGCTGAAAGTAGCTTATGTAAGAAATAAGAAATCTTATGACCTGAGAAGGAGGTCAGATACATTTAATGTTGGCGACGCAGTTCTTCGTAAGAATTATGTTTTATTCAACGCAGCTAACTATTTTACAGCTAAGTTGTCATCTAAATTTATAGGGCCTTTTTGGGTTAAAGAAAAGCTATCGACATGGATATATCAATTGGTAGATTCTTTAGGTAAAGAAAAAGGAGTTTGGAATGTAAAGGATTTAAAACCCTACGTGCATGATGATGACTTAAGTGGGTAATTTTTATAAGTTTTAGTATTTAAGAGTATTATGTTGTATTTTCTAGCATCCAATGCTGTAGTACTCTTCATACTCGTAAAACTTTTTAGAAAGTTTTCCTCGGGGAAGTAAAGGGGGAATTTGTAACGGTATAAAATTGATTTAAGGTTTTGTAAATTCATTTTATAGGGTTTTGTTATATGCAATTTTATTAGCATACTCTAATTTTATTCTATTTTTGAATTAATCGTGCATTGGATGAGCGCGCGTCTTTTTCTTGCACACCTGACCGCGCATCTGTGATTTCGGGGTTCGCGCAGATCGTCCTCAACGGACTGATTAAATTTTCAATTCTAATGGTGAACGTGAATCATATATATTTTTTACAAATTTAAATAGAGCGAGTTTTGCTATTGAAATATCGATTTTTATATCGGATTTAAAGTAAAAATTAGATTCATAACTTCTGCGTTATTTGTGGTGTGATACAAATACGCATATCACTTCGGTGGATTACTTGTGGCACCTTAGATATTAATCGATTCCAACACCATCGAGGGATCCGATGGATTTTGTTAAATCTTGGTGGAAATCTTTTATCAACACCCAATCCAAGTATTCTTATAGAACCGCCCACTATCGCAGGTATGTTTCGTAATGCTCATCTTCATCAATTTTATTATAATTGATTGATTTACTATGTTCGATTATTTATTGCTGTGAATAGGAAAAAAAAGGGAAAAAAAACGGGGGGAAACTACAACTTAAGTAATTTCAAAATTATTGAAACCGGTATTTTTAGGTTCTCTATTTTAGTTCCGAATTTTCAATAATTTATTGATTTCGGAGTATCTATGTTTCCTTTCAATCCATATTGGATTGCTTAATTGGAAAATTAAGAGTTGAAGGAAGGGATCGATGAGAGGTTGATCTTCTGGATTCCAATTGGATGAAGACGTGTTTATTGTGGGTTGATGTTCTTCTTGGATTCGTGTGCGGAAAGTCGTTTTAGAGAGTGGAGGAGTTCTTGGAGTAGTCAGGGAGTGCATCAAACACAGATAAGCCCAAATACAAATTGTTTCTTTTGTGTGTGTGTGTGTTGAACGTATAATTGAAATGCGTAGTTGTTTTTTTTTTATTATTTTTTTTTTCTATTTAATATTAAATATGATAAATTTTATGCAGTGGCGTAACCAGTAATTGTACGGCTGCGTGCTTATAGAGTGGTAATTAAGAAAGGAAAAAAAACAGTAACTGAATTAATTCTCTAGGCGATTAAACTAAACTCAAACTAACATCCCTTAGCGTTAACGGACGGTTATTTATTTATATTTTTTTTTGTTACGTACATTTAAGAATTACACAAAATATTTTAGTGAACTCTATAGTACAAGTCTTAATCTTTATCTTTATGTT
This sequence comes from Philonthus cognatus, assembly GCA_932526585.2. NCBI lineage: Eukaryota > Metazoa > Arthropoda > Insecta > Coleoptera > Staphylinidae > Philonthus > Philonthus cognatus. The sequence goes on along the minus strand of CAKOBO020000029.1, from coordinate 729,587 downwards.
GAAATTAATTAACTTTCGTTTTTTTTAATTTACTATCAATTTTAATTGGCTTGTTATTATGTTAATATGATTTGGGGAAAATAAAGTATATTATTATTTTTTTGGGAAAAATAAGTATTTTCTTAAGTGGTCTTTCCATTGTTGGTTAATTTATAATTTTCGTGATTTTCGTTTGATCTGTTGATAATCGTCGTAATAAAATCACGTGGCGCCCAAAAATAAAATAAAATAAAATCCGAACCACCCCATCTTCATTGAGCAGGTCGGCCGGCGATTATTAAATGACATCGGGCAGAACTGGTAAGTGCGTCAACGTTACAACAGTAAGCCCTCCGCTTCCTCTAAAATCTGGGATTGAATGATTTGCTCCTGCCAGCGTTGTTGGATGGCCTTTTGAGCTCCTGGAATCAGGCAAAATTCGTCCCACGTCTCGCGCTCCACGTCGGTCCGCACCGGAAGGCCTTGGCTTGCAGGCCGAAATGGATTCCCAGTGTCTCCATCGTCTTAAAAACTGCCGAGTATCCGTCGTTAAAGATGCTGGTGGTTATGAAAGACGCGATAGCGACGGTTTTTGCACCACAGTTGAGGTGCTTCGAAGTCAACTTCCAGACACAAACATTCAAACTTTCGTTTGAGTTCTGCGTATTCCCACCCAGCCACCTACTTAGCATTGTTTACTTCAACAAGCAAAAAACTAACTAACGAATTCCCGTATTGTAAAACCGCTTTGGGACATGAAACTAGATACTATCAAGTATCAATATATGCAAAATTCAAATCTTCCCAATGGTAATACCCCCTTAAATCATTTAATTCTGATTACTAAATGTTTTTAACTAAAAATCGGGCCGTCGGAGCATGTGCCTGCAAAAAGTGCATTTTCTCCCTTAATAAAAACGTTAATGCAGTGGGGATCCGAGAAGGCTGCGATTCGGTCGCCTTGGCAACCACTTTTACATTGCTCTTATGGGAGAAAATTTTCGAGAGGCCTTAAAAAATCGAAAAATTCATTACATCCATCTGTAATTCGAACTGAGCACAGATTCCGTCGCCCCTCGCACGGCCCACCAATTCCCCTCTCGATACGACCCTTTTTTCTATTTTTTAACATTTTTTGAAATTCTGACGTTTTAAACGTCAGGCAAAAACTCACTAGCCTCAATACTTTATACGCTGGTCTTGCTTCACACGGCACTTTTCGGGGTCGCGCATACCATCATTTCGATGGGATTTGACCTGGCCTTTCCAACGCGACACATCCGAGCGCTCAAATCGCCCGATTAAAAAAGATATCGATTTTTAAAGATTTTCAAAAAAAATAAATTGATTCTCAAAATTTTGGGTGCGCCGGGTTCACAATTACATTAGAAACACAACCCATCTATCGGGCATTTTTTTCATCCACGAAAAGTATTTTTTTTTTTAAATCAAAAGTTTAAAAGGATAAATACCGGGTGTCGAAATCCTGATTTTATTCATTATTTTTTTTTTTCATCCAAATTATTTTGTTTTACCACAGGATGATAGGATTATACTTGGTGATGTTGGGACCATTTTTTCTTTTTTTTTTAATGGCCGCCTTCACCGGCTGTCAGGACTTTTTCGGTCAAAAAATTGCCATCGACAAATTTTGTTTCCACAGTTCGATTTCGAATATTTATCCGCAACCGGCAAGACAAAACAAAACTATGAAAACAACAAAAAAAAATTATGTACCCTTATGGAACAGATTGTACTGATGGAACACGAAAAACACGCGGGGCATGAGCCATAGTAGTTTTCATTTTAGCGATATGAAATTTTTACTGGGCATAGAACCGAACCGCGAAATTCCGATAGGCTATACGGCGTTAAAATCCAAAATCGTTTTCTATTTTTAAAAAAAATTTGAAATTTTGAATTTAGTGGATCTTTGCGAAAAATTGCGATAGAGAAATTTGGATTTCAGATTTGGATTTAGACCACTTATCGGCTCCTGGGAAAAATACAAAATCAAAAATCTAATTTTTTGACCCAAGGTATATACCTTTGAATTTTTTATTCATCTCAAAAAACATGAAAATCACCGGGGCATAAACCATAGTAATTTTCAAGTTAGCAATCTGAAATTTTGAATGGACAGAGAACCGATCGTCCAGAGTGCACATACCTATTCGGATTTAAAATCAAAAATCGTTTTCTATTTCGAAAAAAATTTTGAAATTTTGATTTTCTTTTTTTTTGGTCGAAAAATTTAGATAGAGAAATTTAGATTTCACATTTGCATTTCCACTAATTATCCGCAACCGATAAGAAAAAAAAAATCAAAAAAACCATTGGATTTTTTAATTTTTTTTTTTTTTCTGAAAAAAAGGTCACCCTATAACCGGGGCATACAATATCGAAATATTCATTTTAGCGATTTGAAATTTTTACAGGGCAGAGAACAGACCGTCGCGAGTGCGCAAGGCAATTCGGCGTAAAAACCCAACCCTTTTATCTAAAGTCAGACTACATACATCACCCCCGACAAGCTTGCGAGCGAAGCGAGCTCTATCGAACAAAGTCCTGGAGCTACCTCAATTAAGCGAAGCGAGCAGTAACCGGGTCAGTATGCGAGCGAAGCGAGCAGTAACCGGGCCTAGCAACAGCAGCACGAGGCGATAGCCGAGTGCTGCTCTACATCGACCCAACAACAGCAGCACGAAGCGATAGCCGAGTGCTGCTCCATATCGACCACACAATAGTAAAAAAATCCAATCTATGGAAATTTTGACTCTTTAGTGATTTTTTAAATATCGAATCAAGCAACGAGACATTTCAAAAAATCACCGCTTCGTTTCTGTTTATCGTGGAACGTTGACATTTTGCAAAACTTTAGTCCACTATGGACCCTTTAATCGGTGCGAGTTTCGTTTGTTCATCTCATCATCGAACCGAGATATGATTTTTTTTCAATAGTTATTATGCAATTCGCATTTCATTGAAAAATTTCGATTTTTTATAGTGCGTATTTTTCCAACACAGGAGGTTTTTGTATCTTTGCGCTCTCTCCCACTCATTGAAAATTTCGATCACAGGGGTACATATGGAAATTTTTTTTGGTGAAAATAATATTTTTTAATTCATACCAAAAAACGTTTCTCTTTGTTTTTCACGCGTGCGCTTTTGTTTTTTTATTAATTTTTTTCGAATGCGGCACCACCCAACGATTGTATAATATTATTTTAAATTCCATCGTGTGCAGAATTTAATGCGACAAAACACCGTTCTTTTCCGAGTTCGATCCGATTATTAAAAGTATTTTTTTTTTAATTTTAAAGTTTAATGTGCATATACAGGGTGGTCTAAAACCATGAGTTTCTTCATTATTTTTTATCGAAGTCGGACTACAGACATCGCCCAGGACAAACTTGCGAGCGAAGCTAGCCAACTAATGTCGTGAAGCTACCTCTATTAAATTCTCGCGAAGCGAGCTCTATCAAAATCAGACTACATACATCGCCCAGGACGAGCATGCGAGCGAAGCGAGCCTACCAAAGTCCTGGAGCTACCTCAATTAAGCGAAGCGAGCAGTAACCGGGTCAGTATGCGAGCGAAGCGAGCAGTAACCGGGCCTAGCAACAGCAGCACGAGGCGATAGCCGAGTGCTGCTCTACATCGACCCAACAACAGCAGCACGAAGCGATAGCCGAGTGCTGCTCCATATCGACCACACAATAGTAAAAAAATCCAATCTATGGAAATTTTGACTTTTTAGTGATTTTTTAAATATCGAATCAAGCAACGAGACATTTCAAAAAATCACCGCTTCGTTTCTGTTTATCGTGGAACGTTGAACGTTTGCACAACTATAGTCCACTATGGACCCTTTAATCGGTGCGAGTTTTGTTTGTTCATCTCATCATCGAACCGAGATATGATTTTTTTTCAATATTTATTATGCAATTCGCATTTCACTGAAAAATTTCGATTTTTTATAGTGCGTATTTTTCCAACACATGAGGTTTTTGTATCTTTGCGCTCTCTCCCACTCATTGAAAATTTCGATCACAGGGGTACATATGGAAATTTTTTTTTGTAAAAATAATATTTTTTAATTCATACCAAAAAACGTTCCTCTTTGTTTTTCACGCGTGCGCTTTTGTTTTTTTTATTAATTTCGCAAATCAGAAATGTTTTTTTTTTAATTATTACAAATCGGTCAAACGACATTATACCGTGCATTAACAATCGATTTAAATGAAGAACGTAAAAAAAAATTAATAAGTATATTTTTTGAAACCTATAAAAAAAATGTTTCTGCAAAAACTACTATCGTGTACAGAATCGAACGCGACAAATTACTGTTCTTTTCTCAGTTCGATCCGATGATTAAAGGTTTTTTTTTAATTTTAAAATTAAATGTGTATATACGGGGTGGTCTAGAACCGTGATTTTCTTGATTTTTTTTTTTACCTACTGAAAATGCTTTAAAACGATTTGTTTAAACGCAGGATGGTATGGTTTGACTTCCCGGTGTTCATAAAATTATTTTCGATCCAGAAAATGGCCGCCTTCACGGGGTTTCAGCAAACTTGCGGTCCAAGAATTGCGCTAGAGAAAATTTGTTTTCATGGAAACAAAGAAGCATATACTGGGTTAGTGTGCGAGCGAAGCGAGCAGTAACCAGGTCCAGTAAGAGAGCGAAGCGATCAGTAACCGAGTTCATTATGCGAGCGAAGCGAGCAGTATCCGGGTTAAGTGACATCTTCCCGACAACAATAGTACAAGGCGATAACCGAGTGATGCACCACGTAAATCATATAACGGTAAAACGAGTGCTGTGCTCCGACACAACTTGCAGTACGAGGCGAAGTCGAGTGATCAACTACGTCGATTGCATAACAGCTGCACGAGGCGATAGCCGAGTACAAAGTCTCAAAACATTTCCTTGCACAAGGCAAAGCCAAGTGATGCACCACGTCAACCTCACAATAACAGCACCAGGCGATAGCTGAATGCTACGGTACAACATATTACTCAATGCATCGTTTTTAATCTGGGTACGTTTCGTTTTATTTACTCATCATTACATTGAGAAATAATATATCGTTATTATTGATTAAATTAATTCCAATTGATTTAGTTGTCTCATTTAGAAACAAACTATTCTCTTTTAATTGGAATAATTTAAGTTTTTCACCTTTCCGAGGAAATTTGTCAGTTGATTTTTTTTATGAAAAAATGTTAGTTGTAAATAATTGTGGATTATGATACTAAATAAAGGTTATAATACTATAAGATAATTACAATAATTTGAGTATTTCATCATTTCGAAGGAATTTATCAAAGTTGAATATTTTACGATAAACTTAAATTTTGAATTTATACCATCTATTCAATTGTAAATTAATTTGTTTCTGTTAATTTAATATACATATTTAAAAGTAGCTTATTCGTGACAATAAAATCATTTTTTTTTACTACTCATAAATGTTTGACGTTGAAATCTTTCCCATTGCTATTTTTTAGAAAAATGTATAATTATTGATTAAATTGATTTCAATTGCTTTAGTTACCTTATTTACAAACAAATTGTTCTCCTTTAATTAAAACAATTTCAGTTTTTCACCTTTCCGAGGAATTTTGTCAAAGTTGAATTTTTTTTATAAGAAAATGTTAATTGTAAATAATTGTGGATTATGATATCAGATAAAGGTTATAATACTATAAGATAATTAAAATAATTTGACTTTTTCATCATTTCGAAGGAATTTATCAAAGTTAAATTGTTTACGATAAACTTAAATTTTGAATTTATACCATCAATTCAATTGCAAATTAGTTTGTTTCTATTAATTGAATATAAATATTTAAAATGGACTTATTCGTGACAGTAAAAGTATTTTTTTTACACGTTATAAATATTTGGTGTTTTTCTAATTGCTATTTTATATAAAAATGTATAATTATTGTTTAAATTTATTTCAATTGCCTTACTTACCTCATTTATAAATAAATTGTTTTCCTTTAAATAAAATATTTTGAGTAGTTCACCTTTCTGGGAAATTTTGTGAAAGTTGAATTTTTAACGGTAAACTTAAATTTGTAATTTATATTAATTATTCAGTTGTAAATTAGTTTGTTTATGTTAGTTAAATGTAAATATTGAAAATTAACATATTTATAGCAGTAAAAATATTTATTTTACGCCTTACAAATGTTTATTTACCAAATGATTTAAATTGCTTTAGTTATCTCATTTTTAAACAAACTATTCTCTTTTAATTAAAATAATTTGATTTTTTGACTTATTCAATCAGAATTTGAATTTAATAATAATAATTGTTTATTCAGGACAGTAAGAATCCAACGAAAACAATGGGATCTATCAGTTACCTGTTTGCTGTCGATTCGATGTCGACATGTCGGCACCGATTCAGTGTATTTACCTGATATTAATTAGAAACAAATGTTTTTTTTTTAAATTTGTGTAATTATTGATTCAATTTTACTATTTATTTTATTTGTGGTTCATTTAGATTAAGAGAATCACTTTTTATATCTCTGCGGTGAACATTGTGAAAGTTTAATTTCATACGTTTACATGAAAATATAAATTTAAATCATCCAATTAGGTGTCTATTATTTTGTTTATGTTAATTGAATATGTTCATAATATATTATTGAAAAATAATAATTGTTTTATTTACCGAACATAACAGTCTGCCGTTGGAATTTGTTCATTTGCTATTTTTCATAAGTATATGTGATTTTTGTACTGTATTGATCTATATTACTTTATTTATCTCATTTATAAACAGACCATTCAACTTGAAATAATATAATAATTGTAAAATGTTCATTTTGAGTCGAAATAAATTCATAACAATAAATTTTATAAAAAATATTATTCAATGTTGCCATTGAAATTTGAGTGTTTAATTTTATTTTATACATTCATATAATGTAAGAATTCTTTCCCATTAACTCATTCTTTTTATTTAAATAATAATTAAAAATGATTATACATTTCAGTATATTTTGAGGTTATTCATAGATACTGTATCATAGTGTATTTATTAATTCTAATCAAAATACATTTGTTTAAAATCTAATCAAAACTAATGATAGACCAAATTAAATGATAAATAAATTACATTTGTTAATATTGTTGTAGAATGTTATTAACAACTTTAATTAAAAGTAGCGCATATAACATTAGAATTTAAATTTGGCACCTATTTCGAAATCCACCAATGACAGATCAACCAATGGTGCACTTTCCTTCAAGGAAGTGACGGTTTTATCGCGAAGCCGTCTTGGTGGCGAAAACGGAAACGAAGATAGAAATAGACTAGAAACGTGAAATAAAAAAGGATAGACAGAGACGCTGTAAAACGTTAGACACGATTTTGTTTTAACCGACTTCCTGTTACGCCATTCTTTGTCGAGTCGTGTTTGTGCTCGCAACGGATTTTTCAGCGAACTTTTGCGGGTAAGTATAAATTCCTACGTTCATAGTTTTAACCGTGTTTCTCTACTTTCAGTACGTGCGTTCAACATCTTTCAGTTTTTTAAGTACAGCTTGCGAAATTCTTTGGTTGGTATTTTTTGGTAAGTGTGTTTTTCATTATTCATTAATTGTAAACTTTAACATGAATCTCTATATTACTATATGTATTATAAATGAAATAATCATTCGTTTTTATTATAATCATCTATTAAATACGGTGATTTTATTAAATTGTCGGCTAATGTGGAGAATATGGTCTATGCGCCATGCGGTATGCGCGGTAGTGTTTACAACAGCGTGTGTGTGTGTGTGTGTGTGTGTGAATTTTCGTGTAAAATGCAAACACACAAGTTGGAGATTCAATATAATTTTAGGTTAGTGAATCAATTAAGCTTAATTTATTTTTCTCACTTTAGCTTAGCATTATGCCACCGAAAAAGAAGAGTAAACTGTCTCAACAAAAGCGGACTACAACGGAAACGTCAAAGGAAAGCGCAGCGAGAAGGGCCAAAAATCGTGCAAATGCACAGAAGAATCGGGAAAAGAAAAAGCAAGGTGGCAATAGTTCTGATTCGACATCAAGTGCAAGTAAGTAAACAAAAAAATCCTAATTTAAATAAAATAAATTAAGTTTTTAATCAGTGGCTTCATCAGGCAGATGAATGAAACATGTTGCAGTGTCAACAAAAATAAAGTGAAACCCCCCAACATTTTTGTTGTTTTAATTTTAATTATAATATGGAGTTTCATCATGTATCCGCCTCATCGATCAAATATCTTATTAATAAACAAACCATTCTCCTTATACTAATATAGTTTGTTATTAAGCTACTTAAAAATGTTGTCAAAGATAAGTTATAAATTATTTTGAATTTATTAATTTGTATGTACTGTGTACTATTTTTCAAAATAATCATATTACAATATAAAATATTATTTTATTTTCAGGTCTTGATGCCAATCCTCCTGCTACTGATGATGGCTGGACTTTGGTTGGTCCTTCCCGAAAACGAAGTAAGTTAATTTAATTTATCTTTCAAGTTTATCCTTTAATTTTATGAGTAATTTCATTGTAATGTATTTCGTACTTATAAGTAATTGAATTGAATGCATTACCCCGTAAACACTTTGATTTTTAGTAAATTTATTTATTCTTCAAATTAAAACTTGAAAGTCACTTTAGGAAATTGAATCATTTAAGGTACTTAATAATTAATTTCATTACACTGGCTATTTGAATCAATTAGAACCATTTCTTTTAATATCATGATTTAGTTAGTATATAATAAAAATAAATTAAGTAAATAATTATTATTTACGAAATTTAATTTTATAATATTAATAGTTTTTTTAATTGTACATGTGTTTATATTGTAGGTTTGAGATTGTCGCCCATCATTCAGAGCTTGCCTTTACCGGCAACTGAAGTATTACCGAAACCTTCTACTTCAGGTAAGTTTATGCCTTTTCCTCTCTATTGAATAAATACAATAGTTGTACTATTATCATTTTTTTTTAAATTAGTAAATAAAATTGTTTTCCACATTTTTTGTTCTCTTTGTTTTTAAAGAAAGCATTTTATTTTGGTTATAGAGATTTTTTTTTATGTATGCTAAAAGAATCAATATTAATTTATAAACTTATCGATAACCGAAATTTAATAATAATTGTTTCGACAAAATTAAAAATGAAAAGCCTGTTTATACATTTTTTTATTTATAGGCTTGCAGTCGGCAACGCAATTGCCTCCACAGCCGACGGAGCGACCGCAATTGCCGCGATGGCCGCGTCGGGAGCCTCCGATGCCCCCGACGCCTCCGACGCCGCTACCGCAATTGCCGCGATGGCCGAGTTGGGTGCCTCCGACGCCTTTGGCGCAGGTACCGCAACCGTCGCAGCCGAAGCAGCTGTTGCGAGCGACGCGGCGGTCTGCGTCAACTGAACAACCGACGCAGCAACCGTCGCAGTCGACGCAGAAACCTTCGCCGACGCAGCAACGACTGTCGAGGCAGCGGCAATCGACGCTGTGGTCGCAATTGTCGCCGATATTAGCCAACATCGGTAAGTTTTTCACTCATACCTTTTATTATTTTTAATACTACTACAACAATCTTCCATTTCTAACGAATTTAAATGTAAATGTAAATTTTTCATAACCAGTAATAATAGATAATTTAAATAATTGTTTATTTTATTTTTAGAAGAGCTATCGCGACAGCAGCGATCGCTGCGTCAGCAGCGATCGCCGCGACAGCAGCGACAGCAAAGATCGCCGCAGGAACATTGGCCGTCATTGCTTCCAACGCGGGACAATACCGGTAAACTTCTTAATTATACCTATTTTAATTTTTACTACAAATAAACTGCTATTTCTAACAAATCAACGAAAATGTAATTATATAATGATATCGATCTGAAATAAATGTTCATTTTATTTTTTAGAAGAGTTGCAGAGAACTGCCACCCCTCCGCAGGCGACGCAGCGGCCGCAGCCGACGCAACGGCAGCAGCCAGAACGGTTGACAGAAGAAACGTTGTCGACGCAGCAGCCGCTGCCGGAGCTGCAGTTGGTGGTGTCGTCGCTGCAAAGTACCAGTAAACATGGCGCACAAAGGACCGGTAAGTTTATTAGTTATATTTTAAACAACAATTATTTTAAATGTCACTGCATTTTACAATAAAACCAAAACGAGAGTTTTCACTCCCAGACTAAGCATGAAGTAAAATTTCGAGTTTAGAAAAGCCTGAAGAATTTATATAGGTCGCGCAGCGAAGCGGAACGACCTATCCAAATTAGGCTTTTCTAAACTCGAAATTTTACTTCATGCGCCACGCGTATAAAACACTGTTTAAATTTAAAATGTTTTTCAATCAATTAATTAAATCTATCATTTAAATGACGGAGAAAGTGTTGTAGTGAAATATTTAATAGAACTTTGAAAATAATATTGCTTCATTATATTTATATTTCATTTTAATCCATCTCAAATCTGTGCCATAAACAAATCAACAACAATGTAATCATGTAATCATAAAAAATTAAAATACATGGTCATTTTCTTTTTTAGAAGAGTTGCAGAGAACCACCACCCCTTCGCAGGCGACGCAGCGGCCGCAGTTGAAGCAACGGCCGCAGCCAGAACGGATGACAAAACAACCGTTGTCGACACAGCAGCCGCTGCCGGAGCCGCAGTTGGTAGAGTCGGTCACAATTTTACAGAGTATCGGTAAGTTTATTAATTAAATCTTAAACTACAATTATCGTAAATGTCACTATATTTTACTATAAAAACAAAATGAGAGTTTCCATTCTCAGACTAAGTATGAAGTAAAATTTCAAGTTGAAATAATTTTTACTTTATTTATTGAAGATTCGCAAGGAAGTTCGGCCCCCATTCCGCAGCTGCAGTCGAAGCGGCAGCCGAAGCAGCGGCAGCAGCCTGACCGGCTGACAGAAAAGCCGCAGCCGACGCCACAGCCGCAGCCAACGCTGCAGCTGCAGGAACAGCAAACTTCACCTTCTACTTCTGGTAAGTTTATGTACACGCACTGTTTTTAAATACATAAGTACATTGATAAAATAGTTTCATTAAATATTCATGTGCAATTAAAATATTTTAATGTATCATTATATTTATAGATTTGGCTCAGTCACAGCCAAAGAAGCGAGGCCGACCTAAGAAGCAGGCGACGCAACAGCCAGCGCAAGAGGCACCGAGACGGTCTCAAAGGTTGAGCAGAAGGCCGTCTCAGATGACACCACCACCACCACCACCTCCTTCGCCGGCAGTGACGCGGTCAAGCCAGCGGTCACAGCGGAGTGTTTTGCGGGGTGTACGGAGAGTAAGTGAGTCACTTAGTAATAGTTCAGTAGATGACTTAGACTTCGTAAGACTGACACCGGTACATGTTTCCCAATTGACGAATGTATTACCGCCTGTAGACGTCGTACCTGTTGTAAGAGTATTAGACGTGCAGGTGATAATACATGCCGAACCAGAACGTCCTGTCGTTGTAGTCGATACGGACGTGCAAGAGGAGGTCGCCCCTATTCCGCCCATCATGGCGGAGGAAGAGGTCGTTCCTCCTGTTGTACGCGTGGAAACAGTACAGGACGTACCGATTAGGCCGGTAGCCGTAATGATTAATGCCGAACCGGAACGTGTTGCCATTGTTGCCGATGCGCACGTGGAAGAGGAGGTCGCCCCTATTCCACCCATCATAGCGGAAGAGGTCGTTCCTCCTGTTGCACACGTTGAGGCAGTGCAAGACGTTCCGGTTAGGCCGATAGCCATGGGTTTCAATTATAATCCTGAAACGGATTATAATCGAATTTCCAATATTGGCCAGAGGATAGTCGAGTGTCCTAATTGCTGTGCATTACTTTGGCACGATGAGTCTAAAAACATGTGCTGTTCGGGAGGTAAAGTTCGATTGGTTGATATTGCGGAACCTCCTGAACCTCTAAGATCATTGATTAACGGCGAGAATCCGCAATCCGAACATTTTTTGACATTCGCTCGATCATATAATTCGGCCTTCCAAATGACCTCCTTCGGCGCGACGGAAATTGGAGGTGATGATCCGCGAATGTTCACATTTAAAATTCAGGGTCAGATTTATCACCGTATCGGCTCTTTATTACCTCCGCGAGATGGTAACGCGAAATTTTTACAGGTATATTTTATGGGCGATGATCAGGTTCAAGCTGATCATCGAATCAATAATAATTTTCGATTGAATCGCGACATCATCATTCAAATGCAGGCGATGCTTGCAGCACATAATCCGTATGTCCGCGATTTTAAGACCGCGTTAGAAAGACATCCAAATTTAGAGAGAAATTTAAGATTAGTTATTCACGCCGATCGAAGGCCCGCGGGGGCTCATCCGGGAAGGTTTAATGCACCCGTCGATGACGAGGTAGCTGTAATCATGGTCGGAGAGCAACACGGTACGAGAGATGTGATTTTAACATTTCACGATTCCACGTTGACGCGAGTGTTGGAGACACATCGATCGTACGATGCTCTCCAGTATCCATTGCTTTTCAGCCGAGGCGAGGACGGCTACAATTTTTTAATTCCTCTGCTTGATGCTCGAACCGGTTTAGAGTTACCGCGTAAAAAGGTATCCGCGATGCAATTTTATTGCTATAGGTTGATGTTTAGGCGTAACTCCGTCAACATCATCCATCGCATGCGCAACTTGAGCAATCAGTACTGGGTCGATATGTACGCGAAAATCGAGACGGAACGATTAATTTACATCCGTCAGAACCAACGCCGGCTTCGTGCCGAGGATTACATTCATCTACGTGATGAAATTAATCAAGGGACCGACCCAGCGGACCTGGGTCAATTGATTGTTTTACCAGCGTCATTCACGGGGGGGCCAAGATATATGCACGAGCGTACGCAGGATGCGTTCTGCTATATCCGGAATTACGGGCGTCCCGATTTATTCATTACAATGACGTGTAATCCGTATTGGGAAGAAATACGGAACCTCTTATTACCGGGACAGCGCTTTAAACACAGGCACGACATAATTGCGCGCGTGTTTAGTTTAAAGGTGAAATCATTAATTCACATTTTAACAAGACGTAACCTATTCGGTGCCACCCAATGCTATTTGTACACGATCGAGTGGCAAAAGCGTGGCTTGCCTCACGCTCATTTGTTGTTGTGGCTAGAGGGTGGAATTAGAGCGGAACACATCGACCATCTGATATCCGCCGAACTACCTGACCCCGCCGTTGATCCGGAACTATTCGACATTGTCAAATGTCAAATGATTCACGGTCCCTGCGGAGCTGTCAACAGGAACGCTCCCTGTATGTCAGATGGCCGGTGTGGCAAAAAGTACCCTCGGCAATTTTTGCCACAGACAATGACCAACGACTACGGCTACCCTTTATACAGACGCAGGGAGCCGGGTTTGGGCGGAATTTCCGCGGAAATTCGGCCACGTGCTGGCGCTGCCGACCCGATCGTCGTCGACAATCGTTGGGTGGTGCCGCATTCGCCGGTTTTGTTAAAAATGTTCAAATGCCATCTAAATGTCGAAATTGTGAATAACGTATCGGCCATCAAGTACGTATGCAAATACGTCAATAAGGGTAGTGATCAGGCATGTGTCGGAATCGAAAATGCCAACGATGAAGTATTGGTGTATCAGAGTGGAAGATACATCAGTACTTCTGAGGCGGCATGGCGCATTCTGGGACTGTCTGTCCACAAACGGTACCCGCCCGTTATTCACTTGGCCGTTCACCTCGAGAACGGCCAACGCGTATACTTCCACGAAACGGACGATCCCCAAAATGTACAGCAACAGGTCGACAATCCGCGCGCGTCCACGCTGATGGCATTTTTTACACTATGCGCTGCCGACGAATTCGCACGTACGCTGCTGTACGTCGAGGTGCCTGCGTATTACGCTTTCAATCCGCGGACCCACGTATTTAACCGGAGACGTCGCGGTACCCCAGTCGCCGGTTTTCCCGGCGTAAAACGCGAACACGTTCTCGGTCGCGTTTTCACTATTCACCCGAGGAACGTGGAATGTTACTATCTCCGGTTAATATTGCATACCGTTCGAGGTCCGACCAGTTTTGTACATTTGCGAACCGTAGAAGACGTCGTTTACCCCACGTTTCAGGCGGCATGCAGGGCGTTGGGATTATTAGTAGATGATACACATTGGCATGACACTCTCGCCGATGCTTGCATCTCCGAGACGCCATCCAAGTTACGTCATCTATTCGCCGTAATCCTGGTGTTCGGTAATCCGTCTGATGCCAGAATTTTGTGGGATCAATTCAAAGACGCTCTCTGTGAAGACATTTTGCATCGAATTCTTAGAGCGCACCCAGACCTAAATGACGTCCAAGACAGGTCGGACCTCTACAACGAAAGCTTGATTAAAATTCAGCGAATTCTTTACGCCATCGGAGGTCAGGAGCTCTCTGTTTACGGTTTGCCAATTGCCCAACCGTCGGCCGAGAGATTCGTCTCCGGTGATGTATTCGAAAACGAGATAACTTTCGATCCCGTACAGTTACTCGAGTTCGTTGAACGTCACACACCCCTCTTGAACGATGAGCAGACGCATGTGTATCGCGAAGTGATCGCTTCAATTCACGCCGAGGAGCCTTCACTTTTCTTCTTAGACGCCCCAGGTGGTACAGGCAAAACATACCTTTTAAACTTAATTTTGGCCACCGTGAGAAGTGAAGGCCGTACCGCCATTGCCGTAGCTTCCTCTGGAATAGCTGCCACCCTTTTGCCTGGGGGTAAAACAGCTCATTCCACATTTAAAATACCTTTGAATTTGGACACGAGCGATACACCGGTCTGCAACATCAAACGGTCCGACGCAACGGGCCGCGCGATCAGGAATTGTGCACTCATTGTATGGGATGAGTGCACAATGGCAAACCGTAAAGCCATTGATGCCGTAGACAGAACTTTAAGAGATGTCCGGAACATCGACAGGCCGATGGGTGGACTTTGTTTTCTATTTGCTGGGGACTTTAGACAGACGTTACCGATCATCACAGATGGCACAAGGGCCGATCAAATTTTGGCCACAATTAGACATTCATTAATATGGCCAATGGTTCGCGTATTGACCCTCGCACTTAATGTGAGGGTACTATTAGGGGACGTGGACGAAGTCCAACGACAATTCGCCGACAATTTAATTCGAATCGGCGAGGGCGTCATGGACGTGACGGAAGGCGACCGCATTGAGCTTTTGCCCTCAATGTGTAGTTTAGTCGAATCCGTTGACGAACTCATCGAAAAAGTCTACGGAAATATAAATGAACTCAATGGACGGACTAATGAATTCATGACGGAACGGGCGATTTTGTGCCCAACTAACGAACGCGTCAAATTAACCAACATGTCAATTTTAAATGGCCTTGATGCGCAGGAAATGGTGTACAGATCGGTCAACACGTTGACAGATCTGGACAATGCCGTTCAATATCCAGTCGAGTTCCTGGATTCGATCGTCTTACCCGGATTTCCTGCACATGAAATCCGAATTAAGGTCGGTTCGCCGATTATCCTCCTACGTAATCTCAACGCACCGAAACTCTGTAATGGAACTCGATTGCGAGTTCGTGCGTTGCAAAGAAACGTAATTGATGCTGTGGTGTTGACCGGATGCGTGGCAGGAGAATCCGTTTTTATTCCGAGGATTCCCCTCGAACCCACCAATTACCCGATTGAGTTTAGGCGGCTGCAATTTCCAGTGTCGGTCTGTTACGCAATGACTATTAACAAGTCTCAGGGACAGACAATGAAAATTGCAGGCATCGATTTAGAGACCCCAGTATTCTCTCACGGACAGCTATATGTAGCCCTATCTCGAGTCTCCGACCCAAGAAGTCTTTACATATACTGTCCTGGGAGGAAGACGCGTAACATTGTCTTTCAGGAATGCATACGCCACTGAGGCCTCCAAAACTCTCTCTCTCTCTCTCTTTCTCACAATACATATCAGATTTTTTTGTCACGGTCTCCAACCCCCCCCCCCCTTTGTATGATTCGTGCCCGTTACGATACACCTACCAGGTGTTTCGTGCCATGTGCAATCATCCTTAATATCTGATCATTTTCTCGATCGTCAAGTTTTATTTCAATCGTCAGTTTTCTCATCAGTCTATTTTCCGATTCGCTCACATCCGCTTTAACTTATTTTTTTTATTGTAGAATATTTGTTAGCTCTCCAAACACAATAGCAGCATCTTTTACGTTTGTTTTATAAGATTTCGTGTGAGGATATTGATTTTTTTGTTTTTTCGAATATAGACGCTTTAATCCATGCAAGTCATTTATCTTATTACTGAACGTTTTTTTTTTAACTCACAGTGACTTTTTCATCTTCTGGCAAATATATTTGTTTTATCAATTACTAAAGTTCTTTTATATTGACATTTAATTTGTACATTTAATCATCGTGTTTCTGTGTCATTGTAAGACATAGCTTGGGATGGGTAATAACATTTTACATCGCCGAATTTATGCGTGCCTTGATTGTAAATCGCATCGGTTTGAATTACGCCTGTATTAAATACCTATCATCGACCGTATATTGAAATAATTATTCTAGGAGAAACTATAATCTTATTTTTCATTCAAAAACTGCGTTTGTATTACACATTACAATTTTTTTCAATAATACATTTAATATTATCACATTTAAATTTCACATTCATATTTTAAACATTGCGTTAAGTATAACATCTTTTGCATCAATTTTAATTTTAAATTTATTTCAGTTTAAATTATAAAACTAATCACTTTTCACTCGAGTATAATAATTTACTTTCTTTGATATTACTTTTAAATAAAACTATTTATTCTCCTGTAGTAATAATTTCACTGTACTTTTGCTTGCGCTATTATTGATATTTTATATACGTCGGGTCTTCCCAATAAATGTACAACCATCCTATTTCGTAATTTTCTAAACTTTGCTCTTAAATTCTTTTTCAATTAAATTCATTTTATACATTATCATTTTCAACATTTCTTATTCGGTTAAACGTACTTTTATTCTTTAATTTTTTAATTAATTTACCGAATAAATTACATTATTCAAATTTAACATGATACTTTGATTTCTATTCATTTCAAATATATTTAATTTTAATTTTCAAATACAAGGAATTCATCTATAAAGTATCCATATCTCGATACATACACTGTACATTTTTGAGCATTTGTTGTTTTTAAAAAATGTTCAACCTAAAGCTTTTAAAAAGTGTTACCATTTCCAGATTAAGCATAAACCAAACCAAATTTTCTGGCTTTTCTAAACTCGAAATTTTACTTTATGCGCCACGCGTTTAAAACACTAAAATATTTCACGCTCAATATATGTGGTCTTGGCAAACTGCATTAGCGCAGCACCTTTATAACTTTATAATATTTTAGAGTTTAACACGCGTGAAACATTTAGTAAAATTTCGAGTTTGAAAAACCTGAACAGTTTACTTTGTGTTTAATCTGACAGTGGAAACATGTGTCGAAAGTTTCAAATTCGACTAATATGCATAATTTGATAGTATTCTCCTATTTTTACGTCATTGTAGCTTTGCGCCGGGATGGCCCAGTTGTTGATTGTCCATTTTACTACGCTATTATATAATTTCTGTAAATTTGTTTATTGTGCCTGCATTTCATTCTAACCATTTTACAATTAAGTTCGCAAAGAATAAACTATTTTGTTTTTATTATTCTGCGCCATTAATCTTGATTCCATTACATTTTTGTTTTTTTCTATTCAATTTATAGAATATTTCTTTTGAGTATACATATGTTAATGTATACGTTATAAATGTCTGAATATTCATTGATTTTAAAAATGATTAAATCAACTTTGATGTATGTATTTTTACTATTTGATTAAGCAATGAAATATTATTTCATGCACTACGCATTTAACACAATCAAATATTATACATTTCAAAATATACCGCTTCGGCGGTATATATTGAACTTTACAATATTTCAGTGTTTTATACGCGTGGCGCATAAAGTAAAATTTCGAGTTTAGAAAAGCCTAATTTGGTTAGGTTGCTCCGCTTCACTACGCAACCTATCCAAATTCTTCAGGCTTTTCTAAACTCGAAATTTTACTTCATGCTTAGTCTGGGAGTGGAGATACGCATTAAAAGTTTCAAATTTAACACTTAAAAAAAACAATCAATATTCGAAATTTCACAACGTATGCATCAAGTTGTATGCATTCAAAAGACTTTATATTGCATTCTTTATCAATTAATAGCTGTACTTATTTAATATGTATATTTGCACTTTGTTTTATTAAATAATTTATCAGTAAATTTACACCTCCATTTTTATTATTCGGCGCAATTAATATTAACAAAATTTATTCATTGCATTTACCTGACTTGACTACAGATTTTTTTTTTTTAATATACTTATTCCAATACATACGTTGTAACTGTTACATCATCGATTGATTTTGAAATGTGTTCAATTTGAAGTTTCCAACGAGTGTTTTCAATCCTTAGTTAAGCATAAAGTAAAATTTCGAGTTTAGAAAATCCTGAAAATTTGGATTTGCCGAGGCGCGCGAGCGAAGCGAGTCGCGCCAAGGCAAATCCAAATTTTCAGGATTTTCTCAACTCGAAATTTTACTTTATGCGCCACGCGTACAAATCACTGATTTAATATAAAATTCAAAATATACAAACTTAACAGACTGTTTTAATTTTGTACATTTTGAACTTTACAATCTTTCAATATATTATACGGTAAAATGTTTAAAAATATCGCTTTATGCTTTATCAAAGAATGGAAATAATCGTTAAACGTTTCGATTGAATGCTTTAAAAATCAATTAATGCTTAAAATTTGACAACGTATGAATTAATGAATATATACTTAAATGAAAAATCCCTCTCTGTGTTGACTCTGTTGTGTACGTTAATATATCTCCATTAAGTTTACCTGATCAGATTTTCTGATCGGGTGAGAGCGATGAGATATATTAGGATAAATACACACATTACCGAATTACGACTATCACCTAATTACGACAATTAAACTATTCTCTGTGTAAAGTTATTGAAAGAAAGACACTGTCAATAAGTTTACATGGTGCAATATGTTTCTTCCCGCGCCAGATGAGGACTTAATTCAAGACGTTGAATTATTTTCTCACTGTCATGTCTATCCATATTGCACATGTTACCGTGTTGCGACAGTAAATTCAACATTGACAGTTACATTTTGTTATAGACATTACCTGTTTCAAATGTAAATTCAAATTTATTCAATTCAAATAGTTTCTTTTCTAAAATCACATTAAATTTAAATGATCACATTTGAATTGATATTTTGAAATGTTTTTATTTTATTTTTATTCAAAATATTATTAGTTTGTTGTTGTTTACGATTAGAAATTTTATTTATACTATTTGACATATGACTGAATGTGGCTCTTCTTCTCTTCGTACACCCGCGCTAAATCACTCCACTGCGACTGCGTAATCAGAAGAGAAGATATACATCATGTTGCAGTAAATGAATTGCGGTAAGATTGCTATATTACTTTTTTAACACTAATATTATTGTTTTATTGAAGTATTCACAATTACTAATATTTTCAATTTCAATTTTATATTTACAACAACAATTTTAATTTCAAACATTGATATGACTATTATTTCATTACTAATTTCATTAGTTTTTGTTTTGTAATGCTACGCTCTCAACTATTTCAAACATATTTTTTCATTTTGATTATTTAATTATTAAAACAATTACTAATTACCTTTATTTCTTTTTTACATGTATCATCGGACACCAACGGAGACGACCGCGCCCCCCTCGGTAAATTTTATTCAATTATTTTACATTTTCGTTTGTTTAAAAAAAATGTCTTTTAATTTTGCCAAGTTCAAAGTTTTATACACAAATGATATTATTTCATCTCTAATTTTTTTTTTTTTTTTTTTGTTACATGTAAACACCTACAAACGAGTTGGCGGCACCTCCCCGGTAAAGTATATTTACGCTTTCAACTGTTTTGAGTCTTTGTTTTTTTCAAATTTTAAGTATTTATTTCATACACAAATGTTATCATCTTATTTCGAATTTAGTTCATTTCTATTTTGTTGCATGTAATTCCACCGGTAAACTATCTTCACGATTACAACTATTACAATAATTTGTTTTTTCGTCCATTTAATTTTGGTAAGTTCATTTTTTAATACACAAATTGTAT
Organism: Philonthus cognatus; assembly: GCA_932526585.2. Taxonomy (NCBI): domain Eukaryota; kingdom Metazoa; phylum Arthropoda; class Insecta; order Coleoptera; family Staphylinidae; genus Philonthus; species Philonthus cognatus. Next base: position 709,336 of record CAKOBO020000029.1, on the reverse strand, counting down.
CAATCCATTTCTAATATTCCTTATTTCTATTTTATTGCATGTACATTCCTGTGAATAAACCAATCTCACATCACAAGTTAAATGCTTTTAAACAAGTCGAATATCATTTATAATGTAAGTTCTTTTTATGAAATATAAATTATTAAATATATTATTAATTTTTTCCATTTTTATTTTTATGTCTAGCACACGTCTACTTCGAGTAAACCGACCATGACTCATCTAAAAATTATTGTCATCGAATTTCATTACTCCATGCAAGCTGAACAGACATCATCCGTAAATTATATTCTCAATTATTTTATATATACCCGTTATCATTTTAGTAAGTCAATTAACTTTTGAACAATTCAATACTGATCCTTTGTATTTTCTGTTTCAGTTACAATTTTCATTTAAATTAAAATATTTCAAAATTGTTGATGTTAAATGGATGGAAATACTGTTCTTGGATGGAATCTACAAATTTTAAATTATATTGAAAACAATTGTACTGTTCTATTTTAATTTACATATTTTTTAATATCACAACTTATAAACATTTCACAATAGTTTACTTTTTACCACACCTTTTAAACGTCAGACAAAAATGTTCTTAACCTCAATTATACCGTGCATAAACAACGTAAATAAGTAAACAACGTAAAAAAAAATTAATAATTTTTTTTTACCTTTAAATTTTTTTTTTCAAAAAAACTACTATCGTGTGCAGAATTTAATGCGACAAATCACCGTTCTTTTCCGAGTTCGATCCGATTATTAAAAGTATTTTTTTTTTAATTTTAAAGTTTAATGTGCATATACAGGGTGGTCTAAAACCATGATTTTCTTCATTATTTTTTTTGTCCTACTTAAAATGCTCCAAAATGATATGTTTAAACGCAGGATGGTATGGTTTGACCTCGCAGTGCTCAGCAAATTATTTTCGATTCAGAAAATGGCCGTTTTCACCTGATTTCAACAAATGTTCGGTCCAAAAATTGCGCTGGAGACAATTTGTTTTCGTGGAAATTAAGGAACAACCACCCTCTCAGTGTGCGAGCGAAGCGAGCACCCTAGCGAGCGAAGCGAGCAAGGCAAGCGAGCGAAGCGAGCGGCTGGAGCGAAGCGACCATCTCTTCCAACCTTTTCACGGACCTTTACATCCATCCACTCCATAACCACTACACAACAACGATCTATCTTGCAACCACCACCATTCGGCTTATGCATCATTTCCTCTCCCCCTCCCTTTCCCCTTGCTACTATTATACATATATTTTTCTTCAACATCATTTATTTTTCTTGGCATTATGCCGAGCTATTTATTATACTTTTCTCTTGATTCGGCCCTCGGTTCCCCGGTTGGTAAACCGGGCTAAATGCTAGTCTCCCTTAATAAAAACGTTAATGCAGTGGGGATCCGAGAAAGCTGCGATTCCGTCGCCTTGGCAACCACTTTTACATTGCTCTTATGGGAGAAAATTTTCGAGAGGCCTTAAAAAATCGAAAAATTCATTACATCCACCTGTAATTCGAACTGAGCACAGATTCCGTCGCCCCTCGCACGACGCACCAATTCCCCTCTCGATACGACCCTTTTTTCTATTTTTTAACATTTTGTGAAATTCTGACTTTTTAAACGTCAGGCAAAAACTTACTAACCTCAATACTTTATACGCTGGTCTTGCTTCACACGGCACTTTTCGGGGTCGCGCATACCATCATTTCGATGGGATTTGACCTGGCCTTTCCAACGCGACACATCCGAGTGCTCAAATCGCCCGATTAAAAAAGATATCGATTTTTAAAGATTTTCAAAAAAAATAAATTGATTCTCAAAATTTTGGGTGCGCCGGGTTCACAATTACATTAGAAACACAACCCATCTATCGAGCATTTTTTTCATTCACGAAAAGTATTTTTTTTTTTTAAATCAAAAGTTTAAAAGGATAAATACCGGGTGTCGAAATCCTGATTTTATTAATTATTTTTTTTTTTCATCCAAATTTTTGTGTTTTACCACAGGATGATAGGATTATACTTGGTGATGTTGGGACCATTTTTTTTTTTTTTTAATGGCCGCCTTCACCGGCTGTCAGCACTTTTTCGGTCAAAAAATTGCCATCGACAAACTTTGTTTCCACAGTTCGATTTCGAATATTTATCCGCAACCGGCAAGACAAAACAAAACTATGAAAACAACAAAAAAAAAATTATGTACCCTTATGGAACAGATTGTACTGATGGAACACGGAAAACACGCGGGGCATGAGCCATAGTAGTTTTCATTTTAGCGATCTGAAATTCTTACTGGGCATAGAACCGAACCGCGAAATTCCGATAGGCTATACGGCGTTAAAATCCAAAATCTTTTTCTATTTTTAAAAAAAATTTGAAATTTTGAATTTAGTGGATCTTTGCGAAAAATTGCGATAGAGAAATTTGGATTTCAGATTTGGATTTAGACCACTTATCGGCTCCTGGGAAAAATACAAAATCAAAAATCTAATTTTTTACCCAAGGTATATATATATATACCTTTGAATTTTTTTTTCATCTCAAAAAACATGAAAATCACCGGGGCATAAACCATAGTAATTTTCAAGTAAGCAATCTGAAATTGAATGGACAGAGAACCGATCGTCCAGAGTGCACAAGGCTATTCGGATTCAAAATCAAAAATCGGTTTCTATTTCGAAAAAATTTTTGAAATTTTGATTTTCTTTTTTTTTTTCGAAAAATTTAGATAGAAAAATTTAGATTTCACATTTGCATTTCCACTAATTATCCGCAACCGATAAGAAGAAAAAAATCAAAAAAACATTTGGATTTTTAAAATTTTTTTTTTTTTGAAAAAAAGGTCACCCTATAACCGGGGCATAAAATATCGAAATATTCATTTTAGCGATTTGAAAGTCCTGAAGCTATCTCTATTAAATTCTCGCTAAGCGAGTTCTGTCGAAGTCAGACTACATACATCACCCCCGACAAGCTTGCGAGCGAAGCGAGCTCTATCGAAGTCAGACTACATACATCGCCCAGGACAAACTTGCGAGCGAAGCGAGCCAACCAAAGTCGTGAAGCTACCTCTATTAAATTCTCGCGAAGCGAGCTCTATCAAAGTTGGACTACATACTTCGCCCAGGACGAGCTTGCGAGCGAAGCGAGCCTACGAAAGTCCTGGAGCTACCTCTATTAAATTCTCGCGAAGCAAGTTGTGTCTAAGTCAGACTACATACATCACCCCCGACAAGCTTGCGAGCGAAGCGAGCTCTATCAAAGTCAGACTACATACGTCGCCCAAGATAAACTTGCGAGCGAAGCGAGCCAACCAAAGTCGTGAAGCTACCTCCATTAAATTCTCGCGAAGCGAGCTCTACCGAAGTTAGACTACATATTTCGCCCAGGACAAGCTTGCGAGCGAAGCGAGCCCACCAAAGTCCTAGAGCTACCTCTATTAAATTCTCGCGAAGCGAGTTCTGTCGAAGTCAGACTACATACATCACCCCCGACAAGCTTGCGAGCGAAGCGAGCTCTATCGAAGTCAGACTACATACATCGCCCAGGACAAACTTGCGAGCGAAGCGAGCCAACCAAAGTCGTGAAGCTACCTCCATTAAATTCTCGCGAAGCGAGCTGTATCGAAGTTGGACTACATACTTCGCCCAGGACGAGCTTGCGAGCGGAGCGAGCCTACGAAAGTCCTGGAGCTACCTCTATTAAATTCTCGCGAAGCGAGTTGTGCCGAAGTCAGACTACATACATCACCCCCGACAAGCTTGCGAGCGAAGCGAGCTCTATCAAAGTCAGACTACATACGTCGCCCAAGATAAACTTGCGAGCGAAGCGAGCCAACCAAAGTCGTGAAGCTACCTCCATTAAATTCTCGCGAAGCGAGCTCTACCGAAGTTAGACTACATATTTCGCCCAGGACGAGCTTGCGAGCGAAGCGAGCCCACCAAAGTCCTGGAGCTACCTCTATTAAATTCTCGCGAAGCGAGTTGTGTCGAAGTCAGACTACATACATCACCCCCGACAAGCTTGCGAGCGAAGCGAGCTCTATCGAAGTCAGACTACATACATCGCCCAGGACAAACTTGCGAGCGAAGCGAGCCAACCAAAGTCGTGAAGCTACCTCCATTAAATTCTCGCGAAGCGAGCTCTATTGAAGTAAGACTACATACTTCGCCCAGGACGAGCTTGCGAGCGAAGCGAGCCCACCAAAGTCCTGGAGCTACCTCTAATAAATTCTCGCGAAGCGAGTTGTGTCGAAGTCAGACTACATACATCACCCTCGACAAGCTTGCGAGCGAAGCGAGCTCTATCGAAGTCAGACTACATACATCACCCAGGACAAACTTGCGAGCGAAGCGAGCCAACCAAAGTCGTGAAGCTACTTCCAATAAATTCTCGCGAAGCGAGCTCTATCGAAGTTAGACTACATACTTCGCCCAGGACGAGCTTGCGAGCGAAGCGAGCCCACCAAAGTCCTGGAGCTACCTCTATTAAATTCTCGCGAAGCGAGTTGTGTCGAAGTCAGACTACATACATCACCCCCGACAAGCTTGCGAGCGAAGCGAGCTTTATCGAAGTCAGACTACATAAATCGCCCAGGAGAAACTTGCGAGCGAAGCGAGCCAACCAAAGTCGTGAAGCTACCTCCATTAAATTCTAGCGAAGCGAGCTCTATCGAAGTCAGACCACATACATCGCCCAGGACGAGCTTGCGAGCGAAGCGAGCCTACCAAATTTCTGGAGCTACCTCTATTAAATTCTCGCGAAGCGAGCTGTGTCGAAGTCAGACTACATACATCACCCCCGACAAGTTTGCGAGCGAAGCGAGCTCTATCGAAGTCGGACTACATACATCGCCCAGGACAAACTTGCGAGCGAAGCTAGCCAACTAATGTCGTGAAGCTACCTCTATTAAATTCTCGCGAAGCGAGCTCTATCGAAATCAGACTACATACATCGCCCAGGACGAGCATGCGAGCGAAGCGAGCCTACCAAAGTCCTGGAGCTACCTCAATTAAGCGAAGCGAGCAGTAACCGGGTCAGTATGCGAGCGAAGCGAGCAGTATCCGGGCCTAGCAACAGCAGCACGAGGCGATAGCCGAGTGCTGCTCTACATCGACCCAACAACAGCAGCACGAAGCGATAGCCGAGTGCTGCTCCATATCGACCACACAATAGTAAAAAAATCCAATCTATGGAAATTTTGACTTTTTAGTGATTTTTTAAATATCGAATCAAGCAACGAGACATTTCAAAAAATCACCGCTTCGTTTCTGTTTATCGTGGAACGTTGAAATTTTGCAAAACAATAGTCCACTATGGACCCTTTAATCGGTGCGAGTTTCGTTTGTTCATCTCATCATCGAACCGAGATATAATTTTTTTTCAATATTTATTATGCAATTCGCATTTCACTGAAAAATTTCGATTTTTTATAGTGCGTATTTTTCCAACACATGAGGTTTTTGTATCTTTGCGCACTCTCCCACTCATTGAAAATTTCGATCACAGGGGTACATACATATGGAATTTTTTTTTGGTAAAAATAATATTTTTTAATTCATACCAAAAAACGTTCTTTTTTGTTTTTCACGCGTGCGCTTTTGTTTTTTTATTAATTTTTGGCAAATGCGGCACCACCCAACGATTGTATAATATTATTTTAAATTCCATCGTGTACAGAATTTAATGCGACAAATCACCGTTCTTTTCCGAGTTCGATCCGATTATTAAAAGTATTTTTTTTTTTAATTTTAAAGTTTAATGTGCATATACAGGGTGGTCTAAAACCATGATTTTCTTCATTATTTTTTTTGACCTACTTATAATGCTCCAAAATGATATATTTAAACGCAGGATGGTATGGTTTGACCTCGCAGTGCTCAGCAAATTATTTTCGATTCAGAAAATGGCCGTTTTCACGGGATTTCAACAAATGTTCGGTCCAAAAATTGCGCTAGAGACAATTTGTTTTCGTGGAAATTAAGGAACAACCACCCTCTCAGTGTGCGAGCGAAGTGAGCACCCTAGCGAGCGAAGCGAGCAAGGCAAGCGAGCGAAGCGAGCGGCTGGAGCGAAGCGACCATCTCTTCCAACCTTTTCACGGACCTTTACATCCATCCACTCCATGACCACTACACAACAACGATCTATCTTGCAACCACTACCATTCGGCTTATACATCATTTCCTCTCCCCCTCCCTTTCCCCTTGCTACTATTATACATATATTTTTCTTCAACATCATTTATTTTTCTTGGCATTATGCCGAGCTATTTATTATACTTTTCTTTTGATTCGGCCCTCGGTTCCCCGGTTGGTAAACCGGGCTAAATGCTAGTCTCCCTTAATAAAAACGTTAATGCGGCGGGGATCCGAGAAGGCTGCGATTTGGTCGCCTTGGCAACCACTTTTACATTGCCTTAAAATATCGAAAAATTCATTACATCCACCTGTAATTCGAACTGAGCACAGATTCCGTCGCCCCTCGCACGGCCCAATAATTCCCCTCTTGATACGACCCTTTTTTCTATTTTTTAACATTTTTTGAAATTCTGACTTTTTAAACGTCAGGCAAAAACTCACTTACCTCAATACTTTATACGCTGGTCTTGCTTCACACGGCACTTTGCGGGGTCGCGCATACCATCATTTCGATGGGATTTCACCTGGCCTTTCCAACGCGACACATCCGAGCGCTCAAATCGCCCGATTAAAAAAGATATCGATTATTAAAGATTTTCAAAAAGAATAAATTGATTCTCAAAATTTTGGGTGTGCCGGGTTCACAATTACATTAGAAACACAACCCATCTATCGGGCATTTTTTTCATCCACGAAAAGTATTTTTTTTTGTGTTCATAAGTTTAAACGGATAAATACCGGGTGTCGAAATCCTGATTTTATTCATTTTTTTTTTTTTTCATCCAATTTTTTTTGTTTTACCACAGGATGATAGAATTATACTTGGTGATGTTGGGACCATTTTTTTTTCTTAATAGCCGCCTTCACCGGCTGTCAGCACTTTTTCGGTCAAAAAATTGCCATCGACAAATTTTGTTTCCATAGTTCGATTTCGAATATTTATCCGCAACCGGCAAGACAAAACAAAACTATGAAAACAACAAAAAAAAAATATGTACCCTTATGGAACAGATTGTACTGATGGAACACGAAAAACACGCGGGGCATGAGCCATAGTAGTTTTCATTTTAGCGATCTGAAATTTTTACTGGGCATAGAACCAAACCGCGAAATTCCGATAGGCTATACGGCGTTAAAATCCAAATTCGTTTTCTATTTTTAAAAAATTTTTGAAATTTTCAATTTAGTGGATCTTTGCGAAAAATTGCGATAGAGAAATTTCGATTTCAGATTTGGATTTAGACCACTTTTCGGCTCCTGGGAAAAATACAAAATCAAAAATCTAATTTTTTGACCCAAGGTATATATATACCTTTGAATTTTTTTTTCATCTCAAAAAACATGAAAATCACCGGGGCATAAACCATAGTAATTTTCAAGTTAGAAATCTGAAATTTTGAATGGACAGAGAACCGATCGTCCAGAGTGCACATAGCTATTCGGATTTAAAATCAAAAATCGTTTTCTATTTCGAAAAAAATTTTGAAATTTTGATTTTCTTTTTTTTGGTCGAAAAATGTAGATAGAGAAATTTAGATTTCACATTTGCATTTCCACTAATTATCCGCAACCGATAAGAAGAAAAAAATCAAAAAAACCTTTGGATTTTTTAATTATTTTTTTTTTTTCTGAAAAAAAGGTCACCCTATAACCGGGGCATACAATATCGAAATATTCATTTTAGCGATTTGAAATTTTTACAGGGCAGAGAACAGACCGTCGCGAGTGCGCAAGGCTATTCGGCGTAAAAATCCAACCCTCTTATCTAAAGTCAGACTACATACATCACCCCCGACAAGCTTGCGAGCGAAGCGAGCTCTATCGAAGTCAGACTACATACATCGCCCAAGACAAACTTGCTCCAAAACGATTTGTTTAAACGTAGAGTGGTATGGTTTGACCTCGCGGTGCTCAGCAAATTATTTTCGAGCCAACAAATGGCCGCCTTCCCGGTGTTTCAGCAAATTTTCGGTCCAAAAATTGCGCTAGAGAAAATTTGTTTTCGCGGGGATAAAGGAGCAACTACCCTCTCTATGTGCGAGCGAAGCGAGCAAGGCAAGCGAGCGAAGAGAGCGGCTGCAGCGAAGCGACCATCTCTTCCAACCTTTTCACGGACCGTTACATCCATCCACTCCATAACCACTACAAAACAACGATTTACCTTGCAGTCACTACCATTCGGCTCATGCACCAACGCCTCTCCCCCTGCCTTCCCCCTTGCTACTATTATACATATATTTTTCTTCAACATCATTTATTTATTTTTTTAATTATGCAATTCTCTTTACATTTCTACATTTCCTTGATTCGGCCGTCGGCTCCCCGGTTAGTCGATTGCCTTAGTCGATTTTCAAAAAAAATACAGCGCCTTTTCGGGTCTACGTACCGAGTTGAAATTTCGCACAGAGATACTCCCGTATGGGACTTACAATCTGTAAAAATTTCGTTTCGGCTGTTCTTCGTCGAATCGAGTTATGATTTTTTTTCGTCATTTAATTACTCATCAGAGCGAATCGCCGCAAAATTCCGATTTTCGGTGTTCCCTCTCTCTCATGCCAACTAAACCGCTATATTGGACGTATCACTTCCACTTATTGAAATTTTCGATCAAAGGGATCCCCCTTGGATTTTTTGCGGAAAAAATTTTTTTCAACCGACGTTACCAAAAAACTCCTCATTGTCTTCGAGTACGAGCGTACAAATTTTTTTTTTTTTTCTCGAGCCTGCCAAATTCCTGGAGCTACCTCTATTAAATTCTCTCAGCGAAGCGAGCATTGTCGAAGTGAGACTACATACATCACCCCCGACAAGTTTGCGAGCGAAGCGAGCTCTATCGAAGTCGGACTACATACATCGCGCAGGACAAACTTGCGAGCGAAGCTAGCCAACTAATGTCGTGAAGCTACCTCTATTAAATTCTCGCGAAGCAAGCTCTATCGAAATCAGACTACATACATTGCCCAGGATGCGTGCATGCGAGCGAAGCGAGCCTACCAAAGTCCTGGAGCTACCTCAATTAAGCGAAGCGAGCAGTAACCGGGTCAGTATGCGAGCGAAGCGAGCAGTAACCGGGCCTAGCAACAGCAGCACGAGGCGATAGCCGAGTGCTGCTCTACATCGACCCAACAACAGCAGCACGAAGCGATAGCCGTGTGCTGCTCCATATCGACCACACAATAGTAAAAAAATCCAATCTATGGAAATTTTGACTTTTTAATGATTTTTTAAATATCGAATCAAGCAACGAGACATTTCAAAAAATCACCGCTTCGTTTCTGTTTATCGTGGAACGTTGACATTTTGCAAAACTTTAGTCCACTATGGACCCTTGAATCGGTGCGAGTTTCGTTTGTTCATCTCATCATCGAACCGAGATATATTTTTTTTTCAATATTTATTATGCAATTCGCATTTCACTGAAAAATTTCGATTTTTTATAGTGCGTATTTTTCCAACACATGAGGTTTTTGTATCTTTGCGCTCTCTCCCACTCATTGAAAATTTCGATCACAGGGGTGGAAATTTTTTTTGGTAAAAATAATATTTTTTAATTCATACCAAAAAACGTTTCTCTTTGTTTTTCACGCGTGCGCTTTTGTTTTTTTATTAATTTTTGGCGAATGCGGCACCACCCAACGATTGTATAATATTATTTTAAATTCCATCGTGTGCAGAATTTAATGCGACAAATCACCGTTCTTTTCCGAGTTCGATCCGATTATTAAAAGTATTTTTTTTTAATTTTAAAGTTTAATGTGCATATACAGGGTGGTCTAAAACCATGATTTTCTTCATTATTTTTTTTGACCTACTTAAAATGCTCCAAAATGATATGTTTAAACGCAGGATGGTATGGTTTGACCTCGCAGTGCTCAGCAAATTATTTTCGATTCAGAAAATGGCCGTTTTCACGGGATTTCAACAAATGTTCGGGCCAAAAATTGCGCTAGAGACAATTTGTTTTCGTGGAATTTAAGGAACAACCACCCTCTCAGTGTGCGAGCGAAGCGAGCACCCTAGCGAGCGAAGCGAGCAAGGCAAGCGAGCGAAGCGAGCGGCTGGAGCGAAGCGACCATCTCTTCCAACCTTTTTCACGGACCCTTACATCCATCCACTCCATAACCACTACACAACAACGATCTATCTTGCAACCACCACCATTCGGCTTATGCATCATTTCCTCTCCCCCTCCCTTTCCCCTTGCTACTATTATACATATATTTTTCTTCAGCATCATTTATTTTTTTTTTAATTATGCAATTCTCTTTACATTTCTACATTTCCTTGATTCGGCCCTCGGCTCCCCGGTTGGTAAACCGGGCTAAATGCTAAATGTTTTTTGACCGACTTAAAATGCTCCAAAACAATTTGTTTAAACGTAGGGTGGTATAGTTTGACCTCGCGGTGCTCAGCAAATTATTTTCGAGCCAACAAATGGCCGCCTTCCCGGTGTTTCAGCAAATTTTCGGTCCGAAAATTGCGCTAGAGAAAATTTGTTTTCGGGGGTATAAAGAAGCAACTTCCCTCTCTATGTGCGAGCGAAGCGAGCACCCTAGCGAGCGAAGCGAGCAAGGCAAGCGAGCGAAGCGAGCGGCTGGAGCGAAGCGACCATCTCTTCCAACCTTTTCACGGACCTTTACATCCATCCACTCCATAACCACTACAAAACAACAATTTACCTTGCAGTCACCACCGTTCGGCTCATGCACCAACGCCTCTCCCTCTCCCTTTCCCCTTGCTACTATTATACATATATTTTTCTTCAAAATCATTTATATTTTTTAATTATGCAAATCTCTTTACATGTCTACATTTCCTTGATTCGGCCCTCGGCTCCCCGGTTAGTAAATCGGGCTAAATGCTAGTTTATTAATAAAAATGGGTCAGCTTCCTATATGGTTTGGATCTGTAACTCTAATCTATGCAAGAAATCCTTTAAACACTCTCCCAGATCAAAACAATTACAATTTACCACTGCAATGTTTTCATTTAGCAATGTCACATACAGAGAGTTTTATGTAATACCGAACATACTAAAATGTACTTAATGTAAATTTTCCTATGTTCGATGTGTACTGGGACGCATCAAAGCATTCAGTACGATGTGATTGGCTACGATTTCTAATGGTAATATAGTCAACCCAATGTACACTCTCACCTCAAAAATAAATTAAATTTGTCAATTATTATGTCAACCACAATATGTTGTATTATGACTATTTTGGTACAACGGAATAGTTATCAACTTTTTTTATATTTTTAATCAGTAAAATACCAGTTAAAGAAGGTAAGAAGATATAAACGCTTCATCAGTAAACACAATGTTTCGCAACATTTCGTTGTTTAATTTAACATATTAAATACAATTTTAAAAAATGTTATCTAAATTCTTGTAGAACTTCTACGTACAAAGGATTTTTAAATATTAAATGATTTTGCAATAGTAAGGACACTCTTCGACGTAACAGAAATTGTTTAATTTCATCTCTTCCGGTATCCTTGCTTGTGAAATGTATCCAAACTAACTCTTCTAGAAGGTTCCAAATGGTTGAAATAAATGCTAGTCTGATTGAACAGAAAGTTTTTCAGAAAATAAATCATGGGAATTTCTTGAACTGTTTTCTCCATGGTATAAGTTTACTAGAATAATCTTTTCCTCCTTTGCATACATTATTGATATGCTTAACTCTACGTATTTCGTCTACGTCTGCTTCAAATGCCTGAACAGCAATTATCACTTGCTTGCGATAACTGACAGATTTCATTTATTTTTGAAGGGGAGAGTGTTAATTGGGTTGACTATATTCAAATTAGAAATCGTATCCAATCACATCGCACTCAATGCTTTGATGCGTGTGTTACATAAAACTATGTATATGCTGACAACTCTATTCACAAGGATTGCCAGGATATACAAATGATACAAAAAATATGTAAATTAATGGATCACTATCTAGCACGTACACCAAATTTTATAAAACGCTGCAATAGCAACACAACGTTGGGACCGACACATCCAGTTGCTGGGTCCAGTCGAACTAGCAGAAGTGTATGTATTTCAAGGAGGCCAGCAATAAGAGAAGTGGTTAATCAAATCATACCTAATCAAAATAATTCCATTTTCTTTAGTTCTCTTAATTATATTCAATATCAACTGTATCGTCCAGCTAACACACATACTCAATTTATAATTATGATGAGTATTTGGAGTATTATTTCTTAGAAAATCAACAGAAATGTTCGTTTATCACATTATAAATCAGAAAATTTAAAGTTTTAATAAAATGCCATTGTTTTATTAAAAATATTTTTTGATAGTATATTACATTATAAAACAAGTAGGTTATGTTATCACCGCTGTTTTGATTTATGTTGAATAAAAATTAAGACTCATTTTTATTAAAATAGCACTTTATACAACTTTATGGTACCAAATATGGTTTATAAAAGTAGATAAATTCTGAAAAAATATTAAATTAATACTTTTGATTCAACTATTTTTCTGACCGCCATCTATTAAAATAAATGTAGACTGTTAAATGGCTTTGGAGTCGTATCAAACCTCTAGATAGCGGGGAGGCATGCCAAAAATTGTAAAACGAGCGTAATTTTTATTTGAGCTTTCCCAGACAATCGTGAAAATCTAGCTTTATAGAAATGTTCAGGGGGCAAAAATAGGTCCGATGTGCATCGGTTTTGCAAATCCGTGAGAATTTTTGAAGATTACTTCGTGATTGAAAATAATTGCAATTTTCATGATTTTTTTTCGGACAAACCATAATAGCTAGAATCACAAGCGATACACACAGGTCCTAAAATGGGCCCAAAATTATGCGTGCATTTTTTGTAACTCTAGCTTTTCTGGAAAGGCTAGAATAAAAAATGACGATTATCGTACATCAAAACTGACCCTTAAGTACATTATAACATGTTCGGTGTTACATAAAACTCTGTATGTTATAAAGAGATATTTGTGAGTTTTCAAATATTTTGAGATTTTCATCAATTTAAAAAATGTTCATGAAATTTTCAACAATTCGAGATTTTCGTCGATTTATAAAAATGTTCATCATTTGAAAATTGTGTGCACGCGCACGCTGCAGTGAGGAGCGTAGGTGCTGTGTGTACACTCGTCTGCTCTGTGGGCACTGGTTCGTGCTGGAGTTAATGTGGCTCCGTGGTGGTTGTTAATGCTGGATGTAAGGCAACGGAGACTATCAAGCAGAATGAAGGTGAGATTATTCTCTGAGGTTTTTAGGCTCGTCGGTGAGAAACAAGTATCAAAGCTGGTTTGAACCTGCTTGATTTCTATCGTAACACCCTTTTATATACAGTTTGTATTCACATAAATGTACTTAATCTAAATCTAAAGTTTGTAGTTTACATGCGAATTTACAGGCAACCCAAATGTGAACGCTCTTTGGTTGTCGTGGTATTTGTTACTGAAATTCCATCCTGTAATTCTGGCTTTGACCAGTGGTATTACAAAGAGAGTCGTCTTTGACAATAATTTTTGAGAGCTGTCAAATTTAATTGCGACGAACGACTATGGTGCAAAGTGTAAATTACACCATTAAATGTTGGCGTTCAGATTTGGGTTGCGCCGGCTGTACATAATAATTACTTACAAGTAGATGAAAACAGTCGATTCTGGCTCCACCAAACACAGATCGGTAACATAGAGTTCTTTTGGTTTGTACCCCTGCTAATGTAGTGCCCATTGGAAAAGCGATGTAAGGGGGGCGAGGGTGACAAAAGCAAGATACAAGAACAATGATAATAACAATAATAAGCCGAAGAAGTGAAGTGAGGGATGGTTCTTGTAGCGGTGCTAGGGGAGGAGGGGGTGATGGGTTAGATACGCTATCAACAGGTGCGGGCTTTCCTCCGCGAGACAAAGCCACATAAAGAAAAAATGAATAGGTTCATTATAATACTAATAGTGTAACAATGGCATCAAGTACTGCATTTTACGAAAAATTAACAAAGGCTTCTCGATCTGTCCCGCATTTAAGTCTCAACAACTGTTCAAGATGCATTTTCCCAATGAGTATTATAGCGAAACTGGTGCAGTGAATTTTTTTTAAATGTTGTTCGACTTGATAAACATGGTAATACAAGTTTTGGGGATAAAAATTAAAATGTTATCATTATGTTATGATACAATATTATACATTATAAATGTATGACCATTTTACACCATTTGCAAGTATGATCATAAGTAGACAGTGTTTGATGAAAAATAGAGATGAATTATATCGAAGCAGTAATGAAGGAAGTGTGGAAGTTGCTGGAGAATCTAGTTATTTGGAAGTTGAATTGAAACACACTCATACAAAACAAGTTTTGACGTGTTTTTTGTGTCACCATAAATATAGAGGAGGCAAATATTGCGAAGAAGATCAAGAAGTTGTTCAAAATTTTCAGTGTTAGAAAAGTCATGTATCCGTATGAATTAGAAGATAATGTCCACGCTTACACAACAGATTGGTAATTTAGATGCACCCGATTATCTACCCGACTAAAAAGTATTGTGCAAATTGTTTTATGTACATCGAGGAAGAGGATAAAAACGGCTATCGTTTTATTGGTGGTCACAAAACTGTTAATTTTGATGACAATATGCAAACTTTTGAGTATAATGTTTGCGATGGATGTGGATGAGTTTCGGATTTGTTGATTCCAACGGCTCACCTCTCTGTATGTTATGTAGTAAACTACTTCCTAATAGTTCCATGGCACCTGCCAAGTTGCGCCGACATTTAGAAACTGTACACCCCGAGTATAAACACAAGAATAAAGATTTTTTTTGTACGAAAAAAGGAACAGTTATTGAAAAGTCAAAAAACTATGATGCATGTAACCAAATTAGCAATCAAAAGGCAACGGACGCATCATATTTAGTTAGCTATCGCATTGCACAAGCAGGTAAAGCGCACACTATCGCTGAGAATTTAATAAAACCATATGTGTTAGACATAACAAAATGTATGCTCGATGAAAAATCTGCAAAGCATCTTTCTACTGTGCCGCTATCAAACGATACTGTTCATGATTTGGCAAGCTACGTCAAACAAGAACTAGTTACACGTCTACAAAAAACACGATTCGTCTTGCAAATAGATGAGTCGACTGATGTCGCTTGTCTGGCTATCTTGCTGGCTATCGTGAGATATCCATATAAAAGTGTTTTTGGAGAAGACATGCTTATGTGGTCACCGCTGCCCACAAACACTACCTGAGAAGATATTTTTAATAAAATAAATATATTTTTTGAGGAAAATAATCTCAGTTGGAACGATTGCATTGACATTTGTACAGATGGGGCCAAGGCGATGACGGATATGACAGCAGGAGTAGTGTCACGTATAAAAAATAAAGCGCCTAATTGTAGTTCCAGCCATTGTATCCTGCATAGACAAGCACTGGTGATGAAGCAAATGCCGTCAAATCTAAAATTAGTTATGGATGAAGCGGTAAAAATAATTAATTTTATCAAATCACGACCACTACAATCCCGATTGTTCTCATTATTGTGTGGAGATTATGGCAGCAAACATAAAACTCTGCTTCTCCATACAGAAGTGGCTGTCTCGGGGTAAAACTTAAACAAGGCTATTTGAACTTAGAGCCGAGTTACATATGTTTCTTTTAGATAATACTTTTAATTTAACAGACCGTTTGTATGATAAAACTTGGTTGTTCGGACTGTCTTTTATGGCGGATCTCTTCCAGAAACTGAACGAATTTAATTGCAAGGTAAACAGTGTTCCAGGCCGGTAACAATAGAAAATTAGATTTTTGGATTATTTGCGTTGAAAAGAGAAAATTAGAAAGCTTTACGTCACTCAGTGAGTTTGTTAGCGATAACAACTCAGAAATGTTTTAAGATGATGTGTTTGAAGAATTGGTCCAATATCTCACTTCGATGCGCGCATCTTTTGAGAAGTATTTTCCCGAAGAACAGAATACAAAAATGAAACTGAATTCATGAATTCATAATCCTCTTTTACCTAACTTACAAAAGCCAGAAAATATGTCAAACGAGATATATGAATCTTTTTTTAGAAATGTCATCAGACACAAGTATGGAGTCACTGTTCAAAACGACGCCTCTCGACGATTTTTGGTGCAGAATCCGTGATGAATATTTAATGCTTGCCAAAATGGCTCCGAATATTCTTTTCCCGTTCCCAACAACATATTTGTGCGAAACAGGATTCTCAACCTATGCAGCCATGAAAACAAAATACCGCAATAGACTGGATACCGAAAAATTAAAAAAAACAGTTTCCTATCTCTCATTAGTTATATTTGTTTTCTTTTTTAATATTTCATAATATTATCCTTGTTATGTAAGTAAATAACAAGTAACTGTTACATGGTACTTTTATTATGCTTATTAATAAAGAACACACTTTTAAAAACTATTGTTTTATTGTAGGGTTCTGTCAAGTATATCGCTTTCCAAAAGGGTTCCGTCACCAAAAAAGATTGAGAACCGCTGCTTTATATCATACAAAAAAGTGACATTTATATTTAAAGTATATTTCTTTATCTCTTAAGCACTGAGCAATTTGTTTCACATTTACAATACTACATACACTTAGTCTATTTCTATGTGCTTGACAACAGTCTATAGTTTTTCTAAAGATAGGACAATCATTATTGCATTCCATATTAATAAATGTATCATAAAATTGTTGCAAATATACTGAATGACATTAGAAATGCAACACCTAGAAATAACGGTTTTTTGCAGTTGATTTTATCTTTATTTATTAGGTCTTAAGTTAATTAATACATGATAACAATTTGAATCAAAACAAAAAACAAACAAGTAAATTACACCTAATAATGTGTTTCACGACCTCCATTTCGAACGCATTCATTAACACGTCTGGGCATCGATTCGATGAGGTGATCGACTTCCTCCTGAGGTAGTTCGTCCCAAGCAACCTGAATTTGCTGCTGCAGCTCAGCCAGAGTTTGTGGAGGGTTCGGTAAGCTTGTCAGTTTCCGACCTAGCATATCCTAGACATGTTCTATTGGGTTTAAATCTGGAGATTTAGGCGGCCAAGGTAAAACATTTGTGGCACCAGCTTCCAAGAAGTCCCTTGTTAGATGTGCTATGTGAGGACGTGCGTTATCTTGTTGAAACAACACGTTTCCAAGCCCTTTTAGGTATGGTACAAGATATGGTTGTAAGACATCGTTAACGTAACGAGCTGCTGTCATATTCCCGCGGATGAACACCAGAGGTGATCGGCTGCCATGGGCAATAGCCCCCCAAACCATTACACCTACAGTGCGGTGTACATGTCTTTCAACAGCAAACTCAATAGTGGATATTTCTCCACGGCGTCTCCTTACCCGTCTATGACCATCATGCATCCCTAAAGTGAATCGCGATTCATCGCTGAAGACGACTCTGTTCCATTCTTCCCTCCACCCTTGGCTTTCTGTGCACCACTCCAATCTTTGACGCCGGTGTGCATAAGTTAAAAGTAGGACTAACAGAGGGCGGTATGAAATGAACCCAAATGACCTGATACGTCGATAAAGAGTTCGCATACTAACTGGTCTACCGTGTTCATTAAACCATTGGTCACCAAGCTGCCTAGTTGTGGAAAATCGGTCCCTAAGAGCCATAAGTCGCAGTCGGCGATCCTGGCGCTCTGTAGTACGCCTTGGTTGTCCACGAGGCCTTATTCTCGACTCTCGACCTTCTTCAGTCCATGCTTGCCACACTCGCGTAACAGTGGTTACGTTCCGGTTTAAACGACGCGCAATTTCCCGGAACGAAACACCACCATCGCGCCACCCATGCCGAAATTGTCTAGGCCTTCGTACTCTGGGCATCTTGTCGACTCAGTTAAATTTAAAAACTGATGAAATTAGTTGTTGAGTCGTCTATTTAAAGGTATTATAATATGAAACTAATGGATACGATTATTTTTTTTCCAAAAAAATGTTAAAGATAAAAGGTTGCAACTTCTATCATAGCATTCTTTTTACACATATAACTTGCACAAAAAAAATTGTTGACGAAGAATGGTTATTTCCAGGTGTTGCATTTCTAATGTCATTCAGTATACAAACTCTTTTGACTACCTTTCACATAAACAATACTCTATATTTGTAAATAATGTTCGTAAGTCGATTACATCGCCACTGTTGTACGGAATTCCGTGGTGATTTTTTTCCAGCCAACTTGTTTCCCGGACGCTTCATCAAGCCATAAAACGATTTTGATGGTTTTATTAGATATGTCATTATATTGTACCCATCATATGTAGCAGCAATCTCCTTTGGCATAAACGTGGAGGTACTAAAGAAGCCTTGAATATCAACGACTAGTATCCGATGTCTTTGATATGATTTATTCGGGTTTTGTAAAACAGATTCCAATATTTTTTCAGTTTATATAATTCTCTTCATGAATCGGAATCTGTTAATAACTTCCTGTACCCAATTCGGTCCACCATGTTCTTGACTTTGTAGTTTATACGTAAAAATCACAGGAATCGAATCGTAACTCACTGCCTTCTTGGTGGTCATCTCAAACTAACTTACGAACTATTCCAGACAATGGAGTATACTCCACTGTCGTGTCATTTAAAATAAGACAGAATGCGCGAGTGTTTTCTTTAAATTTGACAGAAGCCTCGATATGTATGCGCAAGTCTACCGTGGAAGACTTTACACTTTCGTTTTGCTTTGATACATCGAAAACGTTAATAACATGGTTTTTGAAGTTTGAAAATGTAAAGTACGGCTGGACAGTTATCTTGAAATAACTTTCTTAGAATTTACAGTACATATTGTAAACTGTTAAATAATTATTGCTGCCAAAGTCTGTATTGAGGTGATGGTACGGATATGAATCGAAATTGAGGTAAATTCGTACATTTCGAATATTTTAATAGTCGAAACTCGATGAATCTGCGTTAGCTTTTCCTTTCTTATTTTCTTGAAAAGCCACAATAATGTACCTAGGCCTCTCCAAACTGCTGGACGCTCTTAAGGCCTACAAATCATCTTTTGACTTTGTCATAGTTGGCAGCTGATACATTTCCCATTTTCAGAAGGGTATTTTAATTTTTGGATGATTTTTTATCTCTTCGAACATTTTCAATTTTAATTCATCATTCAATTCGACATACGATACTCGCCATTCTATTTGATCTATATTAAATTTTAATTTATTCACAACTGCTTTGCTATTGTCACGTTTAAAACAATTGACGTCACTAGAGGCACATAACAATATCAATTCTTGTTTTACGTTAATTATGATTTTATTATAATCTTCAGCAAATCAGAGAAGACATTTCAACGGAATTAGTGCAAAGAATTTCTTATTGTTAGGAAAGTACGTTTTAATTTGGCCGGTATTAGCCCATCCAGCAATTGACAAAACCCTCATATCCTCGGCATTGCGATAAGTGAGATATCCTTTTAAAGTGGTGGTAATTCCTAAATCTCTAGTTCAGTCAACTTCGATCCCGCTTAATTTGTACCGAATCTCCTCAAACAGGTGAGCAAATGCGTTCGTAACAAGTTCGAATTTCTTGCCGGCGCTTAAGTTGTTTTCTACATCACCGCTCAAATAAATGTAACTATTTGACGGACAGGTGTAAATATCCTGATTTTGTATCGTGATCCGTATCTCATCATTGTTACTATAATTTGAGGTTCTCGGCTGATATGTGTGGTATTCTTCTTTAGAGATGCTTTCGTCAAACTGCACTTTACTAAACATTTTTTTTTTTTCGATTCCCGCCCATTGTACAGTGGTTTTTCTTTCGTTGATATTATAGGGTATAGGTTAAACGGTAAGAGATACAAAAAAAACTAAGAAGTGTGTCTTGTTCTCTTTTTTGGTGTTTAGTTTAACGGCGCAATCAGATCTACGCTAACTAGATTGGTTTAGAAGTACAGGGTGATTCTCAAAATTTGCCGGTTTTTATTATCTCTTATGACTCGGTTATTTATGGAGATACAAACAAAATTTAGAAACAAAAGTTTTATGACTTTTTACGTAGAATCCAGGGGTGTACTAAAAAAAAATATAGACGTTTTTGAGATATTATCAAAACTAGTATTTTTTTTTTTAAACGGGAGACCATGTATCCAATTACCTCAAAAAATGCATTTTTTCTTAGGATTGCAACAATATGTACCACTTGATATTTTGTTTTGTCCTAAATAGCTAAAATACCAAAACACAAAAATATGTTCTAGATGGCCATGAATTGAATTCTTTAAGCGTTTGTTTTTGTTTGTTTACATGGCATAAAATTCAAGATTAATTACGTACTCAGTTACATATTGTTGCAATCACAAAAAACATGTAATTTTTTTAGGTATTCAGATACAGGGTGTTCCATTTAAGTAGTAGTTTTGATGATATCTCTAAAATTAAAACATCTAAATTTTTTTAAGTACGCCACTGGATTTCACTTAAAAAGTCATAAAACCTTTGTATTTAAATGTTGTTTGTATCTTTATAAATAACCAAGTCCTAAGAGAGAATAAAAATCATCAGATTTTGAGAATCACCCTGTATCTTCTAAACCAATCTAGTTAGCGTAGATCTGATTGCGCCATTAAACTATACACTAAAAAAGAAAACGAGACACATATCTTAGTTATTTTGTATCTCGTACCGTTTAGCCTATACCCTATAATATCAACGAAAAAAAACCACCCTGTATATTTAGTTTATTAAACGAGAGATGACAATTTGGATAGATTCACGCGTGTAACTTGTCGGAAAGTTGATGTCGAAGTGATACTGTTTTCAGTTGCATTATGATTTTTATGATTATTAATATTATAGATGATGCCCATTAAAGAGATTTTAATTCAAGTCGTACTAAAATATTTTTACCTCGAAAATTAACAAATTCGCCGTCTTGGTCTATGACTTTCAATGTGATATTGTCTATTGTTTTGGAAACGTTTATAGGTAGATATAATATATTCTTGGGCTCTATGTTTATTGGAAAGTCAGGGTCAACAGACGGACAAAACTCGAACAACGTTTGCGACGAGCTTCCGTTATAAAATGCTCCGGTAGTGATATTGCACTTGATTCTTATACTATTAACTTTAATTATTTGCACGGGTAAATTTGATGAATGTAGTCTTCCGGCCTCTAGGATATGATCCCCGGAAAATCCCGATAGTCTTCCAATCGTACCTTTCTGCGGCGAGAAGTCAACATCAAATTTACTCTTAAGTTCACATTTTAGCGTATTATTATTAGGTCTCAGGGTAAAAACCTCTTTAATTTCCGTCTCCGATGGATGAACAAGCGAACGTTTTGTGAACGATTTAACGTTGGAGAGATGTACGCCGCTACGTATCAGCTCAAGTTGTAAGAATGACGCAATGTCGTTAATTTCATAAGAACCTGTTTGTATAGCAATTTCCTTACCGCCGTCGTAGATTAACTTGTTGATGCCGTTTTCGACGTTAGGTATCGAATTGTACGTATAAAAATCAATCAATCCTTAACAGTATTGTCGATTCGCATCTAGTTCGATTGGAGGATAATGGTGAACGGAGATGATACTTTCTGCACCTTGCAGGGTAAAGGTCTGAGACATGACTAATATTACTTGTAAAAATGTTACCATCTTTATTTATTCATATAAAATTTGTTTAACACAAATGTCCACAATTGTAAGTATTAAATTTCTGATATTGATTATAATTATAATGAATTTCACAATTTTGAAAATATTTCATTACTTCCAGTGGTGGTGACAAGTTTTCAAAACAGTCAAAGTATGACACTTGTTTGCTTACTTTTTTATTCGCTATCCAATGCGTTCCAGGACCGTCATTAGAATCTAAATTAATGACGCTCGTCTATCGATAACGTGGAGCAGGCGGTAGGGACTCGCGCATGAAAACTCCACGGAAATGTTTGACATTTTCTGCATATTTTAATCAATCACCATCGGTTAAACTACGTTTGGGCAGCGATTTTAATAGTTTCTTTGTTGCACTGATTTTTTTTTAAAATACCCATCCCTTTTCGGTACGGCTTCAGATATAGCCCCTTTCCAATTTTACCCAGAGCAATGGCCTCCATTGTTTGATTATGACGTCTAGCTTCATCCAGTTTTAGTCGAGCATCTTTCGCACTATTAACGGCAAAATACCTCTATGCTTCGGAATTGGAATAATTCTTGGATTTATATTTTTTCCCTTCCGCCAGCTTCCCGTATAGCAGCCCTAGCTTCAACCAGAGCCACGCTGGCACTTTCTTTAATACCCTCGGGTTTCTTCAATTTACGTTTAAATTTATCTATAGTTTTTCTAGCCTTCATTACCACACTACTCCTCAGGAGGATTTGTTTCTTTATAGCCATTCTCAACTTTCTTTTATTCTTCATAGTGTCATCGGCACGCGAATCCAAGGGACGCTGATTCGGGCGTACCTGTCACCGACGAAGCCGGTCCGTGTCGCGATCGCGAAGCGATCACGTACGCGGGGTGCAATTTGAGCGGCGCGACGGCCGGCTCGTGAAAACACTGACCAAGCTGGATTTCCCGAGCAGGGAAACTACCTGCGTAGCTTGGTAGTCGGTGGACGTAGAAGGGCTAGCTCAGTCCCTGGGCTGGGCTTCCTCTTCCGTCAGTCTCGTTCCGGACAGCGGCAGCTTTTTCCGGACAGCTGGGCTCACACACAACACAACACTTTGTTTATCGGGTTAAAGGGACAAGGAAAATAACAAACAGTCGATTCAATTTAGAATGGAGTGTTTCTTTTCTAAAAAACTTGCACAAAAAATGTTACAATGTTAACACTCCTAATAACCCCTAACTCGCGGCGGGCGCAGATGCGCGGTTTCGCGGTCGCGGGTCGCGGTTTTCGCGGGCGCGAAGTTTGCAGGACGCCTCCGTTGGCGGCGTTGGTTGTCAGCGTGGTGGGGAAGCGTCGGGGTTCACGCTTATCCCGTCGTGTCGTGGGGGCGCTAGTCGTCAGTGGCTTCTGACGCGGCCTGGAAATAAGCTCGACGACGGTGCTTAATCGTTTCCCACTAAATCTTAGCAATTTTAGTATTACGAAACGACGTTTCGTTGGCCCTGGTGGCGGTCCTGCTGGGGCGAGGACGGCGAGGGTCGTGGGGTTGAATGCCAGCGGCAAAGCAACCGGGCTACAGCGTAGCGGGTAGGTGGTCCTTGCCAGCGGCAACGAACACGGTTACGTCGTGAATTGCTAAGATTGTTTCAGTAGTGGTACGATTTTCAGCGGGGCACCGCCGAAGGCGTTTGACTTGAGCTTCGTGTGTTAATAATTCAGAGCTACGGCTTGGCCGGTGAAAAATCGTGCTGTGCTTCTCGTCATGTATTGCGGAATTGTTAACAACAATTTTCGCTTGGAGTGAATTGCCAGCGGCGAATTCAACGATGAGGACGAGATACACTGACTCGCGACGACTTTTACTGAGCGCGGCTTGTTGGGAATTAACTCCCTTCGGGGAAGTAATTCCTGGTGGACAAGTACGAGTTGGGAGTTGTTCCTTTCGGGGAAAACAATCTTTTGGCGGTCGCGGAAGTTGGTAATTGTTCCTTTCGGAGGAAACAATCCTTTGCGGCACGAAAGTTGGGAATTGATCCTTTCGGAGGAAACAATTCTTTGCGGCACGAAAGTTTGAAATGCACTTCGACGGAGAAGTGATTGTTTGTGGCACGAAAGTTTGAAATGCACTTCAACGGAGAAGTGATTCTTTGTGGCACGAAAGTTGGGAATGCATTTCCACGTGGAAGTGATCCTTTGATGATGATGATGAGTATTCAAGTCTGAATTTCGAAGTCTGGATGCAAGTGATTTTCTAAGGGCTGGGGCACGTATATTTATTTCACCCTTGGCCAACTTTCTTTTTCGGGCGAGCCCTCATTGGCTTGAAAAGAGAGAGTGTGGCCCGCACGTGCACGTAAATATTGGTGTGCGTGGGTTTTAAGCTTTTCAGCTGTTTTACAGATAAAGGTGCTCTGGGGAAAATTGCTGTTCTTTTAGAATAGTAGTTTTCTTTTCAGAACATCCAACATCCAGTAATCTTTTTCCTTTCAGTGTGGTGAACGTCTCCGTGGTTAGCGCGTATTTTATACTGCCCTGACACCGGAAGGCGCGAACGAGAAAATTTCTTACGACCTTTGCAGGGGGACCTGTTTAGGTTTTAAGAAATTAAGCACGCTTATTATAGCACGCTAACCGAGAATCTGCCTTGATTTCCGCGAGGAACGCTTGGAGATTGTCGGGAGGCAGTCAAGTTTTAGAGCGTTGCACTCAGCGCTTCTAACTCTAGATTCCGCTTAACGATAAGCAGGCCCGGGGGATTTTGAACCCGGTGCCTACCCAACACCCGTCTTCTACGCCATGGGTAAGTCCAGGCGTGGAAAACGGTCCCAAGATCCCGAAGCCCACTTCGATCCCCTCTACCCCACCGGGGAGAGACCCCGGCGTAAGCAACCCCAAGGGGAACCCCAAATGCCCTCCGACCTAGACTACCGCGATTTGCACCAGCAAATCGCCTCCCTTACCGCCCAATTCGGCGAACAATCCCGGCTCTTTGCCGAACAATCCCGCTCCAAGGATGCGCAACTCGCCGCCTTGACTGAGCAACTCCGTCTTGCTAATGTTGCAAACCAGCAACTTCAGCTCAAACTCGACCAGGTTCTCCGCAACACCCGTCCCGCTGATTACAGCGAAGAAATCATGGACATTATGTCCCCAGCCCCTGAGGAAATCCGATCCCCCAGCCGCTCCTTCTCGCCTGTTCTAAGCGAGCCCCACACGCCCGAACCGCCGCGCACGCCCTCAGTCTGCGACGAGGACGCGCGCGACGAAGACGACGGGGAAGGCGAGTTCGTCCCTGTCAAGAAAAGACAGCGCCGCTCGCCGGCAAAAACCCCTTCCCCGCCGCCCGCCAGCCTGGTGCGCCCCTCCGCCTCCTTAAAGGCCAGCCTGAAACCGGCCCCCAAGCCGCAACCCCAGGCAAACCTACCCGCCAAGCCCGCCTTAACCTACACCACCACGGTCGTCAAAAAGACCGAACTCCCATCGATCGAGCAGATCGCGGCCTCCAATGAAGATTTTCAACACTTCAAAAACACCCCGCCTCCTATCACAATCATTAAAAAAAATCTCTGGGAAAGAATTTCCGGAGATTTATCCAAATCAGGCGTTAACTACCTTAAATGCAAATTTTACAGCAACTGCATGAAATTCCAGGTGCAGTCCGCCGAAAATTATCGCAACGTTATCCGTTATCTCCGCAACAACAACGTGGAATTCTACACCTACGCCCTCAGCGAGGAAAAGGACTTAAAAGTCGTGATCCGAAGTATTGACACTTCCATCTCCGATGAGTGGATTGTCAAGCAGCTGAAAGCACTCTCCTTACCCGTGCTTTCAGTCCGCCGCATGGGGAACAAATTCAAAAAGTTCCCCATGGTGTCAGTCCACTTGGAGAATACTCCAAAAGGCAGAGAGATATATAATCTCGAGACCCTCAGTCACTGCAACATTTATGTTGAGAAGCAAAAACCCTCCAAGGGATTCATACAGTGCCACAAATGTCAATATTTCGGGCACAGCTCCCACCGTTGCAACGTCAACCCGCGTTGCGTGAAATGCGCCGGCGACCATTTAACGGCGGATTGCACCAGGAAGGACAGAGACGAAGATTCTCCCCCCAAATGCTGCAATTGCGGCCTAAACCACACCGCGAATTATCGCGGATGCGCCCGATTCCCGAAAAACCAAACAAAAAGCTACTCCTCTGTAGTCAAACCTCAGGTGCAAACACACCCACAACCCAAACCCCAACCGCCGCCACAAGCCAAACCCCAACCGCCGCCACAAGCCCAAAAGGCGGCCCCCAATGTAATCCCACAAATCCCCCAACTCCCTCAATTTTCACAACTCAATAATGCGGCACTTGATCCCAATCTAGTCGCACTCCTTACCTGGACCTTAACCCAAATCCAACAACAAACCCAGAAATAAAAATGGCTGCACAAAATCAAATGGCTTCTGACAATTCCATCAGAATTTGTACATGGAATGCCAGTGGGCTTGCTAACCACACCACCGAACTCGAAGAGTTTTTACATCACCACAAAATCCACGTTATGCTCATAAGCGAATCACAGTCAAAAAGTACCCGGGGCTTATTCATTAACGGATACCGCCTTTACCTAAATCACCGCCCCGTTCAAATCGGCGGCGGCACAGCCATTTACATTCACAACGAAATTGAGCATACCGTGCTAACGAATCCGCAACTAGAAAACCTGGAATTAACCTCAATCCTAATTAAAGCGAACGGCGAAAAGTTTAAAGTCATGAGTTTATACCAATCCCCCTCGAAACCCTTTATCGTAAACGATTACAGGAACATCTTCTCCGAAGATGTGCCTACTATAATCGGCGGCGATTTTAACGCTAAACACGCGAGCTGGCAAAGTCGCCGGTCCAATCAAAAAGGCAGAGAATTGCACAATTTCATCGTACAACACCCGTACGACATCAAGATAGCCAGTCAAGCGTCACCGACGTTTTACAGCCATGCCGGCCACAGGCCGGATATCCTTGATTTCTTTCTGCTAAACCGCATCGAACACGATTTCGACACCTGGTCGCACTCTGAACTCAGTTCTGATCACAATCCAGTTTTTCTGGAAATACACACAAACCTAACAAGAGTTGAAAGACTAATCACAACAATAAACTGGCAGAAATACACCCAGAAAATGCTCGAAAATCTCACTCCCCTCCCGAAAATTAATACCAAAAAGCAAATCGATGAGGGAATTACTTTCCTCACAGATTTAATCACAAGTACAATCGAATCGGTTTCGAAAACCAAAACCGTTCCGAAAAATAGCAACCCGCTACCAAATAACATCCTAATTAAAATTCGGGAGAAAAACCGCATCCGTCGGAATTGGCAGCACACACGCTGCCCCCTGTTGAAAAACAACCTCAACAGGCTAAACAGTGAGATTCGGAAAGAAATCAAAATATTCAGAAATGATAGCTGGAACCGTCTTATCGACGACGCGTCTCAACATAAACCCCAAATGTGGAAACTCGCTAAGAGATTCACTAACAAAAACAGAACGGTTACCCCGGTTATCCACGGAAGAAACGGACTTGCCTTCCTATCGGAGGACAAGGCCGAGGCTTTCGCGGAGAGCTTGGAGTCTCAGTTCTCACCAAATCCGCTCACAACAAGCGAAGAGCTTCTCGAGGAAGTTGACGACGCATTGGATAGCCTAGAGCAATCCACATCCCACACACCAAAACCAACATCCCCCGGTGAAATCAGATCAATCATAAAGCATGCGCCGAACAAAAAAGCGCCCGGTCACGATAAAATCAGCTATACTTGCTTGAAAAACCTCCCTAACACCGGAGTAGTTTTCCTAACAAATATAATCAATGCCTGTCTAAGAACAGGTTATTTTCCACAAACGTGGAAACACGCAGTAGTGATACTTATTCCGAAACCTTTTAAGGACCACAAATTCCCGCAAAACCACCGGCCAATTTCACTGCTGTGTACGTTAGGAAAACTTTACGAAAAAATTCTGCATTCTCGCCTGACTGAATGGACAGACGACCACAAAATACTACCGCGCACTCAGCACGGTTTTATTAAAGGCCTCTCCTGTAACCACCAGCTTATTAGAACCAGCGACTTCATAACCAACGGTTTTAATAGAAAACACAGCACTCTCGCTGTTTTCCTCGACGTCGCGAAGGCGTTCGATCGAGTGTGGCACGAGGGACTGCTGTATAAACTCATGATACTCAACTACCCGTCCTATTTGGTAAAAATAATCGCAGAATTCATACGAAAACGCACCTTTTCGGTTCGCTTCGAAAATTCAACTTCGGCACCGCGCGAAATGACCGCCGGTGTCCCCCAGGGGTCAGTACTTTCCCCACTCCTGTTCAACATCTTTGTACATGACCTCCCAACTCCGAATAACATTTTAACGGCCCAGTATGCAGATGACACCGCTTATCTGTACCGTGGTAAAAATATCCCACACAGTATTTCTAAAATCCAGGCCGCACTCAATGAACTGGAAGAGTGGACAGATGAATGGTGTATCTCTATTAACCCAGAGAAAAGCCAGGCTATCTACTTCACTCAAACCAGAAACACCCCCCAAGACAACCTCACCTTCAGAGGCACACAAATTCCATGGGTAAACGAAGTGAGATACCTTGGTTTACAAATGGACAGACACCTAAACTGGACAAGTCATGTTAACTCTGCAATCAGAAAAGCAAAATGCGCCTTCGGGCAACTAAAATCACTTCTGCTTACAAATAGCACTCTCTTCCTAGCTAGTAAAATTCACATTTACAAAGCTATCATCAGGTCAAAACTGACCTACGGATGTCCCTCGTGGATCCATATCTCTCAATCGCAGATGAACAAACTGGAAGCCACGCAGAGCGTCATGATCCGCCGGATCGTAGGCGCTCCGTGGTTTATCAGTAATGTCCAGTTACGAAGCGAAACGAAAGTGCCAAAACTCCAGGTTTTCATTCGCGATTTGGCGATTAAAAACTGCTCGAAATTCGACGTCTCCCTCCTCCAGGATCACTTAGGTGTACCTGAAAATTTCCGAACCAGGAAAAAACGTCCACTCCACCTAGACGTTGTCACTTAATTTTTAGGAAAAAAGTTTAAAGTGGTGAAACTTTAAACCGCTTCCTTCCTAAATCCTACCCCATCCACCCGAAACCAATATATGAATACTGCTATAGTACTCACACCAGTCAATTTCTACAAAGCCATTTTTACTACTTCTTCCTATAAAGTATAAAAAGTTCTTTATTGAACTTGACATACAAGAGGGGGTTTTAGTCAGTAAGAGTCTGACATAACCTACTGTTATCCCTCCCATCCGTGGGCAGGATAACAGAAGGTATCCATGAGGATTTTCTCCTCCTCTCTCCCCAAAAAAAAAAAAAAAAGGCGTAGCCATTTGGTCCCCAGCCCTTCCGCATGAATTTTCGAGCACAGCCGTTCCCTAATTTTAATATGTACAAATCTAAATTTAACTTAACTATTACGGCTGTGCTTCGCGGATGCGCAGAATTTCGACGGGGCGAAAAACTAGCTATTATGTTTTAAATCTAGGGGCATGCATGAATGCAAATGTTGCTTAGGGCAAAAATTATTCCTATTTATTTATTCCGCTACGAACACGTAGTTTAGGGAATAAATAAATAGGCATCATTTTTTTGTCGCTTATGTGGTAGGAACCGTTAATATACGCGGCAAACGTAACTTATTTCATGAAATTAATAAGATGATTTTAACAGCGAGCTGGCGCTGCTAGCTGGTGGGAAAAAAGATGAATTATATGAAAAATGCTGAATAAGCTAAAAATGAAGTTAAATTATGAATGTACGTACTGGAAAATGAATTAGGAAACCGATGTTTGCGTTATCGCAGTGAAAAACTGGAAAAATCATCAGTTTCCGACGTTTGTAAAATAAACGCCGGTAACAATAGCACTTGTGATAGCCAACGCTGCAGTTTTTTCTCCTAATTTTGCTCCTGGAGCCTTCACCCTGTGCCAGGCGGCTTGTTCTACGAATTGATCATCTGCAAAGAAGCTGATCAGTTTTATGACATCATGTTATTATTTACAACGCTTTATATATGCCGGTGAACGGCATCCGACCGTTTAGTGTGACGATGAACGTTGTAAAGCAAAACCATTCACTTTTAGTGTCAAATTCAATTAGAACTGTAATATGCGGTTCATCAAATTGCGGAAAAACGAATATAATGTTATCCCTTTTATTCAATGAAACCGGATTGAAATTCGAAAACGTTGGTATTCTCCAAATCTCTTTATCAACTAAAATATAACTTTTTGCAAAGATTAATAGATGGTATACCAGGCATAAACTATTATACGTCTACAGAAAACGCCGAAATTATTAGTCGATGCAACGCAAATGAGAATTCAGTCTTCATATTTGACAATATATCATGCGATAATCAGGTGAAGGCCAGAGAGTACTTCACCATGGGACGGCATAACAAATTAGACCTGTTTTACATTGGTCAAATATATACTGGAATGGAAACATGTGTACGCCGATCATGTCAGCAGCAAAATGTCATTTGAACGTTTTAAATATTTATGCAGAGTGTTCCAAGAATAAATTCGGTTTTATTACAATAGACAAAGATTCGGAAAAGGGTAAAAAAGGATTTGATCAGTATATTGTCATTGAGTAGTTATCACGCGAGACAGTAACAATACAACTACTAAATAGTAACGAAATAGTTGATATAGCTATCCGTCTCTCTATTGCAAATATGACTGATATAAAGAAAAAACTGATAACCGTTCAAAAGACAATTAGAAGAAAAGCATTAGGCGTAAAAATTAATCGCAATGAAAATTATGAGTTGTTGAAAAGATTTTATAATTTACGGAACCATTGAACCATTAGAATCCCTTGTGAAAAAATCTAATCAAGGCGGAACTAATTTATCTATGGTGAAATCCGAATACACTCCAAAAAAGAAATAAACTTCTTCTACTCCTACCGCGACCACTCAAGCGTTCAATAAGTCTGAACCACCTTTGATACTAATACTATTATATGAGAAAGTGTTTGTTAGTAATCCACCGGAAGCTGAACAATCACCCATCATCAGTTCGATCGAAAAACCGAGTCCTGCTATATTGAATAAATATTTGGAACAATTTGCACCTATACCCAGGCAATATGTAAAAGAATTATTGCGTATCGGTGGTGGTATTGATGATTCCGATACCGTTTACGGAATACATTTTTATTCGGATAACGATAAATTTCGCAACGGCAAATCTGACATAAATTTGGACGGAAATGATTTAATTACTCAAAATCTTCGGTATACTGGCACTGTCGGTTTATATGAATTACTATTTAGAAAGAATCCTATGGCATACAGAGAGGAAGAAAAACAAGATTATATTGATATTCTAAAGAAAACGAATACATTACATAGTAACTGCGATCCAAACCAACAGATACCTGGCAATCCTTCCAATAAATATAGAACCATCATTAAACCTCTTTTGACGGCTCTGACGACACAGACAACACCAAGAAAAATTCCATGACCCGGTATATCGAGCAATTTGAATTTCAGAAGTAAAAGTAGTAGTGGTATAGTTTTCGATTCAAAATTACGCGCTGAAAATAAACCTTATCGATATACATATTGGGATGACCCCAATGAGTTGATTAAAAGATTATTCCTGTTGCATGCTTCATGACGAGCAGGCAATACATCGCATGAAAATGAAATTGCTTCGATTGAAGAGGAACTAAGAGAGGCCAATATAATTGAATAAGTTCATAATCTATATATCATTCGTACGATGA
This sequence comes from Philonthus cognatus, assembly GCA_932526585.2. NCBI lineage: Eukaryota > Metazoa > Arthropoda > Insecta > Coleoptera > Staphylinidae > Philonthus > Philonthus cognatus. The sequence goes on along the minus strand of CAKOBO020000029.1, from coordinate 677,749 downwards.
GTGTTGACAAATTCGGTCGTCATTCCCGCAAATTGTTTTTTGGCATTCGTAGTTCCCCTGGTCTCGGGTTTTCGATTACGCCCAATGGTGATTATGACATTCAAGGAAAGCAATTAAAATAAAGAAGTGTCAATGAGTACCGAGAAGGCAAAGTCATACGTATATGAGTCTATAGAAAAACTTGCTAATTACGCATATGTACGTTTTTTCTGAATGATTTTTATTGAAGTCATTGCAAAATTGAAGTCTGAAAATGCTACCAGAAATCGTGTCGGCAACCAAACGTCGAATTCCTTCAGTGAAAAGAGCACAGCCTTGCCGTATCGAGTATTTTACCTGCAACCACATAAGAAAACAGTGTTTTCTTAACCACCTTACTGATCTAGAAAACACTGTCGTAATCACGCGTTTATTGTAACAAAAAAAATGACAAACGTCAGTTTTGAATAGTCATCGTACAAGTGCGACACGTTATTCAGGTAATGTCTGATTCAAGCGACTGTGAATTAACGCCTCCGGATGTGGCCGCAAGTGCCAAAGCGATTAATGATATGCAGTTACCCGAAAAATCGCGGGCGCGGTACATAAAATGTTATACCAAATTTTTGGAATGGCAAAAATTGATCGGACTTTTGTAGTGACCGGCAACCAATACTGTATAATTAAAAAGTATATGAGTCTTCGTCCTCCCCAAGCAAATTTGAAAAATTTGCCATTTTTTATCAATTACCAAAATGAAAAGTGTACCCTGCAACCCGTTGGAATCAATAAAATCGGGCTTGTACCTAGCTTAGTAGCGACATATCTAAATTTGCCAGATGCTAAGTCGTTCACAGGACACAGTTACAGACGCTCGTCAGCAACTATTTTTGCGAACGCCGGTGGTGACTTACTCCAACTAAAACTTCACTTCACATGGCCCTGGAAGAACAGCTGCACAAACTCCTGAAATTGCAAGCAACAGAGAAAACTATGAAAACGAACACATGGAAACAGCTATTGAGCCTGCGGTAATTTGTGATAAACAACCTTACATTTCACAAGCACCTGAAGTCAGAAGCAATGCAGAAAGCAATGAAAACCAACATATTGCAGTTAATACACAAAACTCAATGTAAAAATGTACCTCATAAAAAAAGCATTTTATAGCATGGATGAAATATTGGCAGATAAATTTGAACTGTAAAATCTTCATTTAGAATATGTGTTCCAAATGTATATCCCATTTTAATATTTTAATATGTTGTAACTTGTATTTTTATCTTATACTTATTTTCCATATTTATACTTTCTGTAATTTTCTGACCTGTGTAAACTGATGTATATTGCACCAATAAATTATTATTATTATTATTATTATTATTATTAAATGTTGATTCAAGTGCTGAGCCTGCAAAATTCCTTTTTTTAATTTATAATGTGTGTGTGTGCGATGGTGTGTGCGTGTGCGTGTTCGTGTGCGTGTGCGTGATTCGAAGAAACTAACACCAGATTCCATCGCGCGGAGGGACGCCCGCACCCGTTGATAGCGCATACTACCCCATCACCCCCTCTTCTCCCAGCACCGCTACAAGAACCATCCCTCCCTTCACTTCTTCAGCTTAATGTTGTTATTATTATTGTTCTTCTATCTTGCTCTTGTCACTTACGCCCTGCTCACCTTGCTTTCCCAAGGGGCATTAGGTTAACTGGGGTACAAACCTAAACTTAGCTGGCGGACCATCCTAAGCTTAGCTGGGGGGACAAACCAAATGAACTCTATGTTACCGATCTGCGTTTGGTGGAGCCTAATCGGCTGTTTTCATCTACTCTTACAAGTACATTTACAGTGTTATCAATTCGGTTATAGTACACTTTACAATGGAAATAAATATATCGCATTTACAAACATTATGACGCGCCGGATGTAATTCTTCATCGTTTACCCTTGCGTGATAAGGCCGCGTGCGGCATCCTTATCTTATCTTGATGGCGCGGTGCTCTGTTCGATTGTTGAATTGAATGTCTTGGGGCCCCCCAATTGGTTTAGGGGTCGGTGAGTTCAAACTCCAGTCCTGATATTTGAGATTTGCGGGAACGTTTCAAATACCATACGGTGCCTGCAATGCTGAGAGCTCTAATCAAACACGCAGTTGTGGTGTGGTCTTCTATGTATTGTTGTTCTTGTGCTAGCATGTGGTTGAATGACTGTGTGGGCGAAAGCACCTTATCTTATAGTGCAGCTGTTTTTTCTGTGAACACAAAATCGGTTAAGTTGATTGGTTGGATAGATAGTCCCATAACCACTGTATTTCCTGGGTCGGTAGTAGACGGTATTCCTTACTTTCGATAAAACACCTGTCTGTTATCTGTATCATTCCAGTCCAGTTTGGTAGTGGGTTACTTTTGCCTATTGCGATAGCAACGGCGCGGGCGACACCATGTCCAGAAAGGCTGCATTGTTAACTTCCATATATTGCAGTTTGCCGTAATGATCCATGACTTCCTTGATGTACATCTTGGCTTGCTGGTACATGTTTATAAAATGTAGTTGTATCCTATTATTCTCTGATTGACTGGCCAGATCCACATGGTTCTGAAATTCTATCAGGCGTGACTTCAATCTTTCATCTGTGTCATTCACCAAGCGTAGTGTGATTAACATGACTCCTTTACCGTGGTTCTGTTTCTGAATCAGTTTTTATTGATTCTAATTCAACTTGTCAATCTCCTGATACACCTCTTCGTTTACTCCGAAGACTGCTGTTAAAAAGATTCCTATGAAGTCCCGCTGAGCTTGGCTTCTTTTTGGTGGGACATCCGTCTTCTAGATATACTCCTTAATGTGTTGTAGGTTTTGGATATTTTCAAACAATTGATTCTATATATATTTACATTCGTTCGTGCGATTATAAGCTGCTGCTTCTTCACACGTAACTGAATCATGTAGACTCAATGCATCAGCTTTCCGTATCTGTTCTCGCATGTCTGTCTTGTTATATACAGCCTGCATCTAGAATGTTCCTTACTTTAAAAATGTAAATCTCAGTTGTTTTACTCGGATTCCATCCGGGACTTGCTTCAATTGGAAGGATGCCGTTGTAGACGAGATTAGTCCTAGGAGTAGTAGTGTAATCTAATGTGCAGCAATTGATATACTGGTTCGTAACTTCTTCATTGCTCTTGACGTCGTAGCGTCAGATGTGATGTTGTTGCTAATGCCTCTTGATTTTGTCTTAATATTTCCTTGTTCTTATTGCCATATGGTAATGGAATGAGGATTGTGATGGCTCTTTTATATTCGGTTCCTTGAGTACTTTTCACGGTCACTATTCTAGTTTTGCCGTCTTCTCCTGGATGTGTCACCTGAACACGAGCTAATATCCAGTTTGCTGGATTTACGTTAGCATCTTTCATAATTACTACTTGTTCCCTTTTTGTCTTCTACTTCTGTGCTCCATTTGTATCGATTTTGTAAGCGTGTGAGGTATTCGCTGGACCACTTCTTCCAAAACTCTTGCTTGATTTGCTTCATTTCTCGCCATCTCTGCTGAAGATTTCCATTAATCGGTGTATCTATCACATTTGTCGGTTCAATGTAGGCTTGTCTAATTAAGAAGTGTGCCAGTATTAATGCCGTTATACCCTCTGGATTATTGCTGAGTCCTCATAATGGTCGTGAATTTAAACATGCATCTATTTGACATAGTATCATGCTTAACTCCTTAAAAGTCATTGTTGTAGATCCAAGAACTCGCTTGACGTGATGCTTAATTGATTTGATACCTGTTTCCCATAATCCCTCAAAATGTGATGATAATGCTGGTAAGAAATTCCAGGTTGTTTCATGTTGACCTTGAACTTCCTCCGAGATTTCTATATCTTTGATTTCTTGACGAAGATATGTTGCTGCTCCAACGAAATTGGTGCCATTGTCACTAAACATTTTTGGTCGTAAATCGACGGAACGCTGCCAAAAAAGGATGAAGTTGACATGTCGCTGACAACCTCTATGTGTACAGCTTTCATTGCGAGGCAGACAAATAATGCAATGTATCCTTTGTACGATTTGTGACCACGACCTTTGGTAGTTTTGATGTTAATTGGTCCTGCGTAGTCCACTCCTGTATGTGTAAATGCTCTCGTATCAACAGCATCAATTGTGTTACCTTGGCATTGAATCGAATACATGTAGTACACGAATGAATGTTTCCGTACGTTGTTCTTTATTTTGGGAATCCAGAATTTTCTTCGGATATATGCTATTGTGGTCTGAATTCCTCCATGTAGTGTGTTTCTGTGTGCGTCTTGGACGATCAGTGTTGCGAGGTAGTATTTTGTTGGCAATACAATTGGATGTTTTTCATCTAACGGGATTGGTGCTTTTTCTAGTCGCCCTCCAACTCTGAGAACTCTTTGTTTGTCTAGAAATAGACTCATCGATTTGATCCTGCTAGTGTTTTTGATTGGTTTCTTGTACCTAGTTATCATGTTCATTGTGCAAATTCTGCACGCTCTTGATGATAATCATTATTGTATCTTCTATTTTCCTTACGGATAGATGATCTTTGCTTCTCTTCCCGAAACGCCTGCAATATGATAATACTCGCCCAAGCGTCATCAATGTAGAAATTCGTTTTGTCATTGGGTCCGTGGCAGGTAGAATGATAAATGTCTTCGTCTTCATTGGTTCGGCAAAAAGACCTTGTTTTATTCCTTCTTCAAATTCAACTTCATGCCTCAGCCATTCAGGATCTTTCCACCATTAGTCCTTTTTGATTATTTCCTTAGGTTCAGTTTCTCTTGATACTAAATATGCCGGGTTGTCTTTGCTCCTAACGTGAAGCTAAGTTATTTCCGTTAACAGCCGCTGTATTTCCGCGATTCTGTTTGAAACAAACGTATCCTTTTTCATATTGTCGCCATTAATTCATGCGAGAGTGATAGTTAAATCCACGCGTGTGTGGCTCTGATGGTGCATTTGAACTCGATGCGAATTTTCTATAGTAGTTTGGCGAGTAGCAGTGCGGCACACAGCTCTAGACGGGGAAGGGTAACCTTACTTTAGATTGGTACTACCTTTGATTTGCTTTGTAACAATGAGATTGTTATTTCTTGTTTTCGAATGGTCCTGGCATACACCACTGCGCCATAGGTCTTTTCGGACGAAAATCTTGGAGATGTTTGACAAAATAGCCCTCTTACTCATAAGTAACATATTTCATCGTCGGTAATGTAAAAGAAAACATGTCGATCCTTGGGTTCCAGATAATCCCCAAGGAAAGTAAGTCCTTCAGTAGTTCTGTGTTGTTACTGCTCCATTTTCGCAGATTGAAACCTCCCCTCTTCAAGATTTCAATTAGATATGCCTGTAGTGCTTTAGCCGAATCAATGTCATTTGAACCCGAGAGTACGTCATCCACGTATGTATCTCGGGTTATCACATCGGCTGCTTGTGCATTTCTTTTCGCTTCATCACGGGCAAGTTGGTGCACAGTTTAAATAGCAAGATATAGTGATGCCTTTATCCCATACGTGACGGTGCAGAGTTGGAATTTTTGTATCTCCTCGGATGGCTGGAATCTCCACAATATTTTCTGGTACCGTTGATCTTCTTCCATTACTTGTAACTTGTCTGTACATTTTTTCGATGTCTGCAATGAATACGACTTGGTGCGACTTCCATTGAAGCAAAATACCTGTTATATTGGTTAGAAGTTGAGGTCCTGTGTACATTTCGTCATTTAAACTTTTGGCAGATGATGACTTGCAAGATGCATCAAACACCACTCGTAGTTTGGTAGTAGTGCTGTTCTTTCTAAGTACTGCATGATATGGAATGAAGTATTCTGGTTGGGTGTCGGTATTTGGTCTGACTGGTTTCATGTGGCCAAGATCAATATACTCTTGCATAAATTGGTGATATTCTTCTTTCATCTCAATTGATGTTTGAAACTTCTTTTCTAGTTGCAGAAATCTTGCCATTGCTCGGTTTCGTGATTACCCTAACGCTGGAAGTCTGTTTATCAATAGCAGTTGTACACAGTAGCACCCATCTGCTTCTCGTCTTTTTGTTAACTGATATTGCTCTTCGCATAATGTTTCTTCTTGTGTCAGTCGAATTTCGCCAGGCATTTCCTTCATTTTCCAAAATTTGGTGATGTCTGGTGCTGCTACCTTTGTTACCATGCATCTTTGTGCTTTGCATTCTAAATGACTGTTTTTTATATAATCCAGCCGAACTCTGTCTCTTCTTGCCTTTTGGTTTTATCATACCTTGTAGCAAGATGTTGCCATAATATCTCGTTCCTAACAGGATATCAATTCTTCCCAGGATATGGAACGTTAGATCCGCTAAGTCGTAGCCTTCGAGATTGATGTCTTTGCCAGGTGTTGCTGGGTACAGTCCAGTGATCTTCCGTAGAACGTGAAGCTGTGTTTTTAATTTGAATTGGTTGGACTTAATTGGGGTCAATTGTACGTTGTGAGCATTAATCGATTTAAACTCAGACTACGATTTGATTTCCATTGTTGGTTGTAACTCGCATAAGTGCGGTTGGCAGGAGATCTTCATTCTCGAGTACGTCAATTGCATATGCGTTGCTTCTATTCTGGTATTGCTGACGTCTAGGTTGTGATGGCGGATTTCTACGTGGTTCATCGTTCGTGGCCTGCCTACGTGGTTCATCGTTTTGACGATGTAGTATTTGGTCAAGTGTAATTGTGTGTGATGATGTCCGTCGCAGATCTTAGATCGATACGGCGATGGGCATTGTTTCGAATTGAGGTGTGACAGAAAATGTTTGTATATTCCCTGTACCTTCAAGATTCGATTTCTTTTGTGTGAAGTCTTTGAGGCGAATGTGGGGCAGCGATTGAAGTCATGTTGGTAATTTCCACTTATGACGCAATATTTTGAGTAATTCTGCGTGCTAAATGAACGGTTTTCTTTCCATTGAGAAAACCTCTTTGCAGAAATTCCAGGATGTTCTTCAACTGTGGTACTTCATAGGGTGTTTCCACGAATTGGTCGAAGATTCTGTTGGTCTCTTCGTCCCATTTGCGCATAATGAGTCTTCCTACGATCAGGTCCCAGGTTGTTGTATCATAACGCAAATCTGACAGGATTTGCAGGCATTCGATGCTTACATCATGTAGTTTTTTTTTCAGTTGGCCGGGTGCATTTGGTTTACATGTTGGTTGATCCATTAATGTATCTACTGAGCAACGAGTAGACAGACGTTGATTATTGTGTGGTGCACAGCGGGATAAATCGAATGTATTGAAACGCCTTTCCAAAGTTTTCCAAGTGGTTATGTAGTTGGCTTCGGTCATGGAAATATGGTTAATTAATTGAGCGACCTCTCCGCGCACATTCCCTTTTAGGTACTAGAATTTATCGACGTGGGATAACGTGTTATTTCAGTAGATAATTGTCTGATATAATTCACTGAAGTTGGTCCATTTCGCGTAGCCTCCATCGTATGTAGGAACTGTCTTTTGTGGCATCTGCATTGAGGGGCGAGAATGTTGCGTCTAGCATTCTAAGCAGTCGTATAGATATGTTTTAGCATCCATTTTCTTCACAAATAATGTTTCGTAAGTTTCCTTGTCAATGAGTACGTTGCTGCTGGCCAACGTAAGTCGTAAATTGTCTACTTTCATCCATGCGCTTTTTATGCGGGATATCCACGAGTCAAGTTGGGGATGGTTGACAGAAGTCTGGCCTAAAACTTAGTGCTACCAGAATTTTACGTCGAATTCTAGTAGTTGTCTTCGTTAATTTTTCACGGATAGCCTTCAGCTGTTATCCCAACGTCTCTTGTTGTTTCGCGAGCTGATTTAGTTTTTCCACGTTGGAGGTTGTCGTCGTCCTAGATGGATGTATGGTAACGTCTTCAATGATGAAGATGCGTGATTCCTTGTAACTAGAGGCGGTGTTTTTCCTTGGAAGTCGGGTTGGTTGTTTTTTGTTTCTTGATTAGTGAATTTTCTCACACGGTTTGTAATGCCCTTTAGCGATGGACGTCGTACTCTGCGGCATACGAATAGTGATGTTGCGACGCACTTTTTTTCTTTTTTTTTTATGGCCTACACACCCTTTCGGTCCTCCGTTTGTCCCGGTCACTCCCTTTTCTATCCTTGACAACCTCTGCTTGTCACCCGACACCAACTATGCTTCAGTGAAGAAAGGGGTGGGAAAAAAATAAAGAGCGCCACGAGTTTAAAAAAACAAGTAACAAGTAGGGTGTCCACGGTAAACTCGAACCCTAGATTTAAAATAAAACAAATGGGAGTTCCCTTTAACAAACGAATTTAATCCTCATATAATGTGTAACATAAATGTCTCTCTCAAGGAAAATCTATTGGCAAAACAATACTTTAAAGTAAATAAATTATTGAAAGGTAAACATGTCAATTGAAGAAAAATATCGTATACTATTCTGCAGAATTATTTCGACCTCAACTTGAACCACGCTTAATAAGTACAACATTCAAAAATACAAATAAATAACACATTCCTAATAAAAAAATACTTGGTAAGCAAAAAAATCAATTACTGAATTAAAACACTAACCGAAACTTAAGTACGCACACCGTTATAACGATTAGGCCCAACGCAATATCGAGTGTTTCAATTTAGAATAAAATACACCCGAAAATATCAACTAACGGTCGGAATGTGTAATCCTCACACTTAAATTCACAAATACTGATATAATTAATACTTCATGTGGTAAAATCCAAGTTAAATCATTTTCTGTATTCACTGTAGATGAATCAAACTGAATGATAACGAATGATTGTAAAACTCTACTTTTACTTGGGCCGGTACGCCACTGCCCTAACTCAAAATGACAAACACCAATCATTCAGATTTGACCCACCACAATAAACCCATAATCAAATATGCAGGTAATAGTATACATAGCTTAAACTTCCTCCAGCGATGAAATATGGCTCTTCACCGAACTCAACAATGACTTCACTCCTCAACTCCCTCCGTACTTAGCCACTGTCCGCTTCCTGCTTTCTACTTCTCCGATTAACTCTTCTTAACCGACTGCTGCCTACGCCTATACAACTCCTCCTCACTTCCCTTCTCTTTGCGACTCCTTCAGAACAACTTTGGTCGGCCCTCCATGCCCTCTTAACCAGGTTAAATCTGAACTCGTGGATTTAATCCTCCACTAAAAAAAACGATCAGGTCCAAGACCTCGATCGTTTTTAATGAAAATGCCCCGTGCACGGTGTGCTTGGCTCCGTCTTTCGACGCTTAATTGTCGGCTTCCAAACTTATTCCTCCCTCTGAGTAAGCTTCACCACCAAACAACTAACTTGTAAAGCAAATAGAGAATCCGTAACCACGTTTGCACACTATCACTGCAATCTATCAGCTTCGTTTTTTTTTTCACACCGCCACTCTTTGCAACAACCAACGTAAAAATGTCCTCCAAATGGAGATCCCTCCTTACGGAAAGATATAAAAAAGTTAGAACGGAAATTATCAAATTGAAATTTAAAGTTTGCACCAATCAAATGAGAGTATTCACGCGCCCTCATTTAAGCATGAACCCAGTGGCGTCGTTGAATTACGAGTCACACTCACACACTTAATACAGCAAATAGAAATACGAAAATCGCCATGCATACCTAAATTACTCATGGAAATTACTGAAAATAGAAAACAGCTCATAAAATCACTGCATAAACCCTCCACTAAGCGAAAAAATTCACCGACACACAGTTGGCAGCATCTACTCTGCGACAACTTCTCTCGGTGGGCATCACGCTGTCAAATGTAAATGTCAACGCTCCGAACAAAACAGTAAACAATAATATGGTGGATGAAAAATGTTAATTTCCCTTACAGAATAATCTACAACGAAGTTAAAAGAAATGTGCAGCCGTGTACAATAATGTGACCTTCGTACAGTGTGTGTGTGTGTGTGTGTGTGTGTAAAACTCAGCTGGCCTGAGTTATGCGGCTCCTAACCTCTTCACACACTTATTTGCTTATTTCCCAAACAGTAAATCCCGACATAACAATCCCTCGGTTTGCAATAGAATAACAAATAGTCGTTTTTTTGTGCAGTCAGTCAATTTTAACCCGTTACAATGTGGTTGACCCCCGTGGAACAGGTTTGATCAGATGATTTCTACGATGGTAGTTATTGTCCGCGAAGGAGGAGATTTCACTTCTCATGTGGACGGTATGACTCGAGTTGAAAATCCGGCCTAGTGATTTCTTGTTGTGGAGGATGTTAGTAGAGGCGTTTTCTTCAGAGCGGTTGTCTACGAAAAGCTCAGGTGTTTTGATTTTCATGGGGGGAATAGATGATGTCTTCTCTCACCTATACAAATAACGTGCAGAGATTCAGGTACTCGATCCCCCGAATTTACACGTAGATTCGCTGGTGATGGTGTTGAAGCTCTTCAGATGACCTAATTGTTAATGGATCCGGTTTGAAGGACCATGTGCCCGTGCACGCTGCAGTGAGGAGCGTAGGTAATGTATGTGAACTCGTCTGTTCTGTAGGCACTGGTTCGTGCTGGAGTTGATGTGGCTCCGTGGTGGTTGTTAATGCTGGTTGTAAGGTAGCGCACACTATCAAGCAGAATGAAGGAGAGATTTTTCTCTGAAGTTTTTAGACCGTCAGTGAGAAACAAGTAACTCGAATCAAAGCTGGTTTGAATCTGCTTTATTTCTATAGTAATACCAATTTATATACAGTTTGTATTTGCATAAATGTACTTAATCTAAATCCAAAGTTTCTAGTTCCCATGCGAATATACATAATAATTACTTACAAATATATTTACAGTGTTATCAATTGGTTTATTGTATACACTTTATAATGAAAACAAGTATATCGCATTTACAGACATTATGACGCGCCGGGTGTGATGCTTCATCGTTTACCCTTGCGTGATATAACAGCATGCGGCGTCCTTATCTTATCTTGATGGCGCGGTGCACTGTTGGATTGTTGAATTGAACAAATTGCCTCGCCGATTTTTAAATTTTCAAATATTTTTATTTAATGCTCAAATCGATCGAGTTTTATTAATTTATTTATCTAGGCTTTTCTAAACTCGAAATTTTACTTCATTCGCCACCGAGCATATTAAACACCGATTTAAAGTGAAGTTCAAAATATACCGCTTGACAAAATTCGATGGCCTTAGTTGTTGTGTATTTTGTACTTAAAAAAGAAAATGCCTGTTTATTTTTTAATTTTACATTTCTGCAACTTTTATTGCTAAGAAATAATTTGAATACAATATATGGAGTCTAATGAATAACTAGTATCATATGTTGACCATTTAGTATCAATATTAGTGATATATCGGAAAAAGAAATATCGATATAATAAATATCGATTATTTTGCATAAAAATATCGATATATATCGAACATCCCTAATTTGTATGACTTTTAAGTAACAACAGTAAACATATAAAGCTGAGTCTGTATGTTTCTACACGGCGCCTGCATTTTGCTACTATACGGCCAAGAACAAGATGAAGTAAGTCAGGCAGTTTTCTATAACGCATATATTTAAATATTATAACGTAAATACATAGAATACATAGAAAACTGCGTTGCTTCTATTGCACTCGGTCTAAGTGTGTTAAAACTTCCATTATACAGCAAAGAATCACCAAGTTTTAAAGAGTACATTTCTTTTTTAAATTGCAGGGTTCATAGAAAATAATCGATTATCTATTTCTGAAGTAATGAAAACGCCGTTTCTGAATTATTAATGAATAATGTTATAATAAGTTATATAATTTTAAAAATAATATAGTTCTTTATTAATACTGAATAATAGTCATTTGATATTCAAAGAAACAAATAATTTTAAATAATGTTGCCTAATAGCTTTATTTGAATACTTTCCCTTTAAAAATGAATTTTGTTCAAACCGATTTCGGGTCAGTATACGTTTCCCCTAAATTTTAAATTCCGTGCCCAAAAATGTCATTACATTTCGCTATTTTAGCCGTATAAACCAGGATTCTAGTTAGATTTTTCTTAAAATGAATGGAGTATAAGCCAACATTCTAGAATATAAGAATGTTTTAAATTTGTGAAATAACCTAAACATTTATCTTTCATCAAAACTTGATTGTGTAAACAGTTTTTAAATAAAATTGTATTTTAAGAGCTACTTATCACTTATTAATTTAATCAACATGGGTGCAGACGGCCCTAAATTTATTTGTCGAACTAATTAGACATTTTGCATGGCATTAACGTCAAAAAATATAAATTGATTTGTTGGCATCTATTTTACTATTATTAAATTTTATTGTAATTTGTCATTTGTCACTTTACCTGACTTCTTACCTTCTGGTCCAATTTGTATAATTCATCACAGGCCGAATTTGCATATGAAAATGATGCACAACGCTTAGCGATGACCACACGATTCCAACAATTTGTATCATGGATAAATCGTTGTAATTAGTTCTGTGTGCGACTTTTCTGATTAATTTCGCGCCTGTAAAAAAAAAGGTTTAGATTAGGTGAAATATCTTTAAAGTGCAATATTTCAGTTGATAACAAGTTATACCTTTTAATCGATCCATGTGAATTCTATAAGAATCAATCCTGTGCGTTAAACAATAACGTAAAATATCTTGCACGTAATTTTTCAGCATTTCAGGCGTGAGGATTTCATTTTTGCGACACCAATTCCAGATGGATTTTCTCTGCTGGGTTTCCTCGACCAATAAAAAGTCAGAGGCTTAAATGTAAAAAATCATAAAATTAAAGAAATTATGGAGCAATAAAAAGTGATAGGCTTGAATATAAAAAAAATAAGCACATTTTAGAGTATAAATAAGTCAGAGGCTTAAATGTAAAAAATCACAACATATCAGATTTTGAAACAATAAATAAATCGGAGGTTTAAATGTAAAAAATCCTGAAATCCCCAGACTTTGGACTTTTTAAATAATACACGTAATATTTTGTTTACTAAAATATTTTCTAAAATACACAAATTACATAGTTTTATAAATTAGTTTATATACGTTAAGTAAAGAAAATTATAGCAACAATTGGAGAATAATCTAAAAATAAACTAACTGCTTTATAAATCAATAATAATATAACCATACAGAGAATTTTTCTGTTAGGTATACAAATCACTGATATCACTATTTGTAAACTATCAAACATTTGTTGTTATTTAAAAAATATTCAATTTGAATTTTCTAACAAGTGTTTCCACTCTTTGATTGAGCAAGGAATAAATTATGCATACGCTGTAAATCTTCAGATATTCGTTGTTTTGGAAAAAACGTTAAAATTAAAGATTAAAACGAGTGTTTTCCATTCCCAGATTAAGCATGAAGTAAAATTTCGAGTTTAGAAAAGCCTTCAAAGCAAAACCAAATTTTCAGGCATTTCTAATCATTTAAAATTTTAATTCAGCGGCACGCGCATAAAACACTAAATAATTGTAAAGTTTAAAATATATATTAGTAGTATTTAAAATCCAAAAATATATGTTAGAAGTATTCAAAATTCAAAAATAGATGTTAGAAGTATTCAATATATGTTAGAATTAGTCATTGTAGAGTTGAAAATATATAATAGCAGTATTTAAATACTAAACAATATATGTTAGTAGAGTTCAAAATTCAAAAATATGTTTGTAGTATATTTTGAACGTCTCTTAAAATCAGTGTTTTATACGCGTGGCGCATGAAGTAATATGTGGAGTTTAGAAAAGCCTGAACCAAATGGAAACACTTGTTAGAAAATTTAAATGAAACGCTTTTCAAAAGCAATGGCTGAAAATTTACAGCATAAATATCGAGATATGTATAAAATCCCTGTATATTTGTTGATTAAATTGTTTCCCAAAAAAATTGTATAATTTAATTTGTATTATTCACAAATCATTAAATTTTATACAAAATCTAGTCTTGACTCTTTCGCCAGTAATAATTAAAAATATTAAAAACTATTAGTAATAATAATAATATTTAAAGAAATGAATTTAATTAATTAAATTCACAATATTTTTTTTTACTTACAGTATCTTTTCGGCTTGAATACAACATTACAATCATGCACGGTTTTTTCAGCTACCGAATCAACTCTCAGCGCCATTTTTTACTCGGGTTTAATATTTTGACAATTGATTGATTGATGAATGATTTTCGATTGAGGTTAAAGGTTTAAATATATTTGTAAACAAACTGATTAAACAACAATAGCATATAAACAATAACGGGTAGTACTACAAAATATAAAGCTGTTTACATACACCCAAATATTATTATTAATTATATACACTAATTAATTACATTTATATATCATATATTTAGAGAAATTAAAGTAGATTTTACCTTTATGTTACACTCGAGATCAATATTTTGAGAACCTGATTAATTAATTAATAAATGATCTTCAATAGAGCTTGAAGGTTCACTTGTAAACAAACTGATTAAACAACAACGAGAAGTACCACAAAAAAATATTACTGTTTACACCCAAATATTATTTAATAAGTACACATATCTATTATTAATTATACTCTCAGTGTTGGGCTTTAAATAATTTCAATGTATTTAGAAAAATTCAAGTAGATAGTTGAAGTTTCTTTATTCAACAGAATCTCCTTTTTACAAAAAATTATAAATCAAACTTACAATAATTGATTATAACATAACAAAATAATTAAACAAATTTTATTACATCATATTTAATATATATATATAAATATATATATATATACAGGGTAAGTCACTAAGCGGAAATCGGTCTATAGTGGGCATATCGTTGAAACTAGCAAAAAAAGTTTCAAATAAAAGTTGTTCAGAATCAAGTTTTCCATAACCCAAAATTATTGCTAAATATGGCGGTCTTGCGGTTATACCGGAAGTAAACACCAACTTCCTTATTTTAAATAGAACTCCCTATATATTTTTACATTTTTGGATTGCTTGTTAAAAATAAATATGAGTTTATTCACACAACATTAGGTCTCAGTTGAACCGTTTTCGAGTTATTTCATTTTTTTTTTTTTTGAGAAATCGCGTTGGTTGATATATTTGCACTCTACGTTTCGGCAGCATCACTTCTACCATCCTCAGGAGCTTTTTTGTATACTGAGTGATAGATGTCACGTTCATTGTCAGTACATTTGTTTTGTGAACTAGGGACTTGTAGTCTAGATCAGCTGCGTGTTATTGGTCCACTCGATGTAGAAGGTGCTAAAATTTCTTGATTTGTGTCCGATATATCTGCATTGTTGAAATTACTTGAATTTGTCTGAATATTCCGAAAATTGTTTAATATTGAAGGCAAGTCATATTTTTGTTGTTTTATTATATTCATCAAAGGTTTCCATGTGGTTTGTAATCTTGTACCATCATCTCGTTTATTCAGGCACAAAGGATGTTTTTCTATTTCTATGGCTTCCCGTACGATTCTTTCTTCAAATTTTGGGATAGAACTAATTACCGAAGTATTTTCAAAATCTATGTTATGGTCTGTATCAAATTTATGTTAGAATAATGAGGAATTTTGGTCGTGATTTTTTATGGCTAATTTATGTTCTTCTCGTCCGACTCTAATTCGTCTGTTGGTTTGGCCGATATTTGATTTATGGCAATCTTTACAGGGAATTTTGTATATTCCTTGTTTTTCAAAGAAAATTTTGTCTTTAGGGCTACGTAAAAGTTGTTTTATGGTAAGATATGGTTTCAACGTGTGTGTATGTTAAATTTTCTAAAAATATTCGAAATTCCGTCTGTAACTCCTTTTATATTTGGAAAAGTTATTGTGTTCATGTAATCTGTGTTTATAATGTTTATAGGTTTTGGTGGATTGGCCCTCTCAATTAGTTTGTTTATTGTGTTTTCTTGGAATTTGTTTGATTTCAAAATGAATTTGAGTGTATTTATTTCCGAAAGTATGTTGTTCTGATCTGTGAGTTTGAAAGAACGTGTAATTAATGTTTTGGCTACTGAACTAATTTGAGCAGGATGATGATGTGAGTCGGCGTTTAGGTATCGATTTGTGTGAGTTTTTTTCCTATAAACAGAATGTCCTAGGTTGCCATTTGATGTTTTGTAAAGTAAAATATCTAAAAACGGAAGTTTGTCATTTTGTTCTATTTCTATGGTAAATTGAATGTTAGGGTGAAGACTATTCAAATGGTCCAAAAACGTTTCTGCATTGTTTCTACCATGAGGCCAAATCACTAATGTGTCATCAACATATCTTAGCCATAGTTTTGGTTTTAAATTATAACTGCTCAAAGCTTTCTCTTCAAAAAACTCCATGTAAAGATTAGCTACAATTGGTGATAGTGGTGAACCCATCGGACAACTTCTATTTGTTTGTACTTTTGGTTGTTATAGCTAAAGTATGTAGAGGTAAGACACAGGTTTGCCAATTCCATAATATCCTTCGGAGGACTGTGTTTCTCTTCTATTATTTTTAGAGCTTCTTTTTGGGTACTTTTGTGAATAGGGATTTAACATCGAAACTGATAAGGAGGTCGTCACTGTCCAATTTAATATCGTGAATAATTTCCAGGAGATGAAAAGAGTTTTTTACAAATGAGTGCATTTTTTCCGAAAAAGGTTGCCATTGTTTTACTATAAATTTTGGTAATTTATGTGTGGGCGATCCGATCGCATTTACAATTGGTCGTAAGGGAACACCTTCTTTGTGAATTTTTGGAAGACCGTACAATTTAGGGCACATCGATGACTTTTCTCTTGGTGTAATTACTTTTTTTTAGTAATTTTTTCCAGGTATGTGGTTGGATCGGATGCTGATTTTTTGTATGTTGGGTCATCTAAAAGCTCACACATCTTGTTGTTGTAGTCATTCCAGTTCATTATAACTGTGGAATTTTCCTTGTCTGCGGGTAGAACGATTAGAGATGTGTCCTCTTTTAGTAATTTGATTGCCCTGCGTTCATCTTTCGAGATGTTAGATTTAGGAAGTTTTGCACTACGAATTGCAATTGCTACTTTTTGCCTGACTATTTCCGAGTTCGTTTCATCTACGTGTTTAATTGCGGCTTCAGTTTTACATATTAGATCTTCTATAGGTATATGTTACAACGAAATTGAATCCCTTTTCAAGTGCCTGAGTGGTAACTTTATCTAAAGGTTTATTTGACAGATTATGTACAAATGTCGGTTTCACTAATGTGTTTTTGTGTATCTTCTTTGGTAATAATTTATCAAATTTTGAAATTTGTTTATTAGTTTTTTCATCAGTATCTGATATAACTTGGAAGTAGCTAAGCTGTTCAATTTTATTCCAAATTGTTGGGTGTACGGAATTACTCATTTCTAAGTGAAGATACAAAAGTGTTTTTCCTACTGATTCTAGGTCTCTTCTTACCCTATGTATTGCTTCTTTAAGTAGATATTTCCTTGTTTTCTTTAGAATTCGGTTAATTTGTTGTGATTTGTAATTGTATCTAATATTTATAGATTTTGGTATTACGTTTTTATTTCTACATCTGCAGCGGAAGGTTAGATCACACAGTAGTCGTCCACGTCTTGTCTTTAGTTTTTCGTACCTTTTTAGTTGGTGTAGAACTTCGGATTCATTGCATTTCGATTTACCATGATTTTTAAGATTCTGAAAATGAAATCAGGGTAAAGGTGTATGGGAGGCACGAATCTAAAGTTTGTTGGTCAAGGCAACTTATCGTTTGGTCGCAAATCGAATTTTAAGTTCCACTTTCGAGGTTATATATGGTCGTATTTTCGGCTAAATAAGCACATTGCAGATACAAATTACACACATGATGAAATTATCTCCAAAATGAGGTCGTAATTCATCCAATTTGTATTGTTATCTTTATTAATTTAGCCAATATCACGATATTAGTTTTACCCTAGATTTGACGTCTACTGACGTCTATTTAAAATAATGGATATATAAATCGAGATTGATTATTAAATCATAGGTAATTTAATTTACGATATAAATAATAGATGGCACTTTCATACGATAACTAGGATATTTACTGCAATAATAAAATATTA
Source organism: Philonthus cognatus (assembly GCA_932526585.2). Classification (NCBI taxonomy): domain Eukaryota; kingdom Metazoa; phylum Arthropoda; class Insecta; order Coleoptera; family Staphylinidae; genus Philonthus; species Philonthus cognatus. Next base: position 659,729 of record CAKOBO020000029.1, on the reverse strand, counting down.
ACAAACAATAGATAATAACAAATATTACTTTTATATTTAATTCACTGTTTTTACTCAAATTAAATTTGTACGGCATATCCAGTTTGGTTAGTAGACACACAGCTAAATTTAAATACAATTAAAATAATTTAATAGAACCACATAACTAAGCAAAATTATCTGATTTAGGCTAAGTATGGCCACACATTTTTCTATAAAATAATAAGATGCAGATAAACATTTTATTATGCTTAGGAGATTTTATGTGTTTTTAAGTTAGGTTAGTGGAAATGTTTGCAATAGAATAAATTGCGAAAGTCTTTTTGCGCAAGTTAAAAATTTCACATACTTTTCGGTTAGGTTAGGTTAGGTTAGGAGAAAGGCTTGCAATAGAATAAATTTCGTATGTCTCTTTGCAGACGATGACTATTCCACATACTTTTAGAATAGGTTAGGAGAAAGGTGTTCAATAGAATAACCTGCGTAAGTCTCTTTGCGCACGGTGACTATTCCACATACTTGTAGTTTAGGTTATGTTAGAAGAAAGGTTTGCAATAGAATACATTGCTTAAATCTCTTTGCGCACATTAATTATTCTACATACTGTTAGGTTAGGTTAGGTTAGGAGATAAATTTGCAATAGAATAAAGAATAAATTGCGTAAGTCTCTTTGCGTGTACGGAACAGCTCCTGAATATTTAAATATTAACATTAATATTTATTTCATTACATTTATTACATTTTAGTACATCTATTTTTTGATATCGTAAATTAGAACACCTATAATTCTAATTTACGATATAAAAAATAGATGGCGCTAGATGTATTGAAATGTAATCTTTATTGATGTGAATCAATCTTGATTTATATATCCATTATTTTAAATAAACGTCAGTAGACGTCAATTTTAGTGTAAAATTAATATCGTGATATTGACTGAATTAATGGAGATAACACTACAAATTGGATGATTTACGTCATCATTTTGAACCTAATTTCATCATGTGTGTAACAGGTATCCCTAATGTGCTTATTTAACCGAAAATACGACCATATATAACCTCAAAAGTGGAATTTAAAATTTAATTCGTGGCCAAACGGTACGTTGCCTTTACCAAGATTACTTTAGATTCAGGCGTCCCATACACGTTTACCCCGATTCCGTTTTCAGAATCTCAAAAATCAAGGTAAATCGATATACAACGAACCCGAAACTTCTTCCCCATGAAGGTTTGTAATATTTATTTTTAGGTTTTCGCGAGCAAAATATAACTGGCTTGAGTTTTTTGGGCTGCTTTATCGCGTTGGTTGATTTATTTGCACTCTACGTTTCGGCAGTATCACTTCTGCCATCCTCAGGAGCTTTTTTGTATACTGAGTGATGGATGTCACGTTCACTGTCAGTACATTTGTTTTGTAAACTAGGGACTTGTAGTCTAGATCTGCTGCGTGTTATTGGTCCACTCGATGTAGAAGGTGCTAAAATTTCTTGATTTGTGTCCGATGTATCTGCATTGTTGAAATTACTTGAATTTGTCTGAATATTTCGAAAATTGTTGGATATTGGAGGCAAGTCATTTTTTTGTTGTTTTATTATATTCATCAAAGGTTTCCATGTGGTTTGTAATCTTGTGCCATCATCTCGTTTATTGGGGCACAAAGGATGTTTTTCTATTTCTATGGCTTCACGTACGATTCTTTCTTCAAATTTTGGGATAGAACTAATTACCGAAGTATTTTCAAAATCTATGTTATGGTCTGTATCAAATTTATGTTGGAATAATGAGGAATTATTTTTTTAGCCATAAAAAATCACGACCAAAATTCCTCATTATTCCAACATAAATTTGATACAGACCATAACATAGATTTTGAAAATACTTCGGTAATTAGTTCTATCCCAAAATTTGAAGAAAGAATCGTACGTGAAGCCATAGAAATAAAAAAACATCCTTTGTGTTTAGCCATAAAAAATCACGACCGAAATTCCTGAAAATAATATTGAAATTGTCACTACTACATCATTAGAAGAACAAAACAGAAGAGTAACACGAAGCCAAACAAGAAATTCACGCATCAAGTAGTACGTAAAAGTCAAACAAGTGGTTGCTAGAGCAATGGAATTTTGATAGTTATTCCTGACGATGATGACTGCGACGTCATCGAAACGTCGAATTAAAAATAAAATGGACCAGAGCCAAGAAAATACGCGGGACCAAACCCGAAGAAACAGTGATACATATATATATATATATATATATATATATATATATATATATATATATATATATACATATATATATATATATATATATATATATATATATATATATGTTAAAACGTAGATTTTCGCGGGCGTAACATGTATCACTGAGTCTTTCTTGGCTTTGGTCCATTTTATTTTTAATTCGACATTTCGATGAAAATAATATTGGAATTGTCACTACTACATCATTAGAAGAACAAAACAGAAGAGTAACACGAAGCCAAACAAGAAATTCACGCATCAAGTAGTACGTAAAAATCTAACAAGTGGTTGCTAGAGCAATGTATAGTGTATTCATCGCTCTTTTGCTGAACAATAAAAATCGAACTTGAATTCCCTCAATAAAATTATAATCATTATACAACCTTGCGGCCTACCGGCACTGCGGGTAACCAGCGCGGGGGGTAGTTGGACCGGGACGACAAAGACGCTAAATGGTTTGGTTTGCTGTTTTTTCTTCTGCCGACTCAAAATATACCTGCGATCCTGACCCTTCGCACTATTCAAAGGCCGTAAGTAAAATAAACGTATCTTCCAATATTTGTTTTTTTCTTTCAGCGAAACCTCACACTTTTGGCATAAACATAGGTCTTCGGAAAAGCATGCTCTGATCAGACGTATATTTGTATTATTGAAAATTGTAATTAGATGTTTATCTAACACTTAGGGGAAAGTGTAAGGTTAGAAATAAATTTTAATTAATTGAATAACATTGTCATTTAATAAAACAATATTTAAATATGCAAATATAAAATTTTAAACAAAATACTGATAACTAAACATTTTACAAAAATTCTTACATACATTCATAACTATTACCTTAAAAATTAAATATCTGAATCTGAGGAGTCTTCGATTTCGTCGCCGGTATCTTTCATATTAATAATAAATTAAAAATTTGAGTCATATGTATTATATTCCTTTTCCACTCTATTAGTATGTTTCACACATCTTGACCAGTGAAGCGAGGTTATTTTTTTCATTTCCATATTGATATACACGATTCCATTTGTTTCTGGATCTCGCCTAGCTATGGAAAAGTGACAGTTTAAGTATTGTAAATGGGGCTGGTTGTGTTTTAAATCAGGGTTTTTAAATGTCACTGTCAGATGTTCGATTTTAAGGTTATAATTTCTGACTATTGTGATCTTACACTGTTGCCTGTTTTACAAATTTTCAGATATAAAAGGATAATAATATGCAGTTTTAAGATTAACAAAATTTACTACTTGGTTTTTGTACATACAAACACAGCAATAATATTGTATATAACAAATATAATGAATTCGGCTCTGCAAACTTATTTCGTCATCCATTTGTATTTCTCGCTTGGGTCTTCCCGTTAACACATTTTGATCAACTCCATCCATCCACCTTAATTTTGGTCATTCTCTCTTCTGCTGGCCCTCAGTATTTTTTTGTAGAATTGCAAATTTATTCCCACCCTCTTGTGATACTGATAATTTTCATGTCAAACAATTTTTAAGCCCTCATTCCACTTTTATTATTTAGTCAAGAGAACCTGCATCTGAATCTTCTGATGTTTGTTCTGAGTCAGATTCCCCAAGCGAAATAATAAAAGGAGGAATGGTTTCAAAAGAAAGGTTCCCCATGTATTTTGTCCAGTCATCCGAAATAAGTTTTTCACAATGATCACAGAAATGTTGCCACATATCTGTACATTTTGAGAGAGACTCAAGCCATAAATTCTGAACACGATCCTTAGATGGTTGCTTAGAATTTATGTGCTTATTGTAGTAAGTCTTACAAAACCCCCATGCCATTTCAATTGGATTGTATTGACAATGGTATGGCGGTAATCTAAGAACTTCGTGCCCGTTCTTTCTCAAAATGTCATCAAGTACGTAAATTTTGTCATTTGATCGAAAAGGTATAAATAAAGCCCATAGTTCCTTTTTGGTTAATTTTGGATTGAATTTTACATTGTGTTTAACCAACCACTCCTGCATTTCGCATTTCTTACAAGAAAATGAAGGAGTTTTGTCTAATTGCACAGAATGGTATGCAGCATTATCCATAATAACTACACATTTCCCTGAAAGCTTAGCCAAAGCAGGAATAAGTTGATTAACCACCCAATTTTGAAAAGTATTACCATCCATTGTGGCATGGTAATCTCGGTCATTGTTTTTCGAATGTAATAAAAAATCGCACCCATCCAAAAACCCACCCCTATACCCAGCATGTAGAATGGTGAAGCGTTTGCCTTCATTTTTGAATTTAGTTGGATTACTTTTTATATCCGTTTCATGTACCCAGCGTCGAACCACGGATCCATTCTGATATATCCATGTTTCATCCAGGTATACGAATTGGATATCTTCACTGGAATTTTGATACTGTAAAAATTTTCTAAGGAAAATAATTTTAGCTGCAACAACATGTTTTTGTTCACAGAGAATTTTGCGCCCATTAATTAATTTCAATTTATACCCCATACTTTTAACAACCCTATAAAGTGTTGTTCTACTCCCATGGAACTCATAATTTTCTTTCATATCATTCAAAAGATCTCTCAAAGTAAAATACTGATTTCTGGAGTTATATTGCCAAATTAGTTGTTGCAGATCTTTTCTGGCTAGGTGATTCCAAAAATGGCTGTTTTTAGATCGTTTGCCAGAAGTAGTAGATTTCAATTCGTCAGGTCTTTGTCGTAAAATTAATTGTAATGAAGATCTCCCTACCTGAAACGTAATTATCTTTAATTAAATATATATGATAATTAAAATACTAGACATACCCCAAAAATATCTATTAAAATCGTAATAATATTGTGATGCTGTAGATTTGGATTACTTTGCCTAAAATGTTTGTAGGATTTCAGAATTTGTAACCTTTTTGATTCAGAGATAATCTTTGGCGTGTTAATATTTAATATGTGCCTGAAATTATTTTTCACTTTGACATTGACACAGCATTGCAACACTAGATTAATTTGATTTAATAATAAAATGCTCGAAGAAGCGACCGCGTGGCGAAATAATTGTTGCAAGATTAACAATAAACCTCTTGAAAATTAAAAAGAGGATTACTTATGATATCATAAATTATTGCAACACTGTTAAAATAAGGAATCAGGAGTGCCAATTAATAAAAAATGTAAATGTTGATACTGCAACATAACAACACGAAAGCATGGCTAGGCGAGATCCAGAAACAAATGGAACGGTGTATACTATCTATAACTGTTTTGATTAAATTCGGTGAAGTGTTATTGTTTCTTAATGTTCGCTTCAATTGTGCCCAGATTAATTCAATTAGGTTAAAAATACAGTGATACGGGGGTAGCCGTACCACCGTATGCCCATGTTTTTCCGCCAATGTGTCAATATAAAATTGGTTTTTGTTTGTTTGTGTTTTCAACACTTCCAGAAGCTGCGCCTTTGTATACTTGTTCTCGTAAAATAAATCATTTTTATATAAATAATCAGATATTTCTGATTTTTTACTGGACGTAGTCGGTGCCTTATCAATTTGTCGACTATAGTATGATGCATTGTCTATAACTATTACGGAGTTTTTGGCTAAATTCGGTATCAATTTATTATCGAACCAGTTTTCAAATAAAACCGCAGTCATATCGTCATGTTAATCAAGGTGGCATTTAGAGATCTGCTTTCCCGATAGAAGTAAGCAATCGTTTACCCATCCATTTTCGTTGCCGCAATGTAAAATTGTTATTCGTTTTCCTCTAGATGGAGGAACTTTTATGATACTATTATCTGTCTGGTCTGACCACATTTTTTTTTGAAGTATCATGTGTATCAAACCAAGTTTTATCTAAATAACAAATATTTCTTCCAGCGTCTCTATATTTATGAATTTTCTGTAAATATTCGTATCCCCATTTTTTTATATATTCCCTTTCCATTAAATGCTTCCTTTTATCTATAGTGGCGAATTTAAATCCATTGTCCTTTAAGGATTTTCATAATGTTGTTGGACTACACGATATAATTTCCCTTTCTTTCAAAATATTATTAATAATTTTTAGTGTAGGTGCCTTTTTAGCCTTTATTGTTTCATAAGTATTTTTTTTAATTTTATTGAATACTTTAGGCGTAATTTTTTTCAGAACCCCTTTATCGCACAGAAACATTGGTTAAAAGTTCTGCTATTTCCAAAAAAACTTTACTCTACTAACATCTTTAGGACCTCGATATACGTCTTTTATAATGCGTTTCGCGTCGGGTGACAAATTATTATGTTTCGCCTGATTATTTCGTTGGCGGGAACTTGGGATTTCTATAACTAATAAGAACCATTATGAGATAAAGATTCTATAATTGAAAATGTAAAGCCTTGTTCAGAGTTCATTATTTACACCATTTACACTTTCCCCTTTTTTATGTAGTACAAGTAAAAACAATGTATTGAACTTTTTTGGGTAAATATAATCACAATTTTAACGACAACATCCGTTTTGACATCCCTATAATCAATTGAAACAATTTTTTTTTAATTTCTGTCGGCCCGGCTGGCGGAAACCATTAGAAATATCGACATAAAACTTATCATATTTGTAGGTGCTAAAAATATTTTGAAAACTGAAAGTGGTAGTTTACTGATAGCGGTTTTTAAATGTTTTCCGATATTTTGTTAAATATTTACCAAACCAAAAAATTAAATTTTACCAAAACAAAATATATTTTTGTCATAGCACTCTTAATATGTAACATATGTTAAAAATATTGTTTTTTTTTTATCTAGTTGTCGGTTTATATATGTGAAAGTATTGGTAATATTAAAAACTGCTTTACATATAGTAGATAATGAAAAATTAATCATAAATTGTAATCACTAAAGAGCGGATAAAAGGCGTAAAAAATGTGAAATAAGGCACTTAAAAAATCACTATATTTAGAGAAAAAAGCATATAAACAGCATTAAAACGGGAAAAAGGCATTTAAAAAGCATTAAATGAGTAAAAATACATAAAAACTATAACATTATTTAGTATTCAATATGCTTATCAATATTTTTTAAATAGAAATTCTACAACTAACACGTTAAAAATAAAAAAAATATTTTCTTTACGTGTTATGTTATGTGAAGTATTTCAAAATAAAAGGTTTTTTTTATACATTTCTTCAATACTTTATTTTGTAACCAAATGTACATTTTGGACACAATGTGTCCATTATCAATGGTTTGATACTAAATACTAAAGAATAAAAATTATTTTTTAGTATTCAGTATCAAACCATTAATAGTGGACACATTTTGTCCAAAATGTACATTTAGTTACAAAATAAAGTTTGGAATAAAGGATCTAAGTGTTTTTAATCAAATATTATCATCTTCAAGTATTCACTATTTGTTTTGAGTTATGTGAAGTAATAAATCCCTAATAAAACACGATTTAATTTCCTTTCTTCACTTATTTATTTTTGTTTGTTAAATGTACATTTCGAGTACCATGTACTCATTTTCAATAACTGAATGCTTTAAGACTAATTACAACTGTTTATATACGGTATAGGGATTAGTGGAAAAACCTAAATCTAATTATGTCGGGTATCTATTGGTGGACCGGGATTATTGATAATGGGAGAGTTGTTTGCCGGTTTACAATTGTTTTTCGGAATGAGATTTAAAAGCGGGTTTTCCAGTGGGCTTAAATCGAAATTTAACAACTTCTCTTTACATTTGTACATTTCTATTGATTCCAACATGTTTAATCTGAAACTGTTTGATTGTTTTAATAATTTTACGTTGTGTAATGAGAATTGGTGGCCGGTTTGGAAATTATGGAAAGCTATTGCTGATTTATCTGGGTTTTGGTTTTTTATGTGGTAATTGTGTTCTTTGAATCTCTTGATTAAATTTCGTTGAGTTTGACCAATGTATATTTTATTGCAGTTGTTACAGTTAATTGAATATATACCGGATTTGTGTAGACTATCACTATTGATTAAAGTGTTATTTAAATAAGATTTTACTTTTGATTCACTGTAATACGCAGTTGTTAGATTAAATTTCCTGTCACCAAATAAATAAAGTGTTCAGGAAATTTAATCTAATAACTGCGTATTACAGTGAATCAAAAGTAAAATCTTATTTAAATAACACTTTAATCAATAGTGATAGTCTACACAAATCCGGTATATATTCAATTAACTGTAACAACTGCAATAAAATATACATTGGTCAAACTCAACGAAATTTAATCAAGAGATTCAAAGAACACAATTACCACATAAAAAACCAAAACCCAGATAAATCAGCAATAGCTTTCCATAATTTCCAAACCGGCCACCAATTCTCATTACACAACGTAAAATTATTAAAACAATCAAACAGTTTCAGATTAAACATGTTGGAATCAATAGAAATGTACAAATGTAAAGACAAGTTGTTAAATTTCGATTTAAGCCCACTGGAAAACCCGCTTTTAAATCTCATTCCGAAAAACAATTGTAAACCGGCAAACAACTCTCCCATTATCAATAATCCCGGTCCACCAATAGATACCCGACATAATTAGATTTAGGTTTTTCCACTAATCCCTATACCGTATATAAACAGTTGTAATTAGTCTTAAAGCATTCAGTTATTGAAAATGAGTACATGGTACTCGAAATGTACATTTAACAAACAAAAATAAATAAGTGAAGAAAGGAAATTAAATCGTGTTTTATTAGGCATCTTCAAGTAACTCAATCATTGGGTTATTTATTCATGAAAACAATTGACCACTAAATCTTATTCTAAACGAGGGTTTGCCAACCTTTTTTCATCTACTTTAAATACTTAACTTAAACAGAAAAACAAAAAATAATTGAAGTAGCTCTCGACGCAGCAGGAATTTTACAATACGTATTGGTGATTATTATGATCGATATTAATATATTTTTGAATAACGTTGGAGTTGGATATTCATTTTAACATTTTCAATTGGTAGTTTGAAGTATTGCAAATTTAATTGTAACATCATTTGTTTATATTTATAATTTGTGTCATGTACTTACGCATCTCTACTTTAAATAGAATACTTACTTGCACACTTTTTCATTTTAACGATTTTCTTTAACTGTCAAAACAAAAGAACTACAGGCGATTACAACTATCGAAACAAACGAGCTATATCTTCAAAATGGTGACAGCTGTCTTAGTTCTGTTAAAACAATTGAAATCTAGACTGAATTCAGAATTTGTGTTCAATATATTATAAATAGCTATTTATGAAACGAGAAAAAAAAAACTTAAAAAATTGCAATAATTTGAACTAGTTTAGAAAAGCCTGAAAATGTGGCTTGGCCGCGTAGCGCGAAGCCAAATTCTGGCTTTTCTAAACTCTAAATTTTACTTCATGCGCCACGCATGTGAAACACCCAAATATCATGAAGTTCAAAATATTCTCGGTTATCCATATGTATATTTTTAATCAATTATTACAACTATATTATATGTGAGAAAGCAACATCATTTTAAACATGTTTTAAAGTTTTAAACTGCCTTTCAATGAAAAAAAAACACGTTTCGTAAAAAAACTGATTGTTCTAATTAAAATGAAAAAACATTTTATTTAACAACCCCGGTACAAAATATATTTTTTTTGTTTTAGCATAGTGCCTATTTATTTAAAATAAGCGTAATTTTTTTATCAAAATCAAATATTTTTCAAATCTTTAAGAAAATACTTCAAATAAGCATAATAATCTAAAATAGACATAAAAATTAAAAATAAGCACAAAAGGACAAAAATAGCAAAAAAAATTCTTAGTGCCAAAATATCATATTTTTCGTGATTCGTATACATTTATAGAAACTCTCTCAATGCTATATATATATTATGCATAAGCATAATAGCTAGAAATCCGCTGTCTAGTAATCACACTTCTTGTCATAGCTTTGGGTCAATAAGTGTTGTGTATTATAAATCAGAATTAGCTTTGCGTATTCTCTAGCTATAATGCGCTCTTTTATAGTGCACTTTACCCTATGAAAACTAATATTACATATTTTTTTTGTTATTATTTCGAATATTTTAATTCTTTCTTTACACATCCGTCTAAAATTAATTTGCAATTTTGATTTAATTTAATTTATTATTATAGAATTAATAAAATTAAATAAATCTGAAATATGATTTTATCATGGACTCTATAACGATTTAATGATTATATAATTCTAATATCATATTTTCGTAACATTTATAGTTCTAAAATCAACTTTTTCCATTAAAAAAATTCATCGATTATAATATCATTACAGACCATTTTATTAAACACTTCATATTTTTTCAAGCAACAGTTGACAATTATGTACCAAAATATATATTAGTATACCACCACTTTGTATGCCTTAATAGTATATAACGATTTTAAATTATAACGACGGTAAGGCTTGAGCGCAGCCTAAATTTAATTGACTCAGTGAATCCCAAAACGCAAGATATATGCGTTTTGGGATTCCCTGAGTCAATTAAATTTAGGCTTATTCTTTTTTTACGTAAAAATATGATATTTTTTTGTAAAAATAATAAAACATGTAATAAAGATATTATTACATATTAAAGTGTTGTTATAAATAAATTAAAATTGTTTAATATATATTCTTATGTTTTAATGTATGTAGAATACTATAACATAAATGAATTCTTACAATTTTCAATGCGCTGGGCACTGCTATTCTGAACATGGCTTTAGCGATTTGGTTCAGTAAAAATATTTTTAAAATACTTTCACTAATTTTATATATTTATATGATATTATTAAATGCATACCCTGGATCTTTACTGAAATTCTAGTGTTGCTATTATCTGCTTCAACGGCGCCTTCAATCAATTGATTTTGGTCCATGATGAAACACTTATACCAGGGTCGCCATATATTTTATCAAAAATAGGTAGTCGTCACAAGCAAAAAATAAACAAAATCCGTGAGAATATAAACTCGTAAGTAAAGTAGGCACAATAAGGAACAATGAGAAAACTGAGAACGAAATATGCACTAACACAATTGCTGATAAAATGATGAATTTTTAACCAAGCAAAACGACCTGTCCTCACAAAAATGGGGGTAAAAGGAACATTTAAAGCTAATTATCAAACCAATTCACAGAAATACATTCCAAAAATGATTGGAAATGCATACAGTGTTTTCCCATTGGAAATTCAATGGAAACTAAAAATAATCTTTTTCGAAATGTTCCTTGAAACTTACACCGATCCAGGGGTGGATCGGTGTAGGTTTCAAGGAACATTTCGAAAAAGATTATTTTTGCTTTCCAAAAACACGCAGGTAGTTATGGATACATTTTGTGCAAGGCGAAATAGAACCGATTTAGCATCCTAGTCGGCGCGCACCAACTACCCCCTGCGCTGGTCACCCGCAGTGCCGGTAGCCGCAAGGTTGTATAATGATTATAATTTTATTGAGGGTATTCAAGTTCAATTTTTATTGCTCAGCAAAAGCGATGAATACACTATAATTTTACTAGTTATTCCTGACGATGCTGACTGCGATGTCATCGAAACGTCGAATTAAAAATAAAATGGAGCAGAGCCAAGAAAATACGCGGGACCAAACCCAAAAAAACAGTGATACAGATATATATATATATATATATATATATATATATATATATATATATATATATATATATATGTTAAAACGTAGATTTTCGCGGCCGTAACATGTATCACTGTTTCTTCGGGTTTGGTCCCGCGTATTTTCTTGGCTCTGGTCCATTTTATTTTTAATTCGACGTTTCGATGACGTCGCAGTCTTCATCGTCAGGAATAACTATCAAAATTCCATTGCTCTAGCAACCACTTGTTTGACTTTTACGTACTACTTGATGCGTGAATTTCTTGTTTGGCTTGGTGTTACTCTTCTGTTTTGTTCTTCTAATGATGTAGTAGTGACAATTTCAATATTATTTTCGGAAGGGGTTGGATTTTGAATTTCTTGGTTGTTGTTCGGAGATAATATATTTTGACCAGAATTTATACAAGTTTTCCAAATTGGTGGTAGTCTTTTAGCATCATCTCTTTGATTTAGACTGTTCGACCTATTTTCAATTTCTATCGCTTCTCTAATAATCCTCGCGTGGAAGAAGTCTGTCTTTTTTAAAATTCTTGTTTTTTCAAAATTTATTGTATGTTTAGAAATGTTTACGTTTTGAAATAAAGAAGTTTGTGGATCAGACTTTCTTACTGCTAAAATGTGTTCATCTCGACGAGTACTAATTTTCCGGTTTGTTTGTCCTACATAGCTCTTCTCACACATACCACATGGAATTTCATATAATTTCAAAGTCCTCTCCAAATATAATATTAAAACTTGTTTCAATATACACACAAAAATTCAAAATTTACTCCGAACTCCAAAAGAAATTATCCCACTTGAAGCTCAAGGCGTGTATGAAATTCCATGTGGTATGTGTGAGAAGAGCTATGTAGGACAAACAAACCGGAAAATTAGTACTCGTCGAGATGAACACATTTTAGCAGTAAGAAAGTCTGATCCACAATCTTCTTTATTTCAACACGTAAACATTTCTAAACATACAATAAATTTCGAAAAAACGAGAATGTTAAAAAAGACAGACTTCTTCCACGCAAGGATTATTAGAGAAGCCATAGAAATTGAAAAGAGGCCGAACAGTCTAAATCAAAGAGATGATGCTAAAAGACTACCACCAATTTGGAAAACTTGTATAAATTCTGGTCAAAATATATTATTTCCGAACAACAACCAAGAAATTCAAAATCCAACCCCTTCCGAAAATAATATTGAAATTGTCACTACTACATCATTAGAAGAACAAAACAGAAGAGTAACACGAAGCCAAACAAGAAATTCACGCATCAAGTAGTACGTAAAAGTCAAACAAGTGGTTGCTAGAGCAATGCAATTTTGATAGTTATTCCTGACGATGAAGACTGCGACGTCATCGAAACGTCGAATTAAAAATAAAGTGGACCAGAGCCAAGAAAATACGCGGCGCCAAACCCGAAGAAACAGTGATACATGTTACACCCGCGAAAATCTACGTTTTAACATAATAAACCTCTACGGGGAGAAAATGCTACATTCCGCACGTAGATTTGAAAAACTACGTACTAAGCACGCGAAGCTTCTGTGGGATCTAACATTTCTATCAAGATGCAGAGACAAGAAATTAACGCCCAGTTTTGTCAGACTAAAATACCATACAAACAACGATAAAACAAGACGGATTTTATCTAGAACGAGTGAATGCCTGCTGAGAGAATCAATTCAACGAAAAAGATCTGAAATTAACCAAGTAGGTACAACTTTATATAATCTTCATCTTTATCTCAGCAATTTAATCCATCCATCTATTTGGAACATTATTGAAAGATTGGCAGCTTTGAGAGCAGAAACGAGCAAAGATTTAAAATCAAAATACCAAAAACAAAAATTTGATAAACTCCAATCACGTAATAAAGAAAAACTCCCGGATTGTAAATTAATAACAGTGTGTAACCTTTCAAACAAAATTCTAAACGAAACAGAGAAAAAAGTTCTTTCAAAAGGTTTCAACTTTGCGGTGACACCTAAATTCATTCCAAACGAGGACATTATTTGCAATATTGAAATGGGTATAAAAGGATTAGATAATACCATTGCTGAGAACATTCGCCAAGAAATAGCTACTATTTTAGAAAAAGCCATACCACCACGAAATAATTTAACAATAAGAGAAATGTCAGCTCTTAAATCACTAAAAGAAGATAGATCTATTATAATTCTTCCTGCGGACAAGGGTAATTCCACCGTCATTATGCAAACAGACGAGTATGACAAAAAAAATGTCTTCCCTCTTAGATGATTCAACCTACAAAAAAATCGAGACAGATCCGATCACCTATTTAGAAAAAACAACGAAATCAAAAATTAAAAATTCCAAAATTGATAAAAATACAGCGTTGAAACTAATTCCTAGGGAAAAATCTTCTATTTGCCCCAAAATTTATGGTGTACCAAAACACAACACCGACACACCATTATAAGAACAGACAAGAAGAGTAACAAGAAGCCATACAAGAAAATAGGGCATCAAGTATGTAGACATCTAACAAGTGGTTGCTAGAGTGATAAAATTTTAATAGTTTATTCCTGATGATGATGGCTGCGACGTCATCGAAACGTCGAACTCTAAATAATATGGACCAGAGCCAAGAAAACACACGGGACCAAACCCGAAGAAATAGTGGGCCAGTATGAAGTTTATGGGAGATGCACGAAAATTATTTTTGTTTGCTGATTGTTGTAGATGCATGTAGGGAATGGTCGAATATGGCAAAATAAATCCGCGGAAACCACGTTTGGCCCCATATTTGAGGCCCCAAAAGGTTAAATATCAGTTCTTTTTAAACGGTGTTTTTAGCCGGAAACAAATGAAATATGGTGGTAGTATTCGTTTCACTAAACTAAATGGTTTAAATGTGTTTTTATAAAGATAGAACTTACGGTTTACTTAATACTTCCACTAAAAGATTACAATTTTTTTAACAAGTTATGTTGACATTTACTTCCATTGTTGATTCATGGATATAGCATAATTATGCAAACAGAATGCGTTTATGATTCAACTTCAAGGTTCAACTTCTGTACACCAGGTGGCAGCAACAATATTTCAAAAACAAATTACAAAATCAAGCAATGAAAATAATAAAATTAAATGATTTATATTCACAAAATTTTAAATTCTACCATGCCGCATCTACTTCTAATGATAAAAAGGATGGAAAAACACTAGTTTCATGAGCAATAAAACTAAAAAACTGAAAGTTACTTTTTCGGAGGTTATAATCGTCGTTACTGCGCCAGTCAACATATGGTTTTTCTTAATTTCAGTAGTGTCTACTTTTCGCGAGAATTTACGGTTGTTTTGATATGGAATAAAGCTTTAAAGAAAAAAACTTATAAATTAAGTTTTAAGGTTATGTACAAACAATAAATAAATTAGTGATCTGATATTTATATTTGTTATGAAATTATAAGGAAACACTAAACTGTATACACCACCATTGCCGCTGGTGGTGACGTGGCGGATTATTTAAAAAAGTTATTGTTTTATTTTAAAATGAAATGTAATAAAAAATAAGTTTAAAATTGAAAATGTTAGTTTGAGAATAATTAAAATATTTGTAGTTATAGGATATTGAGTTCTGCATGTAGGTTGCCTTATATCGTTATATTCATTTTTATGGTGATTAGACTTTTATATCATGAAATGCACACAGTAGTGAAAAAGTTACAAGATCACTTTAATACTTTTTCTTAATTTAATTTAATCTAAAATTCAATTATTTTAATTTTGAAATGTTTGCTATTCACTCTAAAATTATATAGTTTTATCGAAAAATGTTCTACTTAAAATTTGAATTTAGACTTAAGTGATTAATAGTCCGTTTAAGTTAATTACATATTAACATTAATGATTGTTTGATGGGAGGCTACTATCAGCCGCACCCACTTAAGCCACAGTTTTAGTTTTTCTCCCCTTGATGGTTAGACTTATTCCCCACTGTCGGCCAAGATTTGTACGGGTGACTATTGCTATCCATTTGGGGCCTCATTTCTTAGCACCGTGTCCCTTGTCTTTGACAGCACCAACAAAGGTCGGAAGCTATAGTGACCAGTAATGTAGCCGATTAAGGTTCGAAGTTTCTTTTTGTGAGATTATAAACTGCTTTTTTGTGACAGTCAAGTGCCAGTAGATGTCTTCGTTTGACCGCATGTATTGAACTGTAGCATGCGTTTGTTTAGGGACTGAGAAGGATAGTTCTAAGTTAACAACATACTTTCATGATATTACTAATATTTTTACCTGACTTTATAATTATAATTTATAATTATATATAAATTATTGTTCATCGATACTTATAATTCCAAGTTTTGAGCTGACCAAATAATATTTGTTTTGAAATTAATTTAATATACAAGGTGTCCTAAAATATTTTTCATTTAGCTAAGGTGAATGTGTAAATATGTTTTGGAATTATTCCAAAAATTTAAAATGTTTATTAGAGATAAATTTATTTTAATTTATTATTTTTTCATCGAATAATATTTCGCTTTAAGGGGGGCGGCTGGCAGGGCTCTAGCCCGGGTTATAGGTGGGTGGGTCTGGTGCGCCTTGGCCTGGTGGAGGCCTAAGCCTGGGGACCGTTACAGCTGCTGCAGCAAGGTATAAGACCGGTCCGGGAATATTATTATTATTATTAATCCTTAAAAGCCTTGGTCGTGTAAACATGTTTTGGAATTATTTCAGCTATTTCAAATTTGAATTATACATGAACATATTTTTTTTTTTTTTTCACTGAAAAAGGTGTAGGAATGTTTTGCAATTAATTAAGCAGTTTCAAAATGTAACCACATGAATATACAAGGTGGCCAGAAAAGGTGTGATAATCTTCAGGTAGAGTGGTTCATTGATTCATTTCAAGCAGAAAATGTAAGTAAAAAAATATTGTATTGTGGCTTATAACTCCTCACGAGCCAATTTAAAGAAATGTAAATTTGGCAACAATGGATCAAACAAGTGTTTAATTTAATAATAATCATAAATTTAACAAATCTACTAAAATTAATATTTGAAGTATACATCAAAAATGAAAGATTAAAGTAAATGTTCAAATTGATAACCATCCGTTTCTAAGCAGATCTGGAGCCGTTGTGGGATAGAATTAATTACTCGGAGCAACATCTCTTCAGTAATTAATTCCACTGCAACACGAATTCTATTCATGACGTCTACATTGTCCACTGGAGGTGTTGCATACACCTTTTTTTAAAAAAATCCCCAAACGAAAAAAATCAAGTGGATTCATATCCGGCGACCTTGCTGGCCATAGTATGGGTCCATTGCGCCCAATCCATCTATTTGGAAAATGTTCGTTCAACCATTCTCTTGAAATTCTTGCTGTATGAGGTGGTGCACCATCATGCATGTACAGCATGTTGTTTACTAAATTTAGTGGAACATTCTACAAAACTTCTTCTAAAATATTTACATAATCTAAGGGATTTAATCTTTGATGAATAAAAAAAGGCCCAATTACACGTAAATTTAGAATACCAAGCCAGACGTTAACTGAAAATTTCCTTTGGTGTTCCATTTCTCTAACCGCCCGAGGATTTTTTTCTGCCCAAAAGTGATAATTATGACAATTAAATACCCCATCTCTAGTGAATGTACATTCATCACTCCAAAGAATTTTAAATAAAAAATTTGGTTCTTCCCGAATTTGATCTAAGATCCTGTCACAAAACATACGTCTACGCTCGTTATCATTTTCATACAGTGGTTGAACTTTTCTTGCATGAAATGGACGCATTCGATTTTCTTTCAATACTGCATGGACTTGTTTTACTGGGGACATTTAACTGTTAAGCTGTTTGTCTCGTACTAATATTGGGATCTTCTTGAACTGCATTCAATATCTGTTCTTCTAGGTGAACAGTGCCACGTTCCCTAGGTCACCCTCCATCTATGTTATTAGAAACGAACGACCCAAAAGTACGTAGCCTTTGGTCTAATTTTCTAAACGTATTTACGCAGGGCTGTTAGCGATTTGGATATCTTCTCTGGTACTCATCTTTGGCACTAGTTGCATTACCATTGCAGAATCCAAATATCATGTAGATATCTGCATATTCGTTGAATGTGTACATCTTCAAAAAGTATGATGAACTTATTCAAACTTACACAAATAAATTATGACAAGTATATGTCAAAGTCAAATGAAATTTAATAAGGTTACATATGAAAATACATAGTTGCCAGGTCTATTTTTATTAAAAAAAAATGCTTCTGAAGAAGTTATTAATTTGTTAAAGTTTCCAATTCATTTATCATCTATGTCATTTAAATTTTACAAATGTGTAGTTGATTGTAAGTTCTATTGATTTTTTTGAAAATAATAGAAAATAACACTAATTTTCAGAGATACGTTTAATATTTTAACGACCTCGTGAGATGTTACGAGGAAGAATATAATATTTTTTTATTTAGATTTTTATCGAATATTAATCAACGAATCACACTACCTGAAGATTATCACACCTTTTCTGGCCACCTTGTATTTAATTTTTTTTTTGTTCACCGAAAAATGTTTGGCTTTAACCAGAATTTGAAATTACGCGCGCAATTTCAAATCGTGGTTAAAGCCAAACATTTTTCATTTCAGTACGATCTCCAACAGCTGGCTGGGCTCTGGCCCTGGAGCCTGGGATCAGGAGGGCCTGGCACACCTTGGTGTATCGTATAAGTTATCATGTTGCCCTAGATCCTAGGGGAAAGGGAGGCCTATCAGAGATCCAGGCCTGGGGACATAAGTCATACCCACAAGCCTGGGGACTCTGTATAACAGTTACAGCTGCTGCAGCAAGGTAGGAGACCGGTCCGAGAAAAATACCATCGTATCGGCCTATTCCTAGCCAAGGCCTGGCTCGAACAGTGTTCTAGCCTCGAGAGACCCCCACCCACCAGAAGTTGTACAGCTGGTTGTATCCATGTAAACAAGTTTTGGAGTTAGGTTAACTATTATTATCGAGCCCTGAGGCTCGGGATTAGGAAGGCCCGGCGTGCCTCTTTAATGGTGTATGGTATCATGCTGCCCTCCATTCTATGGAAGGGGAGGGCCGTCAGAGATACAAACCTGGGGGGCCTAAGTTATGCCCCAAGCCTGCGGACTCTGTATAAGCAACCGTTACAGCTGCTGCAGCTGTGTGAAACAACCTCAAGTACCTAAGGTGTGGATCCTTTCATGTGCCAAGCCAAACAACATTTAATTGTTATCTAAAAATTCATATATAATTAAAAAAAACATTCAAATTATTAGTATCATTCTTAGCGCTCAGAGGACTATCGGTTTTGTTGCACGTACATCATCTTAAATCTGTCCAATATGAATGGACAATGTTACGGGCTTGCTCGTTCAAAAGAAATTGCTTTTTGATCAATTGTTGGACATACAGTTTTTGTTTCCTCTAATAAGTTCTCAAATGTTTTTAGTTTGTGTTCGCAGCACCAAATATATTTCAATAAATAAGAATCGAATTAGCCTCTGCAGCGATTTCAGGTCGCCAATCTTAAGTTGTAAAAAATGAAAAACAAACGGGAGAAAGAGGTAAGCTGCGGGTTCAGTAGTCCCTGTTAGTTTAAAACTCAGTACTGGAGCTGAAGTACTGGCCAGTGACGTTTTCTTCCCTTTAGCTAGCTCGTTTTTATGGAGCAAAGATTATCTTGACAGGGTGCACTAAAAAAGCAAGCAGAAAATACAAAACCTGGCTGCAGTGGTAGTGTACATTGAGGCAGTAAGCGAAAAACATTAGTTCTGATTTAATCTTAAATTTTGCCGTTATTCTTTCTTAGCAAGCCAAATGTTAAATTTGACGCACACCTGTGGATGTACAGGGTGGTCACATTTGGGTGTTACTATAGGGATTCTCGGCTAGTAGAACGGATAGAAAAAAACGGATGGCGCATCCTCGATCTCTTTAGACATAAACTCAATGGTAAAAGCAAAAATCGGCCATTGCCTATTGTTTTCGAGTTATAGCCAAAAAGTCATTATTGTTTATTTTCGGTTTTTATTAAAATCTTACTTATTTTTATTTTAATAAAGTAGGAGTTTTCAGGCACTTTTTTGAGAAGAATTGAATGAGATAAACAAAATAAAAAAGTTGTGTTTATTGAATAGTCATAGTTAACTTTGACATCAATAAATAGTATATTTTTTGCTCTTTTCAATAATGTACAAGAAGTGGATGTTATTATTGTATTTTTGTTGTAATCTATTAAAATTCACTAAAAACTGTTAAATATATTCTCTTATTAGACAAAATAGAATTGTTTTGTTGGCAACTAAATTATTAATTGTAATACAAACACATTCGCCATCTATTAATTATATAAAGCCAGTTGAATGCTGTTTTATGATATGATAGAATAGTTTAGTTATTAATAGCAATTTTCATATAACCTTAGAAACATATTTAAACAGCTGTTTTGAACAAAGACAGCCCTCAATGAATCAATTTTATATAAATTGAAAGAAAAAACATCAATGGATCGTTGAAAAACATTCCCTTAATATTTATATTACAATAAATGTTCAAGTTGCTGTCCATTATTCAAAATGAATATGTTGCATCAATTTATAACATTTTTACAAGCATTTAAAGTATAAACATTTCAATTTGAATTTATAAAATTAATGAAAATTTATCTCAAACTATGAATATCACAATTTCTCATTTTATACAATTTGCCCTTTATATGTCTCCAAAGAAATTTAACGCAGTCCAGCCTAGAATAGTGGTGAATATGTGTTTAATAAACAATCGATAATTTGACTTTAAGCAAAATGAGTCCAGTGCCACTATTAAGAAACTACATTTAACACATTTTAGTGAATTTTAATAGATTTCAATAAAAATGCACGCATCAATAATGTATAATATTTATATGTTATACATCATTAAAAGAAAAAAATAAGCTATTTATGTAGGCCAAAACCAACTATGACTTTTATTTTAAAAAATACTACTTTGTGTTGTAACATGTTTATTAATGAATATATCGAAATTCTGTAGATGTCATTCAATGCTTCTTTAAAAAGTGCTGCTAGAACATGCAACTTCTATGTAAATAAAACAATAAATAACTGAGATATATATAAAAATCGATAATAGAAAATAATGAGTGAGCTATTACTCGAAAACAAAAGACAATAGCGATTTTCGATTTCACTATTGAGTTCTCCTTAAAAAAGAGATTAAGGATGCGCCATCTATTTATTTCTATCTCTTCTGCTAACAGAAATTCTCTATGGCAGCAGTTCTCAATCTCTTTTGGTGACAGAACCCTTTTGGAAAGCAATATACTTGACGGAACTCTACAATAAAACAATAGTTTCTAAATGTGTATTGTTTATTAATAAGCATAATAAACTTACCATGAAACAGTTACTTGTTATTTACTTACATAGCAAGTATAATAATATAAGATATTAAAAAAAAACAATTCTAACTAATGGGAGGTATGAAACTGTTTTTTTTTTTTATTTTTCATCAATTGGTTGACATCAGGTTTGATAGAGGACAGTTAATGTCTCATATCAGGTTCGGCGTCCAGTCTATTGCGGTATTTTGTTTTCGTGGCTGCATAGATTAAGAATTCTGTTTCGCACAAATATGTTGTTGGGAACTGGTGAAGAATATTCAGAGCCATTTTGGCAAGCATTAAATATTCATCACGGATCCTGCACCAAAAATCGTTGAGAGGCGTCGTTTTGAACAGTGACTCCATACTTGTGTCTGATGACATTTCTAAAAGAGATCATATATCTCGTTTGACATACTTTCGGGCTTTTGTAAGTTGGGTAAAAAAGTATTATGAATCGATGAATTCAGTTTCATATTTGTATTCTGTTCTTCGGGAAAATACTTCTCAAAAGATGCTCGCATCGAAGTGAGATATTGGACCAATTCTTCAAATACATCATCTTGAAACATTTCTGAGTCGTTATTGCCCACAAACTCACTGAGTGACGTAAAGCTTTCTATTTCTCTATTTCCAACGCAAATAATCCAAACATTTAATTTTCTTTTGTTACAGGCCTGGAACACTGTTTACCTTGCAATGATAAATTGAATTCGTTCAGTTTTTGAAAGATATCCGCCATAAAAGCCAGTCGGAACAATCAAGTTTTATCATACAAACGGTCTTTCAAATTAAAAGAAGTATTTGAAAGAAACCTTTGTAACTCGGCTCTAGGTTCAAATAGCCTTGATAAAGTTTTACCCCGAGACAGCCATCGCACTTCTGTATGGAGCAGTAGTGTTTTATGTTTGCTGCCATAATCTTTACATAAAAATGAGAACAATCGGGATTGTAGTGGTCGTGATTTGATAAAATTAATTATTTTTACCGCCTTATACATAACTACTTTCAGATGTGACGGAGTTTGCTTTATCGCCAGTGCTTTTCTATGCAGGATGCAATGCCTGGAACTACATTTAGGCGCTTTATTTTTTATTCGTGATACTACTCCTGCTGTCATACCCGTCATCGCTTTGGCCCCATCTGTACAAATGTCAATGCAATCGTTCCAACTGAGATTATTTTCCTCAAAAAGTATATTTATTTTATTAAACATTTCTTCTCCGGTAGTGTTTGTGGGCAGCGGTGAACACATATGCATGTCTTCTTCAAAAGAACTTTCATATGGATATCTCACGATAACCAGCAAGATATCCAGACCAGCGACATCAGTCGACTCATCTATTTGCAAGAAGAATCGTGTTTTTTGTAGACGTGTAACTAGTTCTTGTTTGACGTAGCTTACCAGATCATGAATTCGCCGTGAAACAGTATTGTTTGATAGCGGCACAGTAGAAAGATGCTTTGCAGATTTATCATCAAGCATACATTTTGTTATGTCTAACACACATGACATGGTTTTATTAAATTCTCAGCGATAGTGTGCGCTTCACCTGCTTGTGTAATGCGATAGCTAACTAAATATGATGACTCCGTGGCCTTTTGATTGATAGTTTAGGTTTGCATCATAGTTTTTTGACTTTCCAATAACTGTTCTTTAACGTACAAAAAATTCTTTATTCTTGTCTTTAGACTCGGGGTGTACAGTTTCTAAATGTCGGTGAAACTTGGCAGGTGCCATGGAATTATTAGGAAGCAGTTTACTACATAACATGCAGAGAGGTGAGCCGTTGGAATCAACAAATCCAAAACTGATATATGATTCATCATACTTTCTTTTTTCGCCTTTGAAACCGTGGAACTTGACGTCGTTGCATCATCGTCTGGATTGGTAATTGCTGTATACTTCGCGCGTACTGCTTTTGAACATTCGGCTTCGTTAGATGTTGTTGCAACACGTTTAACGCCTTTAAGCCAACGTTCCATTCTTCTTTATTAATAATGTTTACTGCGTACAAAAATTTAGTCCAAACAATAAATGTACAAAACTGTACAATCAGAATACAGCAGTAGAACAATAAACACTTTGTTTCTAGCAGGTAGGTACTAGAGTCCTGCACGAGTACGTAAAAATATATCCTGTTAATAATCACCGATTATGTTGCTACGCGATACGATTACATACTCATGGAGCGGCATCGTCCCATCGTAGATCTGTAACGATTATTAATCGGCGATTATAATTCAAACATTATCATGTCAGATCTGTCAGGCTGTACCGATTATTAATCAAAAGTAATAATTTGATTTAAACTTTCAGTATCAATTAAAAATTTATATTTCCGAAAAAAATTCAAATGTTTGTAAGAGTCGGGTACGAGTGCGGTTTAGCTTTTTTCTAAAAAGATTGTCAACAGTGCAACGAAAGAAATCGCACTATTCGTAAAATGTGTGGTATGTGTGAAGATATTTTAAAACGAAAAACGGTGCAGTCCTTCAAAATAAATACGAACATGGGGATGATAGTTGAACAGGCATAAGCGTAGGCAGAAAACAATGAACAATTATGTAAAATTTGTGGCAACTGATCCACGTTCTTTGGATGTTGTAAATAGGGAGGGATTTAAAGATTTAAAGCTTTAAAGCTTGAAACGAAACATTTCAAAATTTATGGTGTTTGCCACATCATTTTCTTTTCATTATAAAAATTAGAACAAATATACGTATTCTAAAAGACTATAACGTAGTATAGTATAATAAGATACTACAGAAAATAAACTATTGCGTTTGATTCATCAATAGCCTCTGTAGAACTTCGGCCGTTTGTTGGGAACATATTATGACGAATCATCTTTATATGTTTTATGTTTATTGTGAGTAAATCGTGTTTATGTGATGTAATATTATATTAAATTGAATATTTTTGTTTAATTCATATTATTGTTTCTTCGAGTATAAAAAAATCGCGATAGTAACTAAATCGGATAGCCAAAGTGCCAATTTCCGATATTTTTTTGTAAAATTTATTAGAATTATTAAGAAAAGAATATTATTCATGACAATCATTAATAAAATAAATTACTGATGATTCATTGACCGTTAAGTGTCCGAGTTACAGACAAAATGTTGAACTGCGACTACATTGACCGACCAGAACTTTATTAAACCTAATCTTCAATTAATTCAAAACAATAATAATTATCTCTCTTTGATCTAAACACATTGGTGTAGTAGCTTTCCTTCACGTCAATTTCTGGCAAAAATGTCAACATTTCAAACACCTCCCAAGTTTGCCTGTGTTCGGAGGTTTCTAGCGACTTAATATATTTTAATTTAGCACAGAACACAATTTTAACCATCGCTGAGCGGAGGAACATGTAGCCAAAAATGACTTAAAACAATTTTTGTGTGTGAAATAAACGTAGACGTTGCAACACATACACCTTTTAAGATTATTTCTTTTTGCAATTGATGTGCTTTGCTATGTTGAGTGAAAACATAATATTTTGTATATAACAGTTGTATCTAAAGATATTAATAGCTGTTTAAAATCATTGAGAAAAATGTACTTGTATAACTGATTACTCATACGATTCTGCATAAATCAAAGATTATAACTGGTTATGCACATCACTAATATAATGCATATGCATGTTGTTTCTGTGTAACAAATAAAACATGATAATAAATTAACTTAATTTATTGTTTAATTAGCACTAAAATGTATATATTAGATGTTTGCGAAAACCTGCTCTTGTTAATTTGAGATGAAATGTATTAAACTTAAAAAATCCAATTGATCTGTGAAATTGGTAGAATAGATTTTGGTAAACTGCTATAGAAATCCGATAGTTACAGATGTTAATCTTACTTATTAACAAATTGTGAACTAAAATGGAGTAGATTTTTGTTATTGTTGTGACGTTAATTACTGCCCCCTATGATGTTATATAACCAACCTAAAATCGGATTATGATTGACAACATTTAATGCTGATATGATGATTGTTTGCTTGATTTCAGCTGATTAAAACAGTGTTTAATTTAAATGTACTATTTTAGATGTGAGACGTGGAAACATATTCTCGAAATTGTATCTGATGTGTCCCGATGCAATGGGAGAATCTGCGACAGGCATTTTTCTAAGGAATGTTTTGTTCCCTTTAATGTAAGTATGCTATTATTACAAGATGCTATCCTATCTCTTTTTGTTGCAGACCTGAGTACTGTTTCTTCAAATATTGACAGTGATTTAATTCCACCATAGGTAAATGTGTAACAAGGAAATATGTGCATATTTATAAATGTTTTATTTTAGGTTACATGTACGGAACCGTCCACTTCATCAACACTCCCTCACATTTATACTTTCCCTATTAGATAGCTCAGAAAGCCTTTGTTTGTTTGTCCAAATATTGACATTATCCCTCAAAATAAAGTTTTAGTAAATACTATTAAAAAAAGGAACGTCATATCAGGGTAGTGAAAAATGGCAAATGTCAGAAGCGTGTAGCAAGTCCCATATTTTCTATTTGTAATAAATTGTTAATAATTTAATATTGCTATAATTAATTTCCCTTTATTTGTAATTATATTTTGATTCAAATAGAAGTGACTTTTTGGATATAATTAAATAAATAAAATTAACTTAGTAATGTGTTTTATTTATTGTGTACCCTTAAATAATATTCATAATGAAATTATTGCTTACATCAGTGAAAGCTATAATTTTATTATGGACTTAGATTTAAATTAAATAATACTAAATATAAACGAATTTAAAAAAACCGCCATATTTTATTATGGACTTAGATTTAAATTAAATAATACTAAATATAAACGAATTTAAAAAAAACCGCCATATTTTGCATTATTCGACTGTCGCACCACCACAGTGTGGTTTGCCATGTTGACACCGTTTTTTTTCCCCATAGTTGTGCATCTGTTATCTGTGGGCACCTGTCTTGGGATTTTTAAATCACATTCTTTTATATTTCAGGTGAGTGAACCTTCATTTAGGGGGCATTTATACGATTTTCTATTGTGCTAGTGTCTCGCAGAATACATTTTAATGAATGCAACTAAAATTAATGTACTTTCTTTAGGCGGCACAAATAAACACTCGTTCATCCCCCTGTTAAATGCACACATTTTATTTCTTTCTCCATTTTCTTTTCTCTGAAGCACACTTCCTTATATACCTCAGGGCAAAAACTCATGTAATCCGTTACAGTCATCTCACTGTACTGTAATTCTCTTAAATTAAATCACCACCATGTTTACTTGCAATTTTTAAACCAATAACACTTGTGCACATTTCTACCACCAAACAATGCAGACACTATTTTTTTCGTTGAATTATCAGTTCAACACACTTACAACACATATTCTTGCACTTACATTTATCAGCCTATCTCTAGCCTCAACATAATTGTTTAATTCAGCGGAAATCGCTACCAACATCAGTCTACACGTTATTAGCTTAATTTGCGCCACCTGGTGGAAAAAAATTAAATTACACATCAAAATAAAATATCGTGTAATTTATTTCAGTTTCATTTACTAATACTTATTTATAAATATGATTATAATAAATTATTTCAATAATAAATCAAAAAAGACCTTTATTGGCATACTACTACATTACATCTACGCATCTACATCTACACATTAATCGCTGCCCCTTCTCTTCCTCCTGCTTTCTCTTTCTTCACCCAACTTCTCCAGCGTCGTTACTCCGGCCCACGGGGTGTCAACAATATAGGGAATTGCAAAACCAACATTTCGTCCTTGTCTAACAACAGTAAAATGCCCATAGCTTTATTTCACCGATGGTTTACCCAAAGATTTCGGCGCCGTAGGCAGCGCCACTAGAAAATTATAATAACTGTAAAAATGCTTTAACAAAAATGCACTAGATGTCTCTACATTTACCTGCTTGCCTCCAATTTTGTATTCAACACGTGACACGCTACTTGTATTTAATATTTTGCTCTGTTTGCAGGTTAGACCGATTTTCCTGGATATATGGATTAAATATGTAACAATGCACGCTTTGACACAAGTGTTATCTATTTTATAAGATTTTAATTCAGTTTTTACATTAGGAATAAACATATTCAATATAATGTCATGAGCTGAATCGATTGTTTTAACTAATTATAATTTGAATTGTGATTTAATCGAACGGCACTTCCTTTTCATGTACGCACAAATGTGGTACCATTTGAAAGATTATAACTAGAGTCCGGATTTAAAGCATTTTGCTTATTGTCAATTTTATAAGCAGAACAGATTGGTTTTGAAATCTCCACATTTCACGAAAATGCAATCATTTGACACTACTTTTATTTTAATTATTTTGCGTTTTTTGCATATTTTAGCTTATTTTGCTTTCTTGCATATTTTAGCTTATTTTGGTTTTTTTTTGCTTAATTTGCTTGTTTCTGCATATTTTAAAATATTTTGCTATTTTGCCAATTCTAGCTTATCGGTGCGTATTCGTGCTTTCGTGTGCTTATTTTTTTTATTTTATTGCACACATAATTTTTTTATTGTTTGATTTTTCGCACGGGCAGAAATGCCGACCGATGAATAGCGGGAATACTATTACGCTTGGAAAATCCCCGAGTAACGTGAATAATGTTTTAGTAAATAAATAGAAAATTCCCGATGTTCATTACGGTTGAGTACGTGATCTACGAGATTTCGTATGTGCTCAGATTTGAGAGAAATTAACATAAAACTCTTCGGACTGTCGAGGCTATACTGTGCGTGTGTGTAAGAATACCCTGATTTAGTCCTGGAAGGGTCGAGAATATTTTGCAGATGTTGCATGAAAATGGTGAGTGAAATGATACATATATTTATATTAATTTAAAATGTATGTGTTTCGAGTGGTGACAAATGCCAAAACATTTTCTTAGAAATTAATAATAGTTATTTACTCTGTTATTCTGTACACGCTGTAGATATTTAGTTATTGCGAAATATAATTATGAAAATGCTGCCAAATTAAAAATAATAAAAGGTTATTGTTTCGTTAGCACGGGTGTGTGTTTTCAATTAGTTTATTATTCTCCGTAAAACTCGTAAATGTAACAAATCAAATAAGTATTGAAATATTTCATTGTATAATCCAATATCCGGCCGTGTATTTGCACGGGAAATAGTTGTTCCTATAGGTGGATTTTATACGAACATTGCCGTAATTTTATATATTATGCTCGTTTTTTTTTTTTTTTTTTTTTTACTGAAGTAAAGTAATACAGGTATATATTGTAACTAAGCATTTCCAATACACTTAATTAAAAATTGAAATTATAGCTGTTAGAGAATAATACAAAATTAATATAATATAGGTGCCATCGGTGGAAATAAAATGTTTGGTATGTCAAAGTTTTGAAATTTACACAATAATACGTCTTCCATTTATTTGCAAATTGTTACTGTCCTTTAACGAAATCTGTTGAGTTTTTTATAGAGTATTTTGAGTTAAATTTGATAAAATTTGGAATTACTTTGTTTACAGTTTGCAAAGTCGATATGAGGGGGCATTCATATAGGGTACTACTGGTCGCATAGGTATATTTTCTTTGTGAATTTTTGGCAGGCTATAAAGTAAAGGAGGAGAAGGGTTCATGTTGATTAATTTGTAACTCAAAATACTCTATAAAAAAACTCAACAGATTTCGTTAAAATTAAAAAAAACCTGTCTATCCCTTCCGGTGCAAAATTAATTTCATTAGATGTCAAGAGCTTGTTCACCTCCATCCCTGTTAGTAAATTAAAATTAATCCTCAAATCAAAAATAGATTCCACATCAGAAACTCCAACAGCAAAAATAGAATTAGAAAACTTAATTAACATTTGTTTAAATCAGAATTACTTCAAATTTAACAATGTTCTGTATTCACAAACAGAGGGCCTACCAATGGGGTCACCGTTATCGCCACTGTTTGCTGAAATATACATGAACTACTTCGAAGAACTAATTTTAAACGACTCTAACAATAAGAATAAAGACAATATATTGCACTGGTCAAGATATGTAGACGACATTTTTTGCTCCTTCAAAGGAACCGACAGGCAACTAAATCAACTTCTAACTTACGTAAATTCAATAGAACCATCAATTCAATTCACACTTGAAAAAGAACAAGACAACAAACTGAATTTTCTGGATTTAACTCTGATACGTCAAGACGGTAAAATTGCATATAATATCTTTCGCAAAACAACCTACAGTGATGCAATAATACCATATAATTCCAACCAATCTATACAAATTAAAATGAGCCTTCCATAGTTTAGTCAACAGATTGTTTAGTATACCCTTATCAGAAATTGACTTCAATAAAGAACTTAGAACAATCAAAACCATAGCTACGAACAATGGCTATAAAGAAGAAATCATCGATCACATAGTAAATAAAAAACGAAAGAGTTCTTTGTTGAAGTTAATTTACGCTGGATCGGAAATTGTAAATCCAAAATCATATGTCTCTATCAATTTTGTTAATAATAAATCAAATGTAATCATCAACTCGCTGAACAAATTAAACATCAATTCTATTTGTGTTAATAAAACCAATTTAGGGAAAATATTAATTAATAACAAAGATCAAACAGAAAGGGGTGAAAAAAGCGGCGTATATCAATTGCACTGCAACGATTGCGGAGCCATTTATATCGGCCAAACTGGACGAAATTTTAATACTCGTTTAAAAGAACACAAAAAATCTATCTTGGATAACCAGGCAAAAACAGGCTTCGCTAAGCATTGTATTGATAATGGCCATTTTTTCACTCCCTCGAAATTTAAAACATTAAAAATCATAAACAAATCGAGGAAACTTAATTACTGGGAAATTTTTTACATTAAGGATGCGATCAGAAAGGGCCTATATGTAACCAACGACAACTTAGACGCAATTAAAACCCCGCTGATCGACACCTTTGTCAAATTACGCTCCAGTAATCAGGTCTCCTCCCACCCTACTTAGTCTTAAGCCATTAGCCTTAATCCCCAATGTATAAAACGCGGTCCGCTCTTTTGTAAATCATAGTAATCCTTGTAAACCACATTGATAATGGTCGTCTGACCGAAACTAGTCGTGGAAATAAAATATTGAATTTGTGAAACAAAAACCAAGTGTTTTATTCTATCAACCTTATATAAAAAGTGTAAAGATGTTTTGATTTGAGGATTAATTTTAATTTACTAACAAATTAATCAACATGAACCCTTCTCCTCCTTTACTTTATAGCCTGCCGAAAATTCACAAAGAAAATATACCTATGCGACCAGTAGTACCCTATATGAATGCCCCCTCATATCGACTTTGCAAACTGTAAACAAAGTAATTCCAAATTTTATCAAATTTAACTCAAAATACTCTATAAAAAACTCAACAGATTTCGTTAAAGGACAGTAACAATTTGCAAATAAATGGAAGACGTATTATTGTGTAAATTTCAAAACTTTGACATACCAAACATTTTATTTCCACCGATGGCACCTATATTATATTAATTTTGTATTTTTCTCTAACAGCTATAATTTCAATTTTTAATTAAGTGTATTGGAAATGCTTAGTTACAATATATACCTGTATTACTTTACTTCAGTAAAAAAAAAAAAAAAAAACGAGCATAATATATAAAATTACGGCAATGTTCGTATAAAATCCACCTATAGGAACAACTATTTCCCGTGCAAATACACGGCCGGATATTGGATTATACAATGAAATATTTCAATACTTATTTGATTTGTTACATTTACGAGTTTTACGGAGAATAATAAACTAATTGAAAACACACACCCGTGCTAACGAAACAATAACCTTTTGTTATTTTTAATTTTTAAGTGTTAGATGAGTCAACAATCAAAAGTTCCTGCAATTAGGGTAGAATGACTAATTTGAAGATTATTTGCCTGTGTGTGCAATCTTTCTATCTCAAATGTGTTTTTTTAAGACTTCTTAATTAGCTTATTTTCATATAAAGTACACCGGCAACGTCGACTCCCGCTTACGTCACAAACAAATTTTGACACTTACTGTCACGAACTCATTAAAACTTTCTAGATCGAATTTTGTGCCAATTCTGTTTTTCTCGTTATCAGTTTGTATTAGTTCTCACCTTTCAGTGTTCCTGTGTTATTTTCTTATTATTGTTTTGTTCATTTATAATGGATTTTGCGTATAATAATTACGCCGACATGTACAAAGCTTACGGTTTTTGTAATGGAAATTCACATATGGCAAATATCGAGAATATCGAGCACGTTTTCCAAATCGGAGGCTTCCTTCTACAAATGTATTTCGAAGACTGGATCAACGACTACGTGAAACGGGTATATTTGTCCTCAAAAAATGCGAACAGTGGTCGGCCACGGCAGAGGCGCACAGTATAACTTAAAGAGCAAGTTCTAGGTGCAATAGAAGAGGATCCCACCGCCAGTGCCCGACAATTAGTTACCACATTAGATATCCCCAGTGACAAGACTGTTCATTTGGTTCTACAAGAAAACCTTCTACACCCATATCATCTCACGAAGGTGCAGCCCCTCTATGAAATTGATAATTTTGCAACACCATTTTAAATAGAATTCGTAACGACACTGGATTCACGAGACGTATTCTTTGGAGCGATGAGAGTATGTTTACTAAAGATAGGATCTTATGAAATCAATCATAACAGTCACTATTGGTCTGAGGAAAACCCGCGAAAAGTTCGAGAACATGGTCACCAAAGAAGGTTTTCGTTAATGTTTGGTTAGGCATTATAAACTACAAACAAGATAAATTCAAATTTAAAACTATTTGAATTCGAGAAAATAAACTTACGCTTCTTATACTTTATACAAGGTGGCCAGAAAAGGTGTGATAATCTTCAGGTAGAGTGGTTCATTGATTAATTTCAAGCAGAAAATGTATGTAAAAAAATATTGTATTGTGGCTTATAACTCCTTAGGAGCCAATTTAAAGAAATGTAAATTTGTCAACAATGGATCAAACAAATGTTTAATTTAATAATAATCATAAATTTAACAAATCTACAAAAATTAATATTTGAAGTATACATCAAAAATGAAAGATTAAAGTAAATGTTCAAATTGATAACCATCCGTTTCTAAGCAGATCTGGAGCCATCGTGGGATAGAATTAATTACTCGGAGCAACATCTCTTCAGTAATTAATTCTACTGCAACACGAATTCTATTCATGACGTCTACATTGTCCACTGGAGGTGTTGCATACACCTTTGCTTTTAAAAATCCCCAAACAAAAAAATAAAGTGGATTCATATCCGGCGACCTTGCTGGCCATAGTATGGGTCCATTGCACTCAATCCATCTATTTGGAAAATGTTCGTCCAACCATTCTCTTGAAATTCTTGCTGTATGAGGTGGTGCACTATCATGCATGTACAGCATGTTGTTTACTAAATTTAGTGGAACATTCTCAAAAACATCTTCTAAAATATTTACATAATCTAAGGCATTTAATCTTTGATGAATAAAAAAAGGCCCAATTACACGTAAATTTAGAATACCAAGCCAGACGTTAACTGAAAATTTCCTTTGATGTCCCATTTCTCTAACCGCCCGAGGATTTTCTCCTGCCCAAAAGTGATAATTATGACAATTAAATACCCCATCTCTGGTGAATGTACATTCATCACTCCAATGAATTTTAAATAAAAAAATTGGTTCTTCCCGAATTTGATCTAAAATCCTGTCACAAAACATACGACTACGCTCGTTATCATTTTCATACAGTGTTTAAACTTTTCTTGCATGAAATGGACGCATTCGATCTTCTTTCAATACTGCATGGACTGTTGTTTTACTGGGGACATTTAACTGTTGAGCTATTTGTCTTGTACTAATATTGGGATCTTCTTGAACTGCATTCAATATCTGTTCTTCTAGGTGAACAGTGCGACGTTCCCTAGGTCTCCCTCCATCCATGAAACAATGATTTTAGAGATATGATCTTGCGCATGTTTGCCGCCATATTGGTTTGTCTACTACGTCACGCGGTTAGTAAACAAGAGACGCATTTTCCAAGCTTTCATTTTATTCCGTTTTGTGTATTAATATTTAGTCAGTCATAGTTTTATTTAGTTCATTTTGGTGTATTTATAGTGGTTGTTTAGTTTATTTTAATATTAAGTGTTTAGTTTTATAAGTACATTCAATGTGTTTTGTGCTTCGTTGTGATCGATTGAACATTTATTGACAATAAAATTATAGTTTTAGTTAGTTTATTGTAGTGTATTTATAGTGTTTGTTTATTAAGTACTAAATATTTTAGTTAAGTGTTTAGTTTAATAAACAATTTATAGTGTTTCCGTTGTGTTGTGATCGGTTGAACATCCATTGTCTATCATCATGAGGTGTGCGGTGTTTGGTTGCAAAAGTGATGACCAAGCTAAGGATTATAAAAAAGGAGACTTTATGTTCTTTCGTTTTCCGAAAGAGTTGGCTGTTCGTAAAGCTTGGGAAAATGCTTGTTGTCGTAAAGACAAAATAAACACGACTAATGCTAGAGTGTGTTCAAAACATTTTATCGAAGAGGATTATGCCCGTAATTTACAACAGGAGTTACTGGGATATACTACCAAAAATCGCCGGCTTCTTAAACCAAGTGTGGTGCCAACAGTAAATTTGCCGATAACATCTTTACGTTCTGACGTTGCGAGTACTTCTATGGCTTCTACATCGAGGCAAAAGAGGATAGCAAGGAGGCACAGTTCGCTTTTGGTCAATGAACTTTTAAAAGAGGATTTAATACAAGAATGGTAAGCTTTTATTATAAAATAGCAATATCAAATAGAAATAAAATATTTAAAATTCTCAAAATATTGAGGCCTAGTGGATAGGTATTTTGTTGCATTTAAACATAATATTTATTATTTTTTGCACTTCCGGGACTTAAGTGCCTAGTTTAGTCCCCTGTGACTAAACTATCACTTTCTCTCCCTTGGGAATTGAGCGTCCCAAGGGACGTAAAGTCAGGAGCGTACTGGTTTAATTTGCGTTTACGGGTCATTAATATAAAAAAATAAACTGAATGCAGCTATAAATTTGATTTTTATTACGTTTAAAAATTACAGTTTTCGCTATAACTCTTTAATAATTATAATTATCAAAATTAGTATTAATTGAATTAAATTACTTTAAAGTGCAAAAAATATTGAATAATTCTCAGGACTAATGTGTTTTAAAATGCAAAGTTGATATAAAGTATTTATGTCATAAGTATATAATATTTGAACTTATTGGAAACCCCTATAACTTATTGCGGAGCAAGGCTATAAGTATGGTAAGTGAATAAATCTTATTTATATACAAAAAAGCATAAAATGTCCGTTATCCTAATAAAATTTTATTTTTGAGCTTTTTTTTATTCGAAATATATTTAGTGGCTTTGTCATTTTGGTTTTGAGTACTACTACATTTTAACACAAAATGAGACAGTTCTTCCAATAAAGTATCAATTTATGTACTAGTGTAATAAAAAAGTATTTTAAGCTGTAAAATTAAATTTATTGTTTAGTCATACATAAAATACGTTGTCAATGGCAATGTTGTTTTATAAGTTTACAATAATAAAAATTTCTTAAATTATTAAAATAATTAACCAAAGATAGTGTAAATGTTTACACTGTAATTATGTAAATTGCGAAATATGGATTTGTTAGTGTTTGAATGCCGCCAACATTTACTTACCGCATGACGTCATGCGCAAAAATGAACGAGTTTGAACAAATTTAGTGTCATATCTTTAAATCATTGTTTCATGCCCTCCATCTATGTTATTATAAACGAACGACCCAAAAGTACGTAGCCTTTGGTCTAATTTTCTAAACGTATTTACGCAGGGCTGTTCGCGATTTGGATATCTTCTTTGGTACTTATCTTTGGCACTAGTTGCATTACCATTGCAGAATCCAAATATCATGTACATATCTGCATACTCGTTGAATGTGTACATCTTCAAAAAGTATGATGAACTTATAGAAACTTACACAAATAAATTATGACAAGTATATGTCAAAGTCAAGTGAAATTTAATAAGGTTACATATGAAAATACATAGTTGCCAGGTCTATTTTTATTAAAAAAATGCTTTTGAAGTTATTAATTTGTTAAAGTTTCCAATTTATTTATCACCTGTCATTTAAATTTTTCAAATGTGTAATTGATTGTAAGTTCTATTGATTTTTTCAAAAATAATAGAAAATAACAATAATTTCCAGAGATACGTTTAATATTTTAACGACCTCGTGAGATGTTACGAGGAAAAATACAATATTTTATTATTTAGATTTTTTATCCGAAATTAAACAACAAATCACACTACCTGAAGATTATCACACATTTTCTGGCCACTTTGTATATTATGTTTAAAGTGTGCAAACTATAAGAAGCGTAAGCTTATTTTCTCGAATTCAAATAGTTTTGAATTTGTATTTATCTTGTTTGAACTATACCGTAAGGTAAATAATAAGGTCTCACATTCTTCATACCTGCTAATGACATCATCCCCTTTTTTTTACCTATAAGTACCGACCATCATTTTTACTCATTCCATTTCTGTGTACCTGTTCATTCAACACACACCACTTTTTCCAAGTAAGTTTGTTTTAATTTTATTCCTAATTTTTTAAACGTCATAAGCAAAGCTATACTGCAGAGAGATAAATCTCGAAACGCGTCTGTAGATGGCCTAAGACATTAGTTTTAATCCAAGTCCTTTCACTTCTAATTTGTTGTTATCTCTCCTTTCATTTTAAATTTGTATTGTTAGTTGGTTTGAAGAGAATTTGACCTAAACGTTACATATACTTTAATAGAGCGTTGTAACAAATCAAATTAAATAAGATTTTAAATATTTCATTGTATAATTCAATATCCGGAGGTGTATTTGCACGGAAGTAGTTGTTTTAAAGGATATTTATCGTCTTAAGTTGTCTTATTAATTAAGATATTGTTTACATTTTCACGAATAGTTTTTTCGTAATTTTATATATTATTATAAACTACACTGTTGTAGGGCTAATTTACTTACCACATCGTCTTAATGTTAATGAATACATTAATGTTCTAGAACAAATTATTGATGACTTGCCGTTAAATTTACAAGTTAATATGATATACATGCATGATGAGGCTTCTGCTCATTTTGCCCGTATTGTAAGAGACTGGCTGGGCAAGCAATTCCCAAACAGTTGGATTGGTTGCGTTGGTCCTGTCGTTTGGCCTTCGAGATTACCCGATCTCAATCCATTAGATTTTTTTGTTTGGGGCTTTATTAAAGAAAAAGTTTACTCTATGCCTCCACAAAATTCTGACGACGTTAGAAACTGAATTGACGCGGCGGTACTGGAAATTACACCAGAAATACTGGAGCGAGTAATGAATACAATAAAAAAGAGATTGGTTAGAAACAGATGGGTTTTATTTCGAACAAAATAAGTAAATTGAATTATGCTGTGTCATTAGAAGAAGAAAAAAATGCCACAGTACTACAGTTAACATAAATCACTCAACTACCGCAATCCAGATGCTTCGCCAATACCTCCCCGGACGACGCGCTCTTCTAGACAACATCCAAAAGAGAATTTTAACAAACAATATGTTAAGACAAAATTTAGCGTTTCTCCAATTAAATTATGCGTTTATCAGCCAGTATATATAGGAATTGGAAGAACAGAATATAAGACTTGTAGATTATGTCGAAATTATTTCAAATTTTGAAAAAAAGTAGTCTGTTCGAGGCCTGATTGGGCTGAGATACGGTTAATAAAACATTCGAAGACGCTGTTAAAAAAAATGTAGGATTTGATATCCTTTCCAAACTTTCCGGGATCATGAAAGGAATTCCTGTAGAGGATTTGGAAATAAATGTACCTTTTAAAATCTTTAAGTATGCACCCATAACTTCAGTAGACGTGGAAAGGAGCTTCTCTATTTCTAAAACAATTTTAACGAATAGAAGACAAAATTTCAATATGGAATACCTTGAGAAATATATAATTTTAAATTGTTACAAACTTACTCAATAGAATAGTTCAATAAACATGTTTACATTATTGTGTTTTTGTGCTTTTTTACATGTTGTAAAATGTGTAGCTTTCGCGACTTATGTTACTTGTAAGGTAACTGTTTGTAACGACCGGAATAATATGAATGTCACCGAATAAAATATTAACTTCTAAACAACTCGTATATTCAAAATCAACCGAACGCTTACAGGTCTAAAAACATAATGAATTTTTACAAGAAAAATATATACAAGAAAATATACAAAAATAGAGGGAGTATTAAAAAGTGGGGGGCAAAAACGTCTTCGTTTCCTCCAGGGTGGAGATTTGTCATCGTTGCAGGGTCAGGTAGAAACAACAGGAACTATCCCGTTCGTCCCCAGGCGTGCAAGGGTGCACATTATTCTAAGAACTGGTCAAGCAAATCCGTGCTTAAGCATAAATTAGCGACTGCGCCCTTGTCCGTACTTCTCCACTGGGGGTGTATGAAATATCGTATTTCGGTAAACGGACGAGAATTTTTAAAGTAATAAAAATTCCTCGTCTAATTCGAACATGTCGGCCCCTCCTGAAGGAATGCAGTTTCTTCTGACTAGTTAACGGAAAGAACAGCTAAACGGGTTATAGCTCGTTTTAATTCAGTGGTTGTCGTCTTGATTGTAGCTACTCGTGGGATTCCATCCTTTCCTGGGTGTAGTTCCAGCACACGTCCTATTATCCACCTTAATGGAGGTAGATTGTCATCCTTAACAACCACTAGGCCCCCAACTTGAAGATGATTCGATTTCCTAGTCCACTTGGATCGGGGCAGCTGTGTTGGCAAATATTCCTTCGCCCATCTCTTTCAGAAGTGCTGCTTCATAAACTTCAGGTGTTCCCATCTGGATAACCCTCCAACCTTAATACGCGGTCAGATTTGGATCTGCTACTCCTGTAAGCGAATCTCCAACAGGGAAATGACCAGAAGTGAGGTATGAGGGATCATTCGGGTCATTGGATAATGCGCATAAGGGTTGAGAATTAAGGACGGCCTCGATTTGAGTAAATAACGTAGTTAATTCTTCAAAGGTTAAAATGCAGTTTCCCATTACTCTTTTTATATGGAACTTTATCCGTTTAATTCCCGCTTCCCAGAGTCCTCCAAAATGTGGGGACCTGGGGGGGATAAAGTGCCATTCTAATCCGTTTATAGCAAATACATCATTTAATTTATTTATGCACAATTCTGAATTTACTAATTTCTTAAGCTCCCTTAGTTCTTTATCAGCTCCCACAAAATTAGTCGCATTGTCTGAATATATGTGGGAAATTCTTCCACGGCGAGCTACAAAACGGCGGAATGTAGCAATGAATGCTTCGGTTGCTAAACTGCTAACAACTTCTATGTGAACCGCCTTGGTTGCTAAGCAAATAAATAAACAACCGTATGCCTTCTTAATGATATTTTTCTAACACCATCTTTAATTAAAAAAGGGCCACAAAAGTCGATCCCAGTTGGATTAAAAGGAGTATTTATTGTTACTCGCGGTTCAGGTAATTCGCCCATCAAAGGGTTATTAAATATTGGCTTAACCTTAAATCACTGAACACACTTTCGGATTACCCTTTTTTGCCGCCAATGGCCAGAATTTTACTTGTATTGCAGCAAGTGTAGCATTTACGCCAGAATGTAAATTATTAATATGCTCATGATGAATTATTAGGTCAGTCAATCTGTGGTTTCCAGGTATTACAATAGGATGTTTTTTATTAAATGATAGTAATGAGTTATTTAGTCTACCACCAACTCTAATAACACGATCAGTTTCGCAGAAAAACGGACTTAACGTTAATAATTTACCATTTTTATTAATTTCGCTTTTATTAATTAATTGTTTGTATTCTTGCGAAAATGATTGTATTTGAACACACGGTATTAATGTTAATAGGGCATTATTAATTTCATCGTTAGAAAGGTAACCAGTTAATTTTTTGTTATCGGCTTTGTTTAATTTACAATTATTGCTGAAACGTATACAAAATTCACTGCATCTGATTAATTTAGTATAACTCGAGTAATTTTCCCAAATGTTACAATCATTAGGTATAATATTAGCAACAAAAACCTCGCGAATCTCAGGAACGTCATTCATAAATTTAAATTTCGATTCGTGCCACTCTAAACTTTTAAATTAATTTAATTTTCCGGTGTGGAACCCCGAGATAATATATCTTCGGGATTATCAGTGGTAGAGACGTGCATCCAATTATTTAAATCAGTTAACTCCTGAATTTCCGCGACCCGATTCGACACAAAAGTTTTAAACTTAGCATTTTCAGCCTTGATCCACGAAAGAACGATTGATGAATCACACCACATATATTTATTATAATTAATATTTTTAAATTTTAATGCTACATAAACTGTGTTCATTAAACGTGAAAGGAGTAATGCTCTACACAATTCCAACCTGGGAAGTTTTTGTGATTTTATTGGAGCAATGCGCGATGTTGCACAAATTAAATTCGTAAAATATACGTTTTTATTAATTTTTACACGTGCATATACGCATGCTCCATATGCGGATTCGCTTGCATCGCAAAATCCGTGTAGCTCAAATGTAGTGTCATTAAATTTAATGTTTCGGGCGATTTTGAAATTATTAATTAAACAAAGGGTTGATCTAAATATTTTCCATTCGGTATATACAGTTAAAGGAACACTTTCATCCCAATGTAAATCAAGTTTCCATAATTTTTGAATAATTAATTTCCCTGTGACAATTACGGGATTAACTAAACCTAGCGGATCAAATACACTCGCAATTTCTGAGAGAATTGTTCTTTTGGTTATGAGTGTTTCGCTTTGTTTACTCACAGAAAAAGTAAAATAATCTAGTGACGAATCCCACTGACAACCTAAAATTTTTGAATCGTAATCTTTGTCTAGGCGAATTAAAGTCTGATTTTTATCATATGGAATGCCATTTAAGATCGTTTCATGGTTAGCGTTCCATTTATTAAGTTGAAAGCTACCCTTTTCTAATACTTTTATTAAACTATTGCGGATTTTAATTAAATCAGTAGTGCAGTCACTGCCTGTCAATAAGTCATCGACATAGAAATCACGTTTAATTATCTCGTAAGCTTGAGGGTAATTAATAATTTTAATATTTGCCAATTCATGTAAACATCGGGTAGCGAGAAATGATGCAGGGGTAGTCCCGTATGTGACCGTTTTTAATTGATAAACTTTTAATTCATCAGTAGGTTCAAATCGCCCAAATATTTTTTGATAATTAGATGACACGTCGTCTACTTTAATTTGCCTATACATTTTTGATACCCGCGTGTTTTTAACGCGATTGATCAAATACATCAACGATAGCGGTGGATAACAGAACTTAGGCGGTATCACATAGTCATGAGAGCGAAATCTAATTAGTATGGTGAATAAATCATCTTGAATGATGGGCCCTTTTAATAAGATATCATTTAATGATTTACCATTAGAGGTTTTACATGACCCATCAAAAACAACCCTTAATTTAGTTGTCGCGCTTGAGTTTTTAAATACCGCGTGATGGGGTAAATAATAACCGAATTTATCATCTAGGTTCAATAATTGCATGTGTCCCAAGTCCAAATACTCTTGAATAAATTTTGAATATTCTACTGTAAGTTCGGCATTCCTTGATAATTTATTCTCTAGATTGACAAATCGTTTTATTGCAATATTACATAAATCCCCCAAATCAATTTTACTATCAACAAATGGTAGGAAAACTACCACATTTTCTTTTCACATTTAATTTCTTGTGGATTTAAAGTTTTAATTCGGTCATTTACATTTTCAATTCGCCAAAAACGCTCCAAATCAAATTTTTCTAAATTTGTTGACAAATTACATGTTTGTGCTGTATTTTTTGCCTGACCTTCCCCTATAATCCACCCTAATTGAGTTTTTTGCAAAATAGGATTATTTTTACCTAAATCTACCTGTCCACTGCATAACATTCTCCAAAATAAATCGGCCCCAATTAGCATATCAATTGGTCTGGATACATAAAAGTGAGGGTCGACTAAATTAATATTATGCGGTATTTTAATAACATTTTTTCGGAATGTTTTATGCGGTAATGAATTTGTAACTTTTGAAACCACCAAACAGGAAATATTTACTGAATAATTTTTTAATCGCGACTTAATTTCAAGTTTTGCTGTTTCGGTTGCATTTGAAACCGCTTCGTTAACACCACCTATTGTTATGTTCACCCTTTCCTTGTTTAAATTTAATTTATTAGCAAAGTTCGATGTGATCAAATTTAATTGAGAACCGCTGTCTAATAATAATCTACACGCGTGTTTTTTACGCGATTGATCAAATACATCAACGATAGCGGTGGATAACAGAACTTCGGCATCAAATCTGCATTGCGCTGAAGTTGATGCAATTGAATTAGTAGGTTCCGGTTTTTTGATATGTAATAAATAATTGTACCTTTTTTTTACAAAGTGAACACGGGCGAGCATAACAATTTTGAATTCCGTGGTTGGCTGGACAACACAAACAATAATAAATTGCATTGATTTTTGTTATTCTTTCTGTTACGAATAAGTTTAAAAATACTCGCATTTAAAAATTTGATGAGAACCTTCACAAATTGCACATTTTTTATTGATTTAATTTATGTGATTAACACTTTTTGGTTTACTTGTTTTATTTTTTGTGTCTAATGATTCACATTTTTTATTTAAATAATAAATTAATTCTGTAAATTTTGGTAATTTTACGCGATCTAGTGTTCTGTCCCACTCACGTTTTGTATTTGAATCTAAATTCGAAACAGTTAATACTACTAATATTTCATTCCAACTATCTACCGACACCTTTAATGCACGCAACAATCGAATACTACGATTACTTGTATCAATAACGTTTCTAAGATCCGCATAGTTTTCTTTATGAATCGGTTGAATTTCTAAAATGTCGGTAATATGATTGTGAACAAGTTTTCGAAAATTATGGTAGCGTTCATTTATTGCATCCCACGCTTCTTTATAATTATTTTCTGATAAACTTATCCCAGTTAAGAGTTTCGCAGCTTCGCCCTCAAGTGCTAACTTTAAATAACTGTGATTTTGTAAAGAACTAAGTTTGCGATTATTATGAATCATTGATTCGAATGATTCCTTAAAACCTAACCAATCCGATGAATCTCCGGAAAAAGTAGGAATATTTAATTGTGGCAATATAATATTTTCTTCAATAACTGACGGAGTACTTTTTTCAGTTTTCCCTAATAATTTTTTAATCAAACTAACGGTTGAATAATATAACGTATCAAAAGCCTCCTCATCATTAACCTCATATGCTTTTATAGTTTTAATTTTCATGACTATATTAAAAAATAGATCATAACTATCTTGCATTTTTTTTAATCGTTCACTTAAGTCAAAATAATCTAAGTTATTTTCATCCATTGCGGAAACTGCATTTTTACACCGCGTGATTTTACCATTAATGATACCCCGCTCTTTGATTAATGTTTTTAGATCCATTATTAATTAAATTCAATTAAAAGGTTAAGATAATTGAATATAAGTAAAAATACACTATAATAGTTACGTGAATATAAGTTAAGAAGTTAAATCTAATCAATGGCCAGGGCAAAGGTAGGAAATGGAAATTGTCAGAGACTCACTCATCAAGCTTGGGCTGCTCTCACGGCTTACTGGAATCGTCACTTTCGGCGATAAAGACAGGACCTGGACAGCTCCTCAGACGAAGATCTCGGCAAACAACAAGTCTTCCGGTCACGTGAATTTTAATAATTTCTTTGTTATCCGGTTCGAAGGACCATGTAAATTTTGTAGCTTTCGCGACTTATGTTACTTGTAAGGTAACTGTTTGTAACGACCGGAATAAAATGAATGTCACCGAATAAAATATTAATTTTTAAACAACTCGTATATTCAAAATCAACCTAACGCTTACAGGTCTAAAAACATAATGAATTTTTACAAGAAAAATATATACAAGAAAATATACAAACATAGAGGGAGTATTAAAATGTGGGGGGCAAAAACGTCTTCGTTTCCTCCAGGGTGGAGATTTGGCATCGTTACAGGGTCAGGTAGAAACAACAGGAACTATCCCGTTCGTCCCTAGGCGTGCAAGGGTGCACATTTTTCTAAGAGCTGGTCAAGTAAATCCGTGCTTACGCATAAATTAGCGACTGCGCCATTGTCCGTACTTCTCTGCTGGGAGTGTATGAAATATCGTATTTCGGTAAACGGACGAGAATTTTTAAAGTAATAAAAATTCCTCGTTTAATCCGAACACATGTTTCTGCTTTTTGTACATATTTCATGTTTTTTCGTACTTTCTATACATTTTTAAGTGCTTTTTATAAGCGCTTATAATTGGAAAATAATTGCTTCTAATTCCGGACTCCGATTATAACTGATTATGCACATCACTAATATAATGAATATGCATGTTGTTTCTGTATAACAAATAAAACATGATAACAAATTAACTCAATTTATTGTTTAGATAGCACTAAAATGTAGTATATATTAGCTTGTAACGTCGGAGTCGCCGTTTAATAAATATAAAGCAGGAAGATCGTTTAATCGTTTATTGATTTCTTGCACGAAAACGACTTTATATTACATCTACTGATTTTTAATAATAATTTTTATTATCCTATTTTCATGGCTACGCCTGGCAGGCCACCGCCTATCCACACAACCCCCGAC
Source organism: Philonthus cognatus (assembly GCA_932526585.2). Classification (NCBI taxonomy): domain Eukaryota; kingdom Metazoa; phylum Arthropoda; class Insecta; order Coleoptera; family Staphylinidae; genus Philonthus; species Philonthus cognatus. Next base: position 615,728 of record CAKOBO020000029.1, on the reverse strand, counting down.
CTAGAAAAAGGAAGAAGAAAAAGAAACAGAGGAAGAGAACGTTACACGTTTAGAGCGTTTATAAGATCGGTTCGGTTCAGAGTGTTTAAGGATTGATTTAAGAGGTGTGGTGTGTGAAAAATGAGAATCAGAGTGTTGTTTTGTAAAAGTGGTGACCGAAACTTGTGAAGTATAGGAAGGTTTAAGTCGGTCGATGGAAACACAATCGATTCTGCCATTAACATTTAACGTAAAAAAATTAGAATTTCGACTAATAACCTTGAATGAACATGAGAACATTTTTTTAAATCGGGGTGTAAGAAAAATTTTCGGTGGTTTAAGCGAGCAATTGCGGGACTAAGCGTCTTCATCCTATCTCTCAGTCCGTCGATAAAAATTAAGCCGGAAGGGATGATTTTAGAAACTGATTTCGGAAACAAAAAATCGCCTGGTAAACGTAATGTTTTACCATAGACGTATTCGGCTGCAGTGGCCGAAAGTGAGGTTTTAAAAACGGTACGTAACCCTAGTAAAATTAAAGCAAGTTGGGATACCCAGTTACTCGGATCATTACTCATTTTGATAGTCTTTAACTTGTCGATTGAGTCGCTCTACCAAACCATTACATTGCGGATGGTAGGCGGTGGTGGTCTTATGTGTAAAACCGGAAATGTTGCAAAATTGCCTCCAAACGTGAGATTAAAATTGACGTCAGTGATGACTGTGGATGGAATACCGAAACGCGAGATCCAACAATTTAAAAATGCTTCAGAAACTGAGTCCGCAGTAATTTCGACAAGTGGTTGGACTTCAGGCCAACGTATAAAACGGTCGATGCAAACTAAAAGATATCTGTATGTGTGGCAAACTGGCAAAGGGCCGATGATGTCGATGTGTATGTCGGTGAAACGGTCGTCAGGATCCGGAAAAGTAGCTATTGGTGATACAGTGTGACGATGAATTTTGATTTGTTGGCATTTTAAGCAAGATTTAACGAATTGACCAATATCGTGGTTCATCCGCGGCCACACGTAGCGAGGTGTTACGAGGCGTTTCATTGCTCGAACCCCAGAATAAGTTAACCGGTGTAACTATTGTAAAATGTCAAGGCGTAATGCCCCGGGAATATAAGGGCGTTTGGTACCAGCGTCAACGTAAATAGGTATGCTGGTGCCAGGTGGAATAAATTTCTCGGGTTTGAGTGAAGTGGTGCCGTTAGTTAAAATGGATTTCAGCTCATCGTCTTCAGATTGTAATTTAGTGAGGTTAAGTATAACAAAAGAGTTAATTTTGACTCGCGATAATGTATCAGCAACTCTGTTCTCGGTACCTGGAACGAACCTGATGTCAGTTGTGAATTTCGCGACGAAGGTGATGTGTCTGTGTTCTCGTCCTAAAAAATGATCCGAGTTCGAATTGATAGCGGAGATCAAAGGTTTATGATCTGTAAAGATTATGAATTCGCGACCTTCAAGGTAATATTTTAACTTTTTAATAGCTAAATAAACTGCAAGCAATTCATGGCCGAAAGTACTGTATTTTCGTTCTGTTTGTGAAAAAGATTTTGAAAAGGAAGCGAGCGGGCTCAGAAAGCCAGAATTATCTTTCTACCATAATGCTTAACATCGCAACAGGGTCTGGTAAACCAAGCATAGCACAGTCGGCGAGTGCAGCCTTAACTGTTGTAAATGCTCAAAGAGCGGCTTGTGACCAGATAAGTGGTTTGTTGCGTGGAGTTGTAGCGGCAAGCTGGTTAAGCGGTGCTAAAATATCCGAGCATGACCAAATGAAACTGTGGTAAAAGTTTACCATACCGAGAAAACGTTAGCAATGATTTTTGGTCAGCGGGTTGTGGGAAAGACAAACTCGCATCGACTTTGGACTTGAGAGGTTTGATTCCCGAACCACTAATGCTGTGTCCCAAAAAATTTACGTTTGTTTCGCCGAAAACACATTTGTTGCTGTTTATTTTGATCCCAAAAGAAGTTAATCGTTCAAAAATTAGCTGCAAGTGGCGAAAGTGTTCGCGTTCATCATTGCTGAAAACGAGGATATCGTCTATGTACGCGAAGCAAAATGGTAGTCCGCGTAATACCGAGTTCATAAACCTTTGAAATGTTTGAGCGGCGTTTCTTAAACCAAAACTCATCCTGGTGTATTCGTAAAAGCCGAAAGGTGATGTGATTGCAGTTTTGGGAATATCTTCAGGATGAATAGGAATTTGATGGTATGCCTGAACTAAATCAATTTTAGAAAATAACGTGCAACCACAACAGTTATAAGTAAAATCGTGAAGGAGAGGCAAGGGATACCGGTCTGGAATCGTTATTCTGTTAAGTCCTCGGTAATCACCGCATGGGCGCCAAGAACCATCTGATTTCGCTACCAGATGTAACGACGTCGCCCATGGGCTTGAGGATGGTCTGATGAAGCCGAATTGTAACAATTTGTTGAACTCGTTTTGAGCGATTTGGAATTTATGAGGCGGCAAGCGTCGTGGTTTGGCAAAAACAGGTGGTCCAGAAGTAGCAATGTGATGTCGTACATCATGTTTGACTATTTTAGTGAGATCGAAAGGGGTTGTTAGATCGGGATATTGTTATAATAATTTTAAATAAGTAGGATTTTGAGTTGATAATGAATTTAGTTCGAGTGTTCCCGATGGGAAGAATGCGTTCCTTAAAAGACGTTCGTGAGCAATGTCAACAATGATGTTGAAATGCTTAAGGAAATCAGCGCCCAGGATGGAGTGGTTAACGTGTGCTAGCACGAAATTCCATGCAAATGTAACGTCCAGACCGATGTTCACTGTTAATTTGTAAAAACCAAATGTGCGAATTAAACTACCGTTAACGGTGGTTAATGAAAATTTTGACCGAGGATGAGTGTTGGCGAAGAGTTGGTCCACCGCCAAAATGCTAACCTGGGCTCCCGTTCTACCAAAAATTTTGACCCAGAGTTAGTATCTCGCACAAAAAATAATTGACCCGGAGAGACAGCGGAGGAATAGGCCGACATTAACCCCGCTGTTGGTCGTTTCCCCACTGACACGGTGGAGTGCATTTTTGTGCTTTGCCGCTAAAATTGTGGTGATACCAGAACAGTTTGTTTTGCGGGTCATCACCCAATTGTTTGCGGTTTTGTGATGTTGACCGACTTCTGCTTCGATTCCCTGATTGTTTCGTCAAAGCAGTTGGTAAAGAAAGTACAATTGGTGCCAGCTCGGAAATTTGGGACTGGAGTTGCGAAATTCTAGTGTCGTATGAAGGATTATCAATATCAGGTGTGCGAGAAATATTTGTATTGTTGATAATGGTTGGTGCCGAAATTTCTATAATTTGGTATACCATTTCAGCCAAATTTACTAAAGAGGTAGTTTTCGCCGACACTAGAATTTTTTGCACGTCCGCTGGTAATCGATTTAAAAAAATTTCGCGGAGAAGATTGTCGTCTATCGGCGTTGTAACCAGAAATTGTTGCAATTTTCGCAAAAATTGCGAAAGCGTTTGGTCGCCGAGCACTTCCCGCGACAACAATTGCTGTAAACGTTTTTTTTCCGATATGGTTGTTCGTTTGATTATTTCCCCTTTGAGGGTTTCGTAAGGAAGTTCATCGGGAGGTTCCGTTAGCAAATCCCTAACTTCGACGGCAATGTCCGGGGGTAAGGCGGCCACGACCCGATAAAACTTTTGCTTAGAATTTGAAACGCGCGAGTTCAAAAATTCCGCCTTAATCTGCATAAACCAGATTACTGGGTCGACGCAAAAAAACGGGGGCAAACTACACCTGACGTTCTCAACGGCAGGGTCGAATTGTGCATCTTCCATGACATTGGAGATGAAAAAGTAAGGGAAGCAAGCAAAGTAGAATAAAGAATAGGTCAGAAGAAGGTGGAAGGTCCTTGAAATACGTGGGGGTAAATGTCACCTAAGATAAATCGGACCGGCGGAGGGGAAAATAACGAAGTCTTCGAAGTCAAAGGGAAAGGTCGAAAGACCGGGTCTGGCGTTCGATCGGGAACGGCTCCTGTCTTTTCGTGCGGTCGAGAACGGCTACTGTCCTTTCCGGAGATCGGGAACGTCTGCTGTCCTCGCGTGAGGTCAGGATCGGATGCTGCGGTGGTCTCGGAAGAGGAGTCACCAGCTGTGAAGTGGGTTAGGAGCAACAGTGGCAGAGATGGCAGTGGACCTTATCGAAGTTGCTTGCTGCGGCGGTGTTGCGCAGGTCTCACTAGCGTGTTCGTCGGGGTCACCAGTTGTAACGTCGGAGTCGCCGTTCAATAAATGTAAAGCAGGAAGATCTTTTAATCGTTTATTGATTTCTTGCACTAAAACGACTTTATATTACATCTACTGATTTTTTATAATAATTTTTATTATTCCATTTTCATGGCTACGCCTGTCAGGCCACCACCTATCCAATTTATCCAGCTGTGCACCACAAGCTGATTGTGAAAACCTGCTCTTGATAATTTGAGACGAAATGTATTAAACTTAAAAAAATCCAATTCATCTGTGAAGTTGGTAGAATAGATTTTGGTAAACAGCTATAGAAATCCGATAGTTACGGATGTTAATCTTACTTATTAACAAATTGTGAGTGGGGAGAGATAGCCGATTCTAGAACCTCCTCCTCCTCGCGGAGGAGGAGGTTCTAGAATCGGCTATCTCGTGGGAGCAGGAGGAGGATGATGAGGACGATGGGGAGGATGAGGAGGAGGTTTTTGAATTTTGGCTAACAAGGAAGAAGAGGGAGTACTTTTCTTATATAGTTTTTTTGTTATTTCTTTTTATTATTTATTTCAGTTTTTAATTTTTTCCTTATTTTTTTTAATTACAATGAGGGTGTGTGTTTGAACAACTTAAGTAAGATTGTAGAAATGTTTCATGAAATAAAAAAAATATATTTTAAATTAATTAAATCAGATATTTAAAAGCAGTTACCTGGGGAAATATTTATAATGGATAGTGGTTTTATAATAAAGTAGACAAAAGTAATATTTGAAGCAATATATTTAAAATAAAACAAATATACATAAACATAGAATTGAAATTATAATTGTTCAGACATACATTTATTAAAGATACAAATAACCTTATAATAATTATAATTTAATTGTATCGAAAGAGTAAGGGTTTTTTTACCCACGTTTATGAAAAATCAAAATATATTTAAAAGTAATATTTAAAACAATATTTAAATTATAATTGTTCAGACATACATTTATTAAAGATACAAATAACTTTATAATACTTATAATGTAATTGTATCGAAAGAGTAAGCGTTTCTTATCCAGGTCTATAAAAAATAATAATATAATTGCATGTTTAATCAAGCTCTTGAATTGCATCGTTAATCATTTTATCCAACACCTTTTGTCGTCTTTTGAATTCAATGCAATTTTGTTTTGAAGTTCTGTAAACATATGATAACTGGATCTAAATTTGTACATTTTTTTATAAACTGCACCCTCATTCTCCACTACAGTAATGTAATCATTTACCGTTAAATGTTTTTTTATTACATATTTTTTAACACCTTTAGCTTTTTTAATCGAGCTTGAATTGAGTAAATGTACACAATACGCCTTAGCACCAGTTCCATAAAATGATTCAATGATCTGACCTTTAAATTCGTCTTTCATTTTTCCGATATAAGATTTATTTGGAATGATGCAATGCTGATTGTCAACTGGATAGTTGGATGTATCAAACTTATCAATATTAATTTTAATATCATCGTATATATTTTCTGTAAAAACTTGAAGAACTAACGAATCTGTATCTGTGTACAATAATGTTACGTTGTTATCGTACTTTCTCTTAAGGAAACTATAGAAAAAATCATACATTACAGTTTTGGATAATTCTAAAATAGAAAATCCTACATACAGTGGTTTTGTGTACTGCACTTTGAGAACACCCATTTCCACAGCGACTAAATTATTACAAAATATTTTTGAAGATTTAAAATTTGGTTTCGATATATAAAATTCTGCACCAGGTTTCCTGAAATGAGAATCCCAATGCGTACATAATTTAATATAAACGCGATTTTCAACATTCTCCATCGTTTTTCCAAATACAACATTATTCATACTTTTGTAATGATTGCGTTCAAATTCATTTTTAGATTGTTTTCTCTTACTCGTATTGAAATCAAATATTTTTGCATCCAATTATCTTGTTTAAATTCTAAAATTCTATGTATCCGTCGCAATTTTAAGCCTTGTGTTAAACATTGTTTTAGATTTTTATAATGAATAATATATTTTTCTTTGTCATATAAGGTAGGAATTAATTTAGAATATTTTGAATTTGGAGGTATTGCCGATTCTGGGCAAAAAGGAAAATCATTATGATAATCCTGCAAAGCTATTGGATATTTTAAATCAACTTCTGCGATATCAAACTCGAGAATTTCATTTTGATCAAGCCAGCGAAACTTTCCAACAGGAAGCTTACATCTCATAGCATACCCATACAAATTTGTAGCATCTAAATAAAGAATATATGAAGTTGTTCAGAAGCATTAAAATTTGGTAAAAACTTATTATTTGCTTCAGCTTTTCGTTGAGTGCACATACTTAATCCACCTCTGATACCCTTTTTAAAAAAATGTAACATGTCAATGTCTGTCAATAATTCCAGTTTTACATTTGTCATCCTTAACAAAGCGTCCCAAGCAAATCCCGGCGCTGTGAAATAGTGTGCAGGGTCGAGTTTGTAGAAATCTAATGACATATTGATAATGAAGGTTTCAAGAAATCTAATGACATTTTTCGAAAATTTTCAAATACGTCAACAAGCAACAACACATCAGATGTCAAATAAGTGTTTACGTAATCACGTAATGAATTACAATTAAATACATCCCACACTTTACAAGCTCTTTCATAGTTTTTTCTAGATATTTTTTCATCCGTTAAATGATCATAAAACTCATCCTCACTTGGCAAATGATTGTAATTTAATTTTTCAAATGAATTCATAAAACTATAAGGAAAAACGCCTTTCTGCCGTATTTGATTAAATTGTTCATCCTCCTGAAACCTTTTTCTTATTTCAACACACTGATCATTGTCCAAAAGTGATCCCAATGTTTCTAATGATTGTGATAAAAATTTAAATGAATCTACAAACCTTAGTTTTATAAATACTTTTCTTTTTTTTCCGTTACCATTAATATATTCACCAACGTGTACATTTTTTGTAAAAGTTATATACTTTTCTTTGTTTTGTGCAATAACATCAACATCTTCCTTGTTTAATGCAATATTTTTTACAAACATATGACTGTCATAATTTGAAAGATTATGGAAAAATATTGGAATATATTTTGGAATTTTATAATTAATATTGCAAACGGAATGGGCTGGGCCACGAAACTTTCCTGTTAAGTCATCATGATCATATACTTTATCATTTACTGACAATGTCCTTTCGCAAATATGACATACATTTCTTTCATATATTAGTTTTTCTTCCGGTGTTAATGGTAACATTTCTTGACGTACTCCTAAATAATTTTTATAAATAATTTTAATTTCGTCTTCTAATTTGTTTACAAATTCTTGTGCGGCATTTTCTCCATTATATATATTAAACTTTGAAAGACTATCATCATATGAACATTTTATGTGGTATGAAAAGCATAAGGTTCATGACGAAAACATTTAACTGTGTTCGGTTTACTCAAATCTGTATAAATAGTATTATTGTTAACATATACTAACAATGCCTCAAAATCAGCATAAACTACAAAAGGAATTTTCATTTGTTTTTGATCATTTTCAAACTCAAATATATTTCCCAGAACTTCTTCACCCAATTTATTAATTTTTTTACTACAGTTCGGAAGAACAGCTTTTATATTTCCACAATCTTCTTCTTGATGTCTTTTTAATTCATCTTTTTTAGAAAAGTAAATTAAACAACCTTCGCATATAAATTTTTTATGACCATGTAATGATATTTGAGTTCCAATTAAACGCGACAAATTTTTAATCCAGCAATAATGATTCTGATTGTCTATTGAAATATACAACAAGTTTATATGAACTATTTTCTTATTCTTTGATATTCGTAATGGAACGAATTCATAGTCCATTTTATTTTCGTTAAAATATTCATTAGCGCCATAAACGTTTATTGAAATATTATTTTTACCTTCAAATATATTGATATCTTTTATTGTAACTGGAAATTGTAAATTGGAAAATTCACATACTGTTGAATAATGTGGATATGAAGATGGTCTCTGTGCCAGTCCTGTTGGAACCCGAAGTGCTGAAGTTATAGCCCAAGCAAAGCATGCATTGTCGGTATTGTAAACATTGAGTATTGCACGTTTTGCCTTTATTGAAGCAGGTAACTCGATGTAACTAGATGCTCTCATTGGATTATATACATTGAAATTAAGTTCAATGCTTGTAATTTGAAATAATGTTCAACCTTAAAAAAAAAATAATAATAATAATAATAATAACATTAAAAATCACCAAGTTTCTAACTTTACCTGAATCTTTCTCCTGAAATTCTGACATCTTGGTTTTAATTTCGTCGAGGAAGTGTGCGTATGTCTCATATAGATTCGTTGCAGTGGTGATATTTTTGTTCGACGTGTTAAATGATTTTATTTCAACATTTTCTTTTGCTGTCAAAAAGTACAATGCAAAGGATTCCATGTTTAATTTAAAATTTCCAATAACCGCCAATTTACTTTCAATGAGGGTAATAATTTTCTCCCTCACTGAAATGGAAAACTTGTCTAAATCAACATCGTGTCCAGGTTCGGTGATTCGGTAACTTGTTATTTTGCCCCCATAAGCTGTAGATATTTTCTCTACTCCATCATCAACAATAATAAATGCATTACTTTTGTGTAAATTAGTTCTCAAATGGGCGGCAAAACATGAGCTATCTACTATTATGTTACATACATCACATATTCTGTGTTTTGATGTTGATGCAAGTTTTTGTCGTTTATTTGGAATTTCACAAACTTGTTTCGATGTGGATGGATTTTCCAAAGATGTTGATGGAAGTGGATTTACCATTTTGATATCTCCCTGTTGTGCGGATCGGGGTAGAATAAGTTTGATTGTTGGCTTTTCTCCTCTATTGCTTACATATGAGTTTTGCTTGGAAACACACGAGTTTTTTTCGTGTCGTTTTAAGTTGTCTCTTCTTGTAAAATTTTTACCACAATATACGCACAAAAACATGCGTTAAATGTAATAAAAGAGTAAGTTGCTTTACACGTCAACACACGATATGATGCTTGGGCCAATACGTTACCTTTATATAGTGAACTTAATCAAGAAAAGAAAAGGAGGAGGTTTAACTATGAGGAGGGGTAAATTTAATATGACGAGGAACAACACATTTACTCACACATGCACACACTCACACAGAGAAAAAAACATTTTACAATCATTTTAATCCTCTTCTTCATCCATGTCAGTCGATGTGTCCCACACTGATGAAGTAGAAGATGATGAAGATGAACTATCTGTTCGTTTACGTTTTACTGTATGTTTTGTTAGCTCGAATAACGGTGTGAAGAAACAAAATTCACAATAACGTTTTCGTTCTAATATCCATATATGCAATTTGTCTTTTCGAAATAAAATATTCTTTTCGTATTTTATCCTGAGTAATTTTGTATTAGGTTCTAAATTGTAAATTTTTTTTCTACACCAACGGCAATATCGGTTTCCCTGTGTATCAATGCAAAATCTTTTTTTAACTTACACTAAAAATGGATTTTGTGGAATGTTCATAATTTTGGAAATATTACCATTAGGATTTAATAAAAAATCCACTATATATTTAGGTAATGGATTGTGACATGTAAATGGTCGGCATTTACAAAGAACCGAATACATATTTGCTTGTCGTAAATGTCCAAATGTCCAAACATAAAAACACCAGTTGTCAAAAATTGTCTTACCCAAACATTTTGGTATTTCTGCTAGGCGTACCATTTTTTTTACATCTAACCGATCTTCTATTACATTTAAACACACTTGTTTTAGAGCGATTGCTTGTAAAGTTTTAACAAAACTCATTGTAAATAAACTTAAATTTTTGTTCTTATATTTTACAATGCAAAAATTGATTTGATCTATAGAAAAATAGCCGGTTATTTTGTATTAATATTGTAACCTTATTGTAACGGTCAAAAGTATTGCAATTTAGCTCCGCCTTATAAATTTTCAAAAAGTGTTGCAATTTTTGCCCCGCCTTTTAATTTAACCACACCTTTATGAGTAAAGGTAATTTTAGTCCCACCTTTTAATTTTACCACACCTTTATGAGTAGAAGTTAACTCAAAATCTTTTAAGAGGTGTTTTACTTTAAACCCCTCCTCCTTATACATCCTCCTCGGTTTACAAACTATTTAAGCACCAACACACTAAGTTGAGAGGAACAAACTGAAGAGCGGTTTTAAAGTGTTAAAGTGAATCATGGGTGAGTAATTTATTTTAAATAAAACAACATTTAAAAAACTATGTTTTGTATTTATAAAGAAACATTTACATTTGTATTACATATATTTTATATTTTATATTTTTTTATTACAGACCACATACAAATCTATAAGGAAATTAGAGAGGAATATTGCAGGAGATTCAACAACAAGCGAGTAAACAAGTTAATACGTACATGTCAATAAGAGAAAATTGAGATTATAATAATTTACAGGTAACCATAATCGAACTGGATGACTCGATACCGCCAATTCCTCTAGCCCGGGCAAATATCATCATCCAGAGGTCAGAGTATACGGCCATTATTTGCCCGGAGGATAACGCGCTCGTGTGGTTGCGAATCCATAACCCTTTATAATTTAATAAAAGACTAAATATTTATAGAACATTTTTATTTGATATCCATGAATTATGTGAATCATCCAAACCCAACCATTTTACTAAAACTTTATTCTTCATTCTTTTAATAACTTTTTCGACGAGATATACATCCTGATGTTGAACTTTTTTTAATTCTTCCTCATAGAATCCTCCAATTATGTCCTGGTTTTTTATATCTCGTAGTAGATATGTTCTGGGGTTCGTGTTTTGAACTTTGGATACTGTGAAGATTTCGTTGGACCAATTTGGGGTGTAATTTTTATCAAATGCTTGACGATGTTTGCTAATCCTTACGTGGTCACTAACTTTAAATTTCTTCCTAAATCCATCAAAAACTATTAAATTACTGTACACAGAATTTAACAATAATTTTTCCTTATTTTTATTTACTTGTTTTGGTTTCATACCAATTGTTCTATGTTTTGTATTATTATATTTATTAATTATATTTTGTAGAATACTAATCCAATTATAATTGCCTTGCATGCTAAATTCCTTCCACATCAGTTCTTTAATAGTTCTATTGTACCGTTCAACAATTGAACTTTTTAAAGATGAAAATGTGCTGTAATGATTAATTCCATATTTTTCGCATAGTTTTTTAAAATTGTTGTTGTAAAACTCAGCACCATTGTCTGTTTGAATATTTGCAGGTATTGCAATTTTTCCATTTGTAAGGCAACTTCTTTTTCAGTTTTTGTTTTTTACGGTAAAGCCTACCCAAATTTAGAAAAAGCATTTATAACCATCAATATATATTTGTATTCATTATTTTCCTTGGCATAAGGTATCATTTCAACTAAATCCGCTTGGTATAAATCATTTAAACTCTTCAATATTACTCGACGTCTACGAAAATGTTTCCGAACTGGGGCGTGAATTTCATCAATTACATCGCGTTTAATGTTGGGTTTCATTAGTATTTTGTTTCATTAATATCTCAATGCAAAACTTCTTATCGACACCTTCTGGAGTCGCTGCAAATCTGCGCTTAATTTGTATTGTATCATTCAATTTAAGGTTTGTTAATTCAGACAATACATACTTTTCATTAATAAATAGAATTATATTTCCCAGGTAATTTGTTTTGAGAACTTTTCCAGCGTATAATGTGTTTTTATATAATATATCACCCCCTTATTATCAATTGTATAGAATCCATCGGAAGATACGTTTCCGTTGCCAGCAAGTGTCAAAATTAACCTATATCTTCTATCTTTATCTGTTTCATCGAATTTAAAATACCTCTGAATTATCTTGTCTAAATTGTTAGATTTTTTAATATAGCTCGAGACACTATGCCCATGTACATGTTTTCCAAATTTGTCAACAGTCATTGCACCAAAAATAGAATTTCCAAATTTGTCTAAACTCATTTTATACACCGGTTGGTCGTCTGGTGTCTAATGAGATAATAACATATGTTTATTTCAGGAGCCACACTTATATTACTTTATAATGTTTGCTTCCTTCAATTCTTCAATTATTGAAATTATTTCATTTGTATGCGCATTATTGCCAGCACTTTGTGAATAATAAGCGTAATCTATCTACAAGTTCATTCGGATTATCCCAATATTGCAATTCTAAGGAAGAATTAGGATTAATTTTTTTCTGCAAACCGCGTCCAACTTTCCATTTTTTAGTCCACCACACTTTTGGAGGTTGACCATTTAAAATTGGCTTAATAATGTTTACATATTTCAAAGCTTTACTACCAATACGTTTTCCGCTTGGATCATAATTAAATCGCGTCGCAGATATTTGCTCTAAAATACGTTTATAATTTCGAACATCGTCAGGTTTAAAAATGTATGGGTGCTTTTTGAAAAGTAATTCGTATAGACCGGTAGTGCCCTTATATGGCACATCGTTAATAACAACATTTGCTCCATCAAACTTAAGTGCCGCGTTTCCGATATACAAAACACCATCAAATGTTTGACGAACTCCATAACGAGTATCGAATTTATTTCCACGATCTAATTTAAAGTCAATCAAATATGCGCGAGGTATATGATGAAATTGTTTCAGGGTTTGTTGTAGTACTGACGAAGTATTAAGTTTATCAGTCTATCATGAGCTTCATCTAAACGTGTGGTAGCAGTCCGTAGGACTGTAGCGTCATCATCAGAATCTACGATCTCTTCATCATCATCATCATCATCATCGTCATCATGTGTGAGGTTTCCTGTTCTTGGCGGTGAAGTTTGATAAACTTCTTCAGTGAATCCTGTTGCAGTATCCTCCATCGGTGTTGATGTAATAATATCTTTTTTCAAATGCAATTGATGTCTGGGTCTTCTGGGTGTTGATGATGACATTTTAATGGGTGTAAATATTCGTTTGTGTACTTTAATTTTCAACGGACGTTTCCTAATAGTTTCCTCAGATGAGGTTACATTGGATTGCGGTGTAGTAAATATTTTTCTGCGTATTTGCGATTTTCTACTTGAACCTAATCCCGTGTCTTTTTCTTTAACATAACTAGAATCAATAGGAACAAATTCTTCATTGAATTTACTAGCGATTTGTTTCAGTGGTTCACTTAAGGGTAATAACGTTGCGGCAAGATGTTCTTTTGAGTCTGCAATATCTGTTTTTAACGATCGAATTTTATCACGCAAAGCACTACGTGCTTCCACGAGTTGCTTTGCAATGTCTTTATCCATGTTAAGAACGCAAATTGTCTGTAAACACTGATACCATCTGCATCGTTACAGCGGTTTTTAAATAGTCAGAAATTTATCGAAACCTTTTTGATAACGACCATTCGTTACAGGACAATCTAAATCAATTACGAATGGAGAATAAGGTTGCTTACAACATTCTGTGCAAGTTTTTAGAAATGTATTCAATACATGACATTGAATACATTTCTAGAAATGTATTCAATGTCATGTCACCTATTACGTGATCATTGAAAATATGCTTTAAATTTGTTGCATCTTGCTTAAATATTACCAATAAATTACAATTGTCTCGAACCAATTGCTTTTGAATGGCACTGTAACTTTGGCATATTTTAAAACAATCAACATTTTTGTGTCGACCGTATGAAAAAAATTCCTTAATTACATTATGACCGGTCGGTGGAATATCATCAAATATAAGAATGGAATATTCTTTAATATTTTCAGGCGGTCCAAGTGATTCACCATCCGAAAACTCAAAATAACCACATTCTGGCACGTCTTTTACTATTGATCGTAGATACGCGTATTTATTTTGAAATAATGATTTTGAACACAAGTATATGTTTTTAAAACGTAAACCGTTGGTTGCAAGTAATAATGATAGCATTGCATTTGTTTTACCGCAGCCAGAAGGGCCTATAATAAGACCTCTTTTGCAATTTCCTCCAAATAGATCACTATGTCGTTTATATCGAAACTCGTTAAGATCAAAATTTATTATTGGTAATGACAAGCAGTGATTTTCAACATTTACCGACATAATAATGCTATAAAAAACCCAACCCTGCCTACAACTTAATTTTTGAAGGCTGAATGAAAAGAAATTGAATTGTCATCAATTATATATTACAAATAATATTAATAATTAAATATAAAAACTAATACTAAATAATAACTATAAAAAAACTAATACTAAATAATAACTATAAATTAATTCCTTGACAGATGGTAACACACATCCAAATGACTAGTAGCGACACACATCAACCACACACGACTAGCAACAGACAATGACCACAAAAGCAGATGTAGCAATCAAACACCTCATTACAATTGTTTGAAAAGAATTAGACTTGAAACAAATTGACAAATTTAAAAAATAGTTACAAAAATGTAATGTGCTTTCACAATTAAATTTCTTTTAAACGTTTTTTTAAACTTGTCAATGAATAATGCTCCTCTCGTAGCTGATTTCGTTTTGCAGCTAAGTAATTACTAACGTCAGGGGTGTTAGAATTAGTAGATTGCACAACGAACTCAACCACATCAGGCTTTGAAAAACTATTCAAATTATCGATTATACCATCAATTCTTTCCAATCGATCATCAATGGATGTCATGAAAGAGTCTTTGCGAGCTTGAATAGAACGAATTTTTCCTTTATCACAAATGATGGCTCGCATAAACTCTTCGAAATTGTTAGTAGTTGTGGTTAAGGGAGGAATCTGGTTGGGTGGTATAAATGTCGGTGGAGGAGCGTTAAGATTGGGGTTAGTTGCTCTTACTACATCTGCTGATGAAGATCTTCCAGGTAAAACTGTATTGGTTATTTGCAATTCACGGACAGAAGATCTAACAGCACCGTTATCTTGAGAAAGTGTAATATCTTGTGATAACCGCACTGATTTAAACAAGCCACCCAGCTCACTGTCTCCCATATCCGAAGCTGCAAATCGACCATCAGTATTATTTTCCGACTCGACTTGGCTGAAAGATCTTTGGCACCCACCTGCAGGCCACAATCGCAACGGAGATTGAGTCATCTGAGCTGATTGCTGTGGCCCAGGTGTGCTCGATTTTGTACCTGCAATTAAACAAAAAACATTGCAATTAATAAATATCATTAAATATTACAAAAAATACAGGACTTACCTCTCACGTCATTGGTTGCAAGTGATGCATCAAAACCTGGCTGGGAAACCACCAAGTTTACCAATGACTGAGGAAATGTATAATTTTGCCCAGTCGGTACCGCGACATAATTTTGTCCAGTCGGCATCGCGTAATACGTGGAATCGTTTTACACGATGACAAACTGGTTTGAGGGTTGAGGTTGTGCAATAATTTGGAATGAGGGTTGTTGTTGTGGTTGGATTTGCATATTTTGTTGGATTTGGAATGAAGGATTTTTTGTTTGCGGTTCGACTAGGTGTATGCTCTGAGGGCGTTGTGGTTGATGTGTGCTGCTGCTGTATTTGTTTTTTTGGCCCTGCTTGGATAATGTCGAAGGTTGGTGGTTAGAAGGCGATCCAACAAGTAACGACATTGAACACATAGGATTCGTTCGCCCTGTACACAATAATTATGCATTAAAATTATAATTATGAATAGAAAATAATGCATAATAAAATATCTAATCAACCCGGAAATAACCTTTAGTCTTTCGTTCCTTTTTCGCTTTCACGATCGATCAGATGCCGGTTCGCCTTTCTCCTTCGAAAGCAATTTATTTGATGAATCATCTGCCACTGATTTCTTATTGTCATTTGTAAACAAATCAAAATCATCCCATGATTCATCAAATGAAACTGAAAACAATAACAATAGATAATCTAGAAACATTTAAATAACACATGTTTTAAATACTTTTTACATCAGGTCCAATTATGCTAGGATGTGCATCTGAATTGGTGGTGCTCTTTTTCTCAACTTCACCTTAAAACAATAGACAATAAATAAGATACATTTGATTAAATAGAATTAAAGAAAAACAAAATACCTAACATATTCGCATCCATGCTGGAGTTCAGAAAATCGTCAATACAAATTATCTTGTTACCTAAAAGCAAAAACAAACACACAAAATAAGAATATCCAAAATATGTTAAAAATATTCAATCACCAAAATATAAATAAAGACCACTTACCTTCCATTTTAGAGTGGAGATGTTGTTCGTTCCAAAACTTGCACTGGATGTGATTTCTTGGTTTGTTCTGACTTCTTTTATACCCAATTTTGAGGTCAGTAAACAGTAACGAAAGTAAAACAAGTGATGGGGAATTGAGGTTAAATTTTTTTCGGGGGGTGGGCGGAGAAGCCAGGGAGGGGGCGGGGCGGGGGAGTGGCCAAGGGGGCGTGGCGTGGGAGGAGCCAAGGAGGGGGCGTGGCAATTGGCGTAACTGGAGGGGGTAATTTTATTTTGACGCCTCCCCGCTGCCGAAGGGGGGGGGGACGAACGTATTTTTAGACGTTTTCCCCACTCCTACCGCCACTCTTCCCTCTCTCTTTGTGGAGGAAAGTAGGAGGAGAGTAGGAGGAGACTAGGAGGAGATTCCTTCTAACCATCATTCTCTTTTTTTTTATTTTATTTTTTTTTCACTTTCTTTTTTTTTTCACTTTCTTTTTTTTTCTCTTTCTTTTTTGTTTATTTTTTTAGTTGCCGCAATTAAAACAATTTATATTATAAAAAACATTTTTTATTTCTTAATCATGGATACATTGAATATTTATTAAACAATATACATTGAACAATAACAATAACAGCAATCACAATTTACGATACTCTTGCAAAAGAAACAATCCTTCTTCATTGGTGATGGTCCATCGACATGTGTCATCCAATTAGCCGTGTTGAAATGTTCATTACATGGCAATCTTCCTTGTAAACATTTCATTGTGCGTATGTGGTCCGGTAATATGGGCCATAAAGTAGCGAGTTCCAACGGTTTCATTCGTTTCAGCAAATAAATTAATGTAGAATTAGTAGCACGTTGATCTTCTAGAAATGGTGTCCCGTCTCTACCGATATATTTTGATAATGCATTGTTAATCCTTCTTAAATAATTAATAACATAATACTTTAAGTTACAAGTATACTGTCGAACTGTTTCCATGTTAACACAGTTGTGAACCAATGCTGTCTGATATTATTTCACTTTTCGACTCAATTATATGCATTCAAGTTTGCTGTACATTTGTTCTTTTTTCTGTTCTACTCCATTTGCTGAAGGTTGTTTCGTCGCAACCTCTTCTATAAAATTGTTTCTTCTTCTTCTTCATCTTGCATGTAATAATTGATAGGATTTGACATTTTATCGTAGATATAATACACATTTGTTATTGCACACATTGTATAATCTGTAATTTTGTGATACATACACTTTGGGTGAGACGCTGACAACTTTATATCCAATCTTTTAATGTCCTCAATTGGCCGATCCAATATTTTCTGTAGATATTGTGATTTTTGCTCACCTCTCACATAAATGTTTTTAGCTTTTTTACTAAACACTCGAATAATTTTATCAATTTTATTGAGTGGTACATTTCCACTAGTCCATTCCAAATGGTGGAAATTTGAAGTTAACCAATGTGCTGTTCGACGTTGCTTAGCAGGTAAACAATTTACAGAATGGGGAGCCTCAAACAAATAATGGCTAATTCGACGTTCGCTATCACAAATAGCCACTTCTTTCGGTAGTAATTTATCATTACTATCGTAAAAACCTTGAATGTCGATTATGATATAGTCCAATGTATCCATAATTTGTTTGTGTACTTGTTAATTCATTCACTTCTTGTACTTGACTGATGTGTAAAGCAAATTACACTACTTTTATAATGACAATCGCCCCTCCTTGTTTTATAGCAACAGGGAATTGCAGCAGGACGGGTAACACCTCTTTTACAACAATTCTTTTACCACTTTTGTTAGTGGTGCATAATAAAACGCCTTATCGTGCAAAATTAAACTGTATGCTGTTGTATTAGCCGGAACTGGTTCTTTTGAAGTAAATACAATTTTAATTTCAACGCCACTTTTGTGAATAGTGTCTGTCTGATACGTACAATCGATTCCTACTAATGGAATTTTCTCTTTAAATTCTGCTGGTGAAAACATTGGTTCACTTTCTGGCACATAGTAGTATGATTGTTGGAATCTGCTATACATATCGTACACAATAGCATATTTATTGTTATCAAAATCAATATTTAAATTATCATACGGAAATCTTGTACCGTTCAAAAATACACTTAGGTTTGTCAACTTTATATTATCAAATAGAGCCATTGAAGACTTCATCTAGCCTTTTCGATTGGTTTGAAAACCGAAAATAATGTATCTTGGCGTTTCAAGTTGCGGCGCCGTCTTTACGGCCCATGTATGTCTTGTTGTTTGCGGCAATGACGGATACTCATGAATCTCCCAACTTCTAAACCATAAATTGATATTTTGATTTTTGTCAGTTAATTTTGTCAAGGCTAACTGTTCTCATAGACCGACTGCAATTTGAGGTATTCTCCAAATAATTTTATCTATTGTCAATTTTACTTTTTCTTTTTCAGCTTCACTTTGAACAATTACATCGTTATCATCGTTATTCCGAATGAGTACCAACTCTTGTCTACAGTTTAATACAACTTTCTTAAAATCTTCCGCAAATCCTAAAATACTTTTAAGCGGTACACTAATTGCAAAATGTCCATTGTCATCGACTATATGGCAGAAACCTTTTTTCTCAATGTCCCACCCTGCATTTTGTAATTTAATCATTTAATTTTTATTATACGAAAAATATCCTTTCATACATGATGTCACTCCCACGTTTCTAACGGAATCCACTTGAACACCATTCATTAAATACCGAAGATCGCTAATCATAAAGCCTGCTGGGTTGTTGACTAATTTTGAATTCTTACTAGCCTCGTTTTTAACATTCCCATCCTCACCAACTTTCCGTAGAGTACCCTCTACATATAAATAACTCTCTCCTGGTAATGTATAATTGTCAGTTTCAGGAACCGTTATCCTAATTTCATCATTATTATCAAAACTTGCCGATCCATAAGGTTGGTATGAATGATACTCGTAACTTACTATTGCATTGTTAGATTTAACTTTGTCGGCAACATTTAAAATGTCCATTATTTTAGTAGTTTATAGCCCAAATCTTTTACGAATATACGATTTTCTGTTGTTAACTTCTTCACTTTTTACTTTCCCCCGTATGTAATACAAAGGGAAAGTATTGTTTTCGTGAAAATTTTCGAATCAAAAATTTTAGCGGAAATATCCGTTTTGAGGTCCCCTGAGTCGAATAAGACCATTTTTGAAAAATGTCTGTCTGTCTGTCTGTCTGTCTGTCTGTCTGTGTGCGCTGTACCGCAAAAACCGCTAAAGATATCGAGATGAAACTTGAAACTTAAGCTTATTGTTACAATCGGAAGAACTGAAAAGCTTTTGGTGAAAATCGGAAAACCGGAAGTGGTACTTTACTCTTAGCGTTTTTCAGTTTTTTAAGATTTTTTCAATAAATGTTCATCAAACAAAAAATTCTTTCAAATAAAAGTTGTAGATAATAACAAAATGAAGATGTATTGTTCACTTACTTTTTGTCATAGCACTCTTAGTTTTTGAGATATTTAATAAATAGTGTTTTTTATCTAGTCATTGATTTGTGGCAGTGTGTGTGTTGATACAATTGGAAAATGTTTCAAATAAAAGTTGTAGGTAATAAAATATTAAAGATTTTTTGTATCTTCACTTTTTGTCATAGCACTCTTAGTTTTTGAGATTTATCAATAAATAGTGTTTTTTCAAATAAAAGTTGTAATTATCAAAAGTTGAAGACATTTTGAAAATAATAATGCTACAAATATTTTAAAAGTGATTTAATACGCAATTTACGGGGGAAAGTACTATGATGGACACATCACCATTTTTTTAGGCTACTGCACACATTTTTCATATCGCTACCCAATTTATAGGCTGATCGGTTTGCTGTGTTCTTCTTCTTAACAATATGGTTCCTCTTTCGATTCGACGTTTTTGAGTTATATAACTTCATCTCATTCAACCTTACGCAAGTGTAATCGTGTCGTTACTTCTTCACCTCTAAAATTGATCAATTTCCCTGATTGATCCAACACTCTTACCACAATTGTACTGATAATATCTCCAGTAACAGATAAATATATAGGTAAATGTGGCGATTCTACCATCTTATATCCGGCCGGCACTTTAGGAAAAAAATGATAAAGCACGTGTACCGGTTCACCGTTATTATAAGAACCGCTCACTAAATTGCAATAAATTTGAATTGAATTGGCTGTGTGGATATTAACAATATTTTCTGCTTCATAACTTTTCCCACCCATTAGTACTTTCTTATCAAATCCCAATAAGGTTCCTATACTTTTTTCAGCTGTAAAATCGATTTCTACATCGGTTTTTATGTGCACTTTCTGAGTATTATTATTACCGCGTATACGGACCAATGCCGTATTGTCAATGTCCCCTTCTATTTTAGTCTCTATAAAATCAGAAATATCATCTAAACCGTAAATTCCAACGGGTAATTCTACAATTTTTTTGTTGTTTCCTATTTTGTAGTGAAATAAATTATTTGATATGTCAACGTTTGGAATTGAATTGAATGACTCAAAATTGAGTAAAGCCAACTTATATTCTTCATCTTCATCTTTGCTCAAATAAATCGGTGGATTAAAATTGCAACTTAACTCGGAACTGATTCCGGTAAACGTAAACGTAAGCGAATGAGAAGTTCTTACCATTGCGTTTAGTCTTCGACTGATGTTTAAATTGTTTTCTTAATTATTTATTAAAAACATTAAACACAATTGTCCACAATTTAAATCATCGATTGTCTGGTAGCGTTCATAGTTATAACTTATAACATTATTCTTATCATCTGATCTTAAATATTTTTCAATTTCAATGGAAGGTTTTAAATCACCGAAACTGTCATAGTATTTTACTCTACTGCCACTTTTTTTATAAGCAACCCAATGCGTTCCTTCACTTTCTTTATTGTCTAAATTGATAACTGCACTTTCATTTTTTTAAATTTTTTTCGGTAATGCATTTCTCATATAGACACCTCTAAACGATGGTATTTTCAATAATTTTGCTTTTTTTAAAATTTTTAAATTATTTAGAGGTCTTTTATGAAGGAACATTATTTTCAGTTTTTTGAATATTCGGGAAAATATAAACCACATCCTCTTTTATATGGTTTTATGTAATAAGCAGAACCCACTGATTTGGCTTCCATAGCTCTATTGTGTCGCTCAGCTTCTTTTTGTTGTTCTTTAGCTGATTTTGCACTGTTTACTGCTTTCGCTATAGCGGCTGCCCCTCCTCCAAGGGAACCCAATGCACCTAAAGCTGCAAATAATGGAATCAACGGAAGAAATCCTTCTTGTTTCGATATAGGAATGACTCTACGTTTTGGAAATTTAATTTTTCTCTTATATTTTTCCAAAACATTATATGCAGCTTTTGTAGCATCAAATACACTTTTATGTTTTCTTCTACTGATAGCGTTTCTGGCCAGTCGAACTCATTCTTTTGCGATTTCTACCCTTGCTTTTTCTCTTTTTTAGACCCATTCCAAATGAAGTTTTCCCTTTCATTGCTGCTGCAACTCCTGCCGATGCAATCTTTTCTCCGGCACTTGGACCAACCTTCTGAATTATTTTTTTTTGCAGTTTTGAGTAACCTATGATCAGCTATATGCCTTTCTTTTAAATTATTTGTATTATCGTACACTATATCGTGCTCTTTACAAGCTTCGTCGAGTTCGTTTATTCCTTTATCGCCTCGCGCTAATCTCTTTTCTAATTTTGTTCCAGGTCCACAATAATTATATCCAGGTAAATGAATTTCAAAAGGCAGCTTGTTTATTAATTTATTTAGTAGCCCCCGACCGATCCATTTCATAGTTCTTTTACGACTGACAGGATAATAGACATACATTTTATTTTAAAGGTATACAAATAAACTGTGGCAACTTAATAACTGTTTATTGATTTTAATAATTTAATTTTAACAAACATTTACCACTTCACCTAATACTAACACTTATACTAACTATGTTCTACTTAAACCTTGAGTTATATACATTCTCCCTAAAACTACTTTGTAAACAAAAACTTATCGCTAATTCGATTCTTTTCATTTTTTCTTTGAATCTTAAAGAATCATAATAATATATATGCCATGCACCTTTCCTAGCTTCTTTATACGCAAATTTCCATACATACATATTATGAATAATATTTTTACTTTCACACATTACTACTTTCTTTTTACTTCCCATTATTATAAGAATCTAACATTATATGTTGCATATCAAAATCGAACAATAACTTATCATTACCATAAAGTAACAATTCATCAATCATACAAGCATATTCATTACATTCGCCTTGCATTATTTTCGAAAAACGAGTTTTCATATCCCCATCCAGTTCATTTAATAAACCCAAGCAAGAATAGTAATATTCACTAAACTTAAGATTTTTTAAATATTCCAAACGAGACGAAACAACATCAACCAGTTTCCACAATTCACGAAGACCTTCATACGATAAAAATACGTGATTTCCACCGATATCAATTCTTGCAACTTTACGACAATTATTCATTAAACTAAATGAAATGTTTACTCCATTAAGGCTGATTGTTTGATCCGTATCTACATAAAAAATGTTTGGTTGATATTTACTTTTTGTTCTAAAAATACTGTCCACATCTGTTCATTCAAAGAAATTCCTTCCCACCATTACCCCATATTCTAATAACTGGTTCAAGATTAAGATCTATGTCCAAACCTACCGACACCCATTTAGAATTACTTTTATTTAAAAAATACGTATTCGACGACAGCAAATTGTTCATAGCGTTCTTCTTTTGTTTTACAAGTTGATTGTTGTGGTTGGAATCATCGTTGGTATCGTTGATATTCCATGAAACATCAACAGTAGTAGTCTCACCATGATTCGGTAGATTTATATTCGAAAAAGATTCTTCACCCTCTTCAAAAAATCCCGAGTCATTTGCTGAATTCGCATTATCAATTGGCCCATTATTTTGAATATGTGCTCTAATAATTTGTTTATTACTCGGGTTTTGTCGTTTCACTAAAATTTCACTTCAATTTATTATTGACAACAACACTAATTAGTGACACAGTTCTGGCAGATGTATTCTTGACAACAACACGTGTACTGTAATAAGTTACACCCATCCGGCAGATCTTATATAGTCTCATAATATTATGTTGGGGGGGAGGTTCTGTATATATTTTTACATCACAACGACCTCACATACTTCTCCTCTGAAAAGGACTAACTACTTTATGATTTTCCCGCCTAAAGGAGGTCGTTTACCCACTCATTAGAATCCAATTGAAGGCATTCAATACCTTCAATCATCGATGTTGCTAACAACACTTTAACCGCATTGACAATATTTATTAATAGATTCATATATGACATCTTATGTATTATTCATCAGTCGCCCTTGAACCATCGAGATGAACACATCTTGTCTTGTGCATGGTCCGCCTATAGCGATACAGCGCATAAAAGCTGTAATGTATCGGGTGAAAATCTTAAGGGGGTAAGGGCCCCTTTGGATTATGATTAGACACATTATTTATCTTTAATGGATGCTAGACAATACGTTAGACCGTGGTCTGTAAGCACTCAAGGGTGATATTTTTAGCCGATCCTATGAACCCTACCTCTTCTATTTGGTGAAAACTATCTTAAAATTATTAAGAGTATATTGCCTCTTTAGAATCAATAAAACCGTAAAGTAACCTCCTCCTCCTCCTCTTCATTTTATGAGGAGGACGAAAGAAGGTTCTTTGGAGATTCTAAAAAGACACCTCCTCCCTACCAGGAGGTTTTAACTCTTTTAATCATTTTGAGGAGTTTCCTCTCAAATGAGGAGGAGGTTCTAGAATCGGCTGTAACCCTCTACTTAAAATGGAGTAGATTTTTGTTGTTGTTGTGGTGTTAATTACGGCACCCTGTGATGTTATGTAATCAACGTAAAATCGGATTATGATTGTCAACATTTAATGCTGATATGATTATTGTTTGCTTGATTTCAGCTGTTTATTAAAACAGTGTTTAATTTAAATGTACCATTTTAGATGTGAGACGTGGAAACATATTCTCGGAATTGTATCTGATGTGTCCCGATGCAATTGGAGAATCTGCGACAGGCATTTTTCTAAGGAATGTTTTTGTTCCCTTTAATGTAAGTATGCGAATATTACAAGATGCTATCCCATCTCTTTCGTTGCAGATACGAGTACTGTTTCTTCAAATTTTGACAGTGATTTAATTCCACTTAAGGCAAATGTGTAACAAGGAAATAGGTGCATATTTATAAATGTTTTTTTTAGGCTGCATGTGCGGAACCGTCCACTTACTCAACACTTCCTAACATGTACACTCCCCCTATTAGACAGCTCAGAAAACCTTTGTTTGTTTGTCCAAATATTGACATTACCACTCAAAATAAAGCTTTAGTAAATACTATTTAAAAAAACGTCATATCAGGGTAGGTTTTTTTGACGCATCGAGAATGCTTTTTTAGTCGAGA
The DNA here is from genome assembly GCA_932526585.2 of Philonthus cognatus. NCBI lineage: Eukaryota > Metazoa > Arthropoda > Insecta > Coleoptera > Staphylinidae > Philonthus > Philonthus cognatus. The sequence goes on along the minus strand of CAKOBO020000029.1, from coordinate 590,814 downwards.
CTAACATTGATTTCGAATGCGTGAAAAAACATACTGATTTTCGCGCAAAATACAAATAACATTTTTTCTACAACCGCGAAGGAAGAAATTCTACCGTAAATAAGTTTTAATAATTAAATAATTCATTTGAAAGATCTTATTATACTTAATTGCCTAAGTTAATGTAACCATGGACACGAGTTTGTTAACAAAAACATTAATCAGTGAACGAATTTGTCAAAATTTCTCCAGTTTGTATTCATACAAACATTGATGAATTACGACGATTTCAGTGGTAATGATACTCTTACGAAGATCAAGGATGCAGCAATTGCCAAAGAAATCAAAATGCAAGACAAAAAAATAAATTGTCAATTTCGTGATTGGTGTACGAAGAAAAAGATAGTAAACATTTCAAAGAACGTACTTTTGGCTTATTGAGAAGAGAAATCGACTAATATGAAGTTTGCGGGAGATTCACTAAACTTATTTTATGTAGGGAATAGTCGAATATGGCAAAAAATCCGCGGAAACCACGTTTTGAGGCCCCAAAAGGATGAAAATCAGTGTTTTTAAACGATGTTTTTAGCAGGAACAAATAAAATGTGGTAGTAATATGTATTCGTTTCGCAAAATTAAATGGTTTAAATGTGTTTTTAGAAAGATAGGACTTACGGTTTGCTTAATACTTCCACTTAAAGATTACGATTTTTGAGAAATTAATTTGACATTTAATTCCATTGTTGATTCATAGATATAACATCATAATACTAACGGAATGCAATAACTGAGGTGACAATTTGCCTAGATAAAAAAATAGGCGCACCCTGGTGGTTATTTCTAGAAGTAAAACAGTATGATTGTTAATTCCCTGAACTTATAGTCTGTTTAAAAACTAGGAGTAAGTGCCAATGCCCAGTTTACACAATAAAAAGTTACCAGAAATATTACTAGATAAATATGGTGGCAATTTTAAATAATTTCATAATTACTTTTTAAAAAAAATTTAATATCTATTTTGTACTTCTTAATTGTGGTTAAGTATTTTCTTTTCCATCGTACGATACCGTCAATTAAAATGCTTATACGGCATCTCGCCATAATCTGTGAAATAAAACATATTTACATTATGTTCATAATATAATATGTAATTTATATAATAATGTGTCTCTATCAGAGCTGGGACGAATCCTCGTAAAAAGGATTCGAATCACGAATCCGGATCACCTAATATGATACAAATCACGAATACTCGAATAAAGGATTTGTAAGAGATAAATATGATTCGAATCCTGTCTTTTTCGAATCACGAATACACATCCTTTAAGATTAAATTTGATTTTATAATTGTTTACAACCATTAATATATAAATATCGTTACTAGTTGTTTTAACAAAAATATTCAAAACCTAATTATTTATTACCACTGAACATCGTTGATAACAGACTAAACATCTGACTCCCTGTTACTCTGGTTAAAGTGCATTTGTGTGTTTCTGAACTCCACTTCAAAGCAGTGTTTTGTACGCGTGGCGCATGATGTAAAATTTCGAGTTTAGAAAAATTTGTCTCGGGGCTTTTCTAAACTCGAAATTTTACTTCATGATTAACCTGGGAGTAGAAACACTCGTTCAAAACTTTAAATTGAACTCTATTATAAAATCAACTAATGCCTAAAATTTACGTAAATAAAAAATTCACAGAATATCATTACAAACCGGGAAAGTCAGAGAAAAGTCATGAAATTATATTCAAATTGACCAAAACACTAACAAAAAAGCCATATATTATTAAATTTGTCAAAATCAGCTGGCAAATTACAAAACACGTAAAAATTTATAAAATTAACTTAAATATTGGTAAAAACAATGAAAACTATTAAACGGAATAGGGGTTTCCCACAGAAGAAAGTTATATTAAAAGGCCAGGGAAAAAATCTTTAGTCAGGGAAACGTCGGAAAAATTTAACATTTCAGATTGTGGCTACCATGTCAGTTTTACTTCAAACAATATTAAACAAAATTTTGAAAACTAGATTATTATCTTAAAAAAAAAAAAAAATGCAATCATTTAATGTTCTTATCAATGCACTTTGAAGTTTCGAACGAGCGTTTCCACTCCCAGACTAAGCATGAAGTAAAATTTCGAGTTTAGAAATCCCCGTGAACAAATTTTCTGGGCTTTTCTAAACTCGAAATTTTACGTCATGCGCCACGCGCATAAAACAGTGATTTAACGAGAAATTTAGAAACACACAAAAAAACATTTTTCATGTTATTCCTCACAATTAATTCGAATTATTTTTGACGACTCAAATCCTTTTGTAAGTATTCGAATCCTTTTACAAGGATTCGAATCCTTTAATACGGATTCGAATCACCCACATATAGACTCGAATACAAATCCTTTTAAAAATAATGTAACGAATCCGGATCACGAATCCAGTTGAACTAAAGTATTCGAATGCCTCTTTTTAATCCTCTAAAAGGATCATGAATCCTGAATGATTTGAATCCTGCCCAGCTCTTTTCTCTATCTTACTAAAAATTGATTTGTTTCATAAAACTATACAAGGTTGAACAACTCATTTTCGACATGCCTGCATGATCATTTATTTCTTTTAAAGCTTAACTCAAAGTTAGCAGTTTACTTTTATATAAGAAACTATGCACGGATCTCTTTACTACGTCATCAAAACTTGTAATTATGTCCTCCAAGCTGTTTAGGGCTACAAATCTCTCTGGATTTCTTATATTCGCTAATGGTACGATTGACAGTGGAATTTACAACTCATAAAAATTAAACATTTTATTATTTGATGCATATTCTTATGCTATTTGATATCTCACCTACTGCACCAACAATGTCTGATACAAAAGCAGTCATTTTCGTATGTGGATCATCTGTTATCATCTGCTTGTACATATTTATTACGCACTGTTTTTCAGACAGATATAAATGACCCAAATCCAACTTCTTACGCTTTTTTTGGAGGTGAAGGTGATATTATCACCAAGCTTGTACTGGGTCCATAATCCATCACAACAATATAAACAAAACTAACTTTTAACTATGCTAATGAAACACCGCACAAAAGGTTATTACGAAACAGACAAAGTTGCAACTCGGTAACGCATTGAATTAAGGTTATGTCAGGTGTTGCGTCTAATAATTGCGTAATTAGCATAGTGTAAAAAGGGCGCGCTCTCGTCCAATCAGAGTTGTAGGTTTTGGCGCGTGAAATTTAAAACGCTCCTCCTAGTTATTAAACAGATTATATTGATGTAAAATGCGGTAATTCAGAGGAAAATTCAGAGGTGATCGCGAGGTCTGCTTGCGCGAACTGCGATCGCAATTTGAGTCAGCGTATTTCGCTAAAATCAGTAGAATAACGGTCTATTTCGCTCATTCGATGGCAATCGCAGGTCCATTTTCGCTGAAACCGAAGACTGTGTAATCGGATATCCTGTATATAAATGAATCTCACTATTTAAAATACTACATTTTGATTTATTATTGAAATAATTTATTATAATTATATTTATAAATAAGTATTAGTAAATGAAATTAAAATAAATTACACGATATTTTGTTATGTATAATTTAATTTTTTACCATTAAAGGTCTTTTTCACTTTTTGAGCTTGACGAAATCGAGTCTAATGGAAAATGCGCCCCTGGTGGCGATGGTGGACATGGAATTGGTTTTACAATACAGTTGTTTATCATATATGATTTCTATAAAATTACTTATAATGCGATACATCGTTTGTTAGCGGCACGCAACCGGTTTTTTACGCGTTGACGGGACAAGGGGAGTAAAAGGGGAAAACATTTATTCATTTCTCGATACATTTTTATTTTCGAGCCAGACTAGCTGTGCAGCCATCTCTTTCTCGCTGTTCTCGTTTTGCGCTGTTCTTTTAATTTTACTTCTGTCAAATCCTTGCAATTTCATAGTTAGTTATTTTGAATTGTGTATCCGAAAGTGAAAAATAAAATAATATGTCATCGTAATGTGATTCCGATATTTTAGGATTCATGTTTGACTCTACTTATTAGTACTGGGTTTTGCTGTAATAATCACATAACTGAGAGGCAAATGGTTAAGGAGGTTATGTAATATTTGTTTTTATTTTGGTATTTGCAAAAATACTCGAAGGATATTCACAGCACCCACGCAATTTGTCATCAGTGAGAAGTTGCACTGAAATTACTCTATACGGTTTAGTAAATTGTTTCTAAAACGACGTTTCAGTGCTTCTCACCGACGACAAATTGCATCAATGCTGTGAATAGACCCCCTGATCAGTGAGAACCATCACTTTTACTTGCACTGGAAATTAAAAGTAGCAATCTAAACAAATTCTTATGTTATTGGTATTTTAGTAGGCAGAAACGGTGACAGAAGAGTGTGTTATTCAGGCTTTTGCCCGCCTGCACCGCAGGAACTTAATCGTGGCTGAGAAGTTAACCACAATTAAATCAACAGCTGACAAAATGTTTTAAATTTGTAAGATATCTCAAGCATGTCTCTTTTATCGTAATGCAAATGTATAAACAATTTGCGAATAAAATTACTTTTTTAAGAAGTTTAATCGCTGACTGATTAAAGTAATCAGCACTTCCAATGTAACACTCGATGAATAATGCATTCTATTTTATTGCTTATGGAATACGTCTAAATAGAAAATGCAATTGTGGTTATTACATTCAAAACTACAATTTGTTTTCTCCAGCATATAAGCCCATGCATCACTTCTCAAGGAATAAAGAAGACAAGAATGGTTACCTAAATAAAAACCTTTATTTTGCGTTTACATCTATAAATAAATGTTATCGTAGAAAATTTCAAAAAGTTAGCTACAGAAAATTAGAGTAAATGTTACAAGTACTATACATACAGAGTCCGCCAGAAAAATGTATACACTCTTTAAAGAACTAAAACTATGTATTGTGAGTTTCTTTTACATTAAAATACTCATCATACATGTAGTACAGTCTTCAGTTAAGCACATGGTTACTTTAGATATGCAAAATGTTGGCCGTTGGCGGCCAGTCGCATAAAGGAACGCCGCGGTCGTCGCAGTTATGTCGGTCAACGTATCAATGAAGATCGCTGCACGAGCCGCGGTAATCTGCTACCGAAGTTCCTCCAGTACCAACAAGGCCGTAGTCAGGGGGTGGGATATGGGAGCTTAAACTCACTCCTCGAAATTTTCAATAATTCCATTTTTGGAAAACTACAGCGATGATTTTGAAATTTCTATATATTTTAGTATTTGAATATTTCGGGGGGGATTCGTAGTTATAAAATATACCTGGCTACGGCCTTGTAGGTGCTGGAGGACCTTCGCCGGGAGATTACAGCGGCTTATGCAGCAAGCTCCATTGAAACGTTGACCGATGTAAACTGCAGCGACCACTTGTCATTCTGTTATCTGTCTGACTGCCAACGGCCAACATTTTAAACATCTAAAGTAACTATGTGCTTAACTGAAGACAGTATTACATGTGTGATCAGTATATAAATGTAAAACAAACACAAAAAATACATTTTTTGGTGGAGTCTGTATACAAGGTGGCCAGAAAAGGTGTGATAATCTTCAGGTAGTGTGATTCGTTGATTAATTTTGGATAAAAAATCTAAATAAAAAAATATTGTATTCTTCCTCGTAACATCTCACGAGGTCGTTAAAATATTAAACGTATCTCTGGAAATTAGTGTTATTTTCTATTATTTTGGAAAAAATCAATAGAACTTACAATCAATTACACATTTGTAAAATTTAAATGAGATAGGTGATTAATAAATTGGAAACTTTAACAAATTAATAACTTCTTCAAAAGCATTTTTTTTTAATAAAAATAGACCTGGCAACTATGTATTTTCATATGTAACCTTATTAAATTTCACTTGACTTTGACATATACTTGTCATAATTTATTTGTGTAAGTTTGTATAAGTTCATCATACTTTTTGAAGATGTACACATTCAACGAGTATGCAGATATGTACATGATATTTGGATTCTGCAATGGTAATGCAACTAGTGCCAAAGATGAGTACCAAAGAAGATATCCAAATCGCCAACAGCCCTGCGTAAATACGTTTAGAAAATTAGACCAAAGGCTACGTACTTTTGGGTCGTTCGTTTATAATAACATAGATGGAGGGAGACCTAGGGAACGTCGCACTGTTCACCTAGAAGAACAAATATTGAATGCAGTTCAAGAAGATCCCAATATTAGTACGAGACAAATAGCTCAACAGTTAAATGTCCCAAGTAAAACAACAGTCCATGCAGTATTGAAAGAAAAATCGAATGCGTCCATTTCATGCAAGAAAAGTTCAACCACTGTATGAAAATGATAACGAGCGTAAACGTATGTTTTGTGACAGCATTTTAGATCAAATTCGGGAAGAACTAAATTTTTTATTTAAAATTCTTTGGAGTGATGAATGTACATCACTAGAGATGGGGTATTTAATTGTCATAATTATCACTTTTGGGCAGAAGAAAATCCTCGTGCGGTTAGAGAAATGGGACATCAAAGGAAATGTTCAGTTAACGTCTGGCTTGGTATTCTAAATTTACGTGTAATTGGGCCTTTTTTTATTCATCAAAGATTAAATGCCTTAATTTATGTAAATATTTTAGAAGAACTTATGGAGAATGTTCCACTAAACTTAGTAAACAACATGCTGTACATGCATGATGGTGCACCACCTCATACAGCAAGAATTTCAAGAGAATGGTTGGACGAACATTTTCCAAAAAGATGGATTGGGCGCAATGGACCCATACTATGGCCAGCAAGGTCGCCGGATATGAATCCACTTGATTTTTTCGTTTGGGGATTTTTAAAAGAAAAGGTGTATGCAACACCTCCAGTGGACAGTGTAGACGTCATGAATAGAATTCGTGTTGCATTGGAGGAATGAGAATTTTAAGATCTAAAGGAAGATATTCCACGCCGGAATTGAGAAATCTAAAGTCATCGAAACACAATATATCGCGAAATTTGCAACGTGCAGACAAAGAACTTGAAATAGTTTCTTCACAAGACTTAATAAATTCCGAATCAACAGGAAGGGATTATCATAGAAAACACAATGTATCACAAACTTCGAGCCGTTCAAAATCTTTAGATAGAGAAAACAGAATATATTCTACAACAAACTTAAGAAATTCAAAATTAGAAGAAAAAGCACATAGAACGAATTCTTTAGAAGAATCAATAAATTCAACAGTTGCTGATAGGACATATAGAACACATTCGCCAGGAAAATTAAGTAAATATAGTACACATTCACAAAGACACTCAAGAGAATATAGAAAACATTCACCGGAAAACTTAAGATATTCTAAATCTAATAGAAGAGATCACAAATCAAGAAAATCGACAAATAGAAAACATTCTTCACACGACTCAACAAACTCAAAATTAGCAGAAAGAGAATATAGAACACATTCACCGCAAAACTCAAGATCCACTAAAAGAAAAAACGAATCACATCTAAGCCAAACCACAATAGTTTCTAAATTTGTAGAAAGTGGACATATAAAATATTCTTTACACAGCTTAACAAGTTCCAAATATTCAAAAAGAGAAGATAGAACAGATTTTTCAAAAGACTCAACAAATTTTAAATATGCAGAAAGAGAATATAGAGAGGACTCTTCGAAAAGCTTAAATTATACGAAATACACAGAAAGGAAATATAGACGAGATTCTTCAAGAGACTCAAAATATGATGAAAGAGAATATAGAAGGGATTCGTCAACAGATTCTAAATATGAGAAGCGAGAATATAGAAGGGATTCTTCAAAAGACTCAAGACATTCACAATATACAAAAAGAGAATGGATTAGAATGGATTCTTCACAAGACTCGGGAAGTTTAAAATGTACGGAAAGTAAATGGATGAAAAAAGATTCTTCACAAAACTCAAGAAATTCAAAATATACTGAAAGAGAATATAGAAGAGTTTTTTCTAATGGATCAAAATATGCAGAACGAGAATATAGAAGGGATTCTTCACAAGACTCAAGAGATAAATCACAAAATTTAAAATCTTTAAAAAGAGATGAATATTATGAAATGCAAGGTGTGTTAGAAGTAAAAACGATCCATATTCATTAGAAAATACTACAACTGAACTAACAACAAGAGAACTAAGCACGCAATCATCACAACAAACAGACACTTATCGAAGAACACTTGAGCTTTCCCTACGTTTACAAAGTAAAATTGTCAGCAACAGCAAACAAAACACTTATTCTGAAACGGGTTTCAATACAGCAAACAGGATTGTTACTCAAACAATTTCTTATACAAAAGCACATTCCAACTACAAAAAATCTTCAAATGGGAACAAACTAATCGACAAACATAATACTGGAAGAAGTGATTGCGAAATTAATAACAAACATAAAATCGAGAACAAATCCAATAAGAGGATCTGATTTAAAACTGATCCCCGCAATAAGAAATATTTGAAACAAATCAGGTTGAGCCAGATATTTTTAGAAAGGCAACGCGGGATCGAACTCCAGAAAATGCTAAACGATGAGGGTGACGCAGATGATCTGAATGTGAGTGATGACAGTGGTTGTGATTTGAATCAAAAGAATGAAAATTGTAGTAATTTTGATTTAAGTAAAACTTATCAAAATAACACCAACACATTAGAAAAACATAACCTAAACGATGAAAATAACAGGACAAATATTTGTATTTTAAGCGAACAAACAAATAATAGTACAACTGATTTAAACAAAATTGATGGAAAGGATAAAATAAATAACGCCAATCAATCAGACAAAATAAATAAAAGTGCAACTGATTCAAACCATACTGATGGAACAGATAAAAGTAGAATTGATTTAATTTATACTAACATAATAAATAAAAGTGCAACTAATTTAAATCAAACAGATCGGATAAATAAAAGTACAAATAATTTAAATGATTTTTACAGAATAAATACAAGTATAATTGATTTAAATCAAACAGACAGAGTAAATAAAAGTGCAACTAATTTAAATCAAACTGATCTATTTGGCAAAATCAACAAATATGCAACATACTTAAAACAAGTTGATTTAACCAATAAAATAAACAAAAGTCCAACTGAATTAAATTCAAGTGGAGTAAATAAGAAACCAGAACATATTGCAACCTAACAAAGTGCCAAAAGAACATGTTTTTACGAAATTAATAAATACAAAAGTAATAGTGAGTGGAATCAGAGTGATGGACACGTAGAAACTTCAATAATATCTGGTTTGAATCAAAACGACTAACGCAACAGTTTACATAAAACTGGTGAATGTAATTTAAATCAAAATAAGAAAAACAAAAACAATTACACTAATTGTGTCTTAAATGGAGCTTTTGAGAATAGTATGAATAATTGTCATAAAAATTTAGAGTGCAATGAAACTAAAGTTGAAAATATTTCTTGCGACTTCAATAAAAACGTTAGGGCCTGTGATTTAAATCAAATTAATGGTGAATTAAATCCAGCTGAAAAATCAAAAACAGCAAATTTGGAATTAAACACAGACGAGAAAATTGATAATTCGTTGATTGAAAGCTGTGAAAATCATAAAACAGACAATCAAAATCTGATTAAACATATTGACGTTGAATTAAAACACTTAGAAACGTCAAAAATTGCAAATAAAAATGTCAATGAACATCGTTGGCCTAATATAATTGAAATTGATACGTCAGAAACAGTAAACGCTAGAGGAAACAGAGAAGGCGGGATTAGCAGTGTTTTGATAGACAATCAAATTCAATATTGTGTGGAGAATTTTTATAAATATGTTGGTTTGAAACGTAAAACGTAAAATTTACTAACATTTGGAGAAGGCGAAATTGTCGATAGTTTAAGTAATAATCAATTTCAAAACACTTAACATAATTTTAATGAAAATCTAATAGGAGTTACACAATCTACTCAGGTAATTCACAAAATGAAAACTAAAGGTAGAGAGCAAAGAAACCGAAAAAGAATTTTGACGGAGCAGGAAGAATCTGAAACATCGAAGAAAAGTGGATTATTTGAAGGAGAGAAGATCATCAGGAAAATCGTGTTAGATCAAGACAGGAAAGAGAGAGAAATAAAAGTAGGGAGAGAAGAAAGAGTGCCCATCGAGAAGGTGAGAAAGTCAGTTTTGAAATTTCTACAGAAAGCTAAGATGTGAATCACTCGTTGCAAAGTGCCAACAGTGAAAACAAATCTTTTGAAATTAATAGTATAAACAATATTTGTTGTAAAATCTGCAAAGTTTGCTTAGGAAAAATGTTTGTTGATACTTCAAAAGAAATTAATAAATCAATTGAAATGATTACCTGCTCAAAAGAAAACATTAAGGAAATAATCGGCACCGCTAAAAGTCCTGTTACTTTATACACTATTGAAAACAACGAACAGCTTGAGTTAAAACAAATTCAAAACAAAAATAACGACGCAATCAAAGGAAGAAAAGCGCAAGTAAAAGGCAATTCTTCAACAAGAAATCGAGAAATTAAGAATCATTTACCGAAAACAAATGAACAATTAAACATTTACCTAGAACGCAAGGATAATTTGACAAAAACAGCAAAACAAAAAGACATTTTTTTAATAAAAATGAACAAATTAAAGATAATTCGTCGAAAACAAGCAGAAAGATATTGAAACACACTTTTTTATTAATTAAAGATAATTTGTTAAAAACAAATGAAGAGAAAACGATAGATTTTTTGTAAAAGGAGATTCCGTTTAATAAAGAAACAGAAACAGATAATTCTGAAAGAAAAATCAAGGACAATTTGTTAAAAAGTAACCGAATAAAAAACAATATTTTTGCAATAAAAGACGGCATGAAAAGCTTTGATAATAATCGAACCAAAGACAAATCGAAAAGGGACCAAAAAGACGAAAGGATAAATATTGAAGATATTTCTTCAGAAACTATAAAGAGCAAAGATAATTCTGCGCAAAGTAACGGCAACAAATGTCAACTAGAAAGAAAAGATAACAAACCACGAGGCGCCATAAGAAAATCGAATAAAGTTGGGTCTCACAAAATTCTTGAAAATAAAATGGAAATTAAAGGAAGCGTCTGTAGTAAGAACTGCAAGTCACAGCAGGATATTGAAAAGGAAATGGAACGTATTTTTATGAATGTTAATAACTCTGTTGGGCAATCACAAAAGCAAAGTGAAATAGAAGACAGAAATAATGTTAATGAAAAGTCAAAAAGGCAAATAAAAGATGGAAAACTAATTCAAGAAAAATCACATTAAAAGAAATTTAGAGATGGAGGCGATTTTCAATTAAAATCACAAAGGAAAAGTGAAAATATACTGCCTTTTAAAAAAATCAGAACACCAAGTATTTACTGCACGATTTTAATAAAATTTACACAATTTGATCATGTAAACGAACTGTATCGATGATCAAAAAATCAACTTGAAAAACAAAGAAACAAATGAATAAAAATTAATAATGTGTTGGGCCTCCACGATTTCCCAAACACTCATTAACACGTCGAGGCATGCTAGAAATCAGGCTGTCAATATCGACTTGGGGTATTTCATTTCAAACTTCGATAATTTGACCTCTAAGTTCCATTACAGTGTTAGCGGGGCGCTGTAAGTTACTTATTCTAACACCTATCATATCCCAAACATGTTCTATTGGCGAAAGATCTGGAGAACGAGATGGCCAAGGTAACAAATTGATTTCGGCACTATCAAAAAACTGTCTTGTAATGGCCGCTGTGTGAGGTCGGGCATTATCTTGCTGAAAAATGGGGTTCTGCAAGCCATTTACATAGGGCACTAACACTGGCCGTAAAATGTTGTTAATATACCGAATCGCGTTAAGACTTGCTTCTAAAAAAACTAGAGGAGACCGACTACCATATGCTATCGCCCCCCAAACCATAACTCCCTGTGTAAGAGCCGTATGTCTTTTAACGTCTCACTCTTCTGCGACCATCATGAGCCCATAAACAGAACCGAGACTCATCGCTGAAGATAATGTTATTCTATTCATGGGTCCAATGTTGTCTTTCCCTGCACCAATCAAGTCTTGCTCTGCGATGCTGCGGAGTAAGAGATAGACACAATTGTGGACGGTAGGATCTTATACCAAAACTGCGGATTCTTCTGTAAACAGTAGCCATGGATACTCTTTGGCCATTTAGAGCCAACCAGTCATTTCCCAATGCCCGCGACGTTGTAAATCTGTCCCTTAAAGTTGTAAGACGAAGAGCTCGATCGTTACGCTCAGTGGTGCTTCTTGGACGTCCTGATCCAAGTCTACGTCCATTCTCCCCAGCTTCGGACCATCTAGACCAGCAGCGTACGATCATTGATACACTACGGCCTACCCTTTCAGCAATAGCACGAACCGAAAAACCCGCTTCTCGCATTCCAATAATGCGACTCCTTTCAAATTCACTTAGATGATGATATTGTGCACGCCGACGAACACGGGGCATCTTTTTATGTTTTACAAACTGAAACGTCAAACTACTCAGAGGCTACTTGGATATTAGAAGCAATTACATTAAAAAATCAACAGCTCTTCATAATGGTGAAATCAAGGAAAAATACCATTAAATAGTAACCAAAACAATTGATTTTTTGATCATCGATGCCGTTCATTTACATGATCAAATTCTGTAAATTTCATTGAAATCGTCCAATAAATACTTTGTGTTCTGATTTTTTTGAAAGGCAGTATATTTTTCGGCTTTAAAAAATATAATAAAATTAATTGATTCTGAAAGGAATTACATTTTCTTTTTTACTTTTAATAAAAAAAAAACACAGATTTTATCTTTAATTTTGTTCTCATTAATCTATTAAAAATAAAACAGTAGTAAAACAAACCGAGTGACTTATTTAATTATCTATACGGGAGATTTTACTAAATTCACAGGTTTTATTTATTTTTGTGTTAAGTTTGTAAATTTCATGTAAAATAAATAATCTCTTAATTTTTCACAACTCTTCAAAGAAAACATCCTTTTAGAGCCGTTGATTTTATTACACAATTTCAATATTGACTAAATTGAACATTTCTATGAAATAAAAATGTTGTTGAGACAAGAAAGAAATGTCTTTTAAAGATGTTTAAAAATGTCTGGTATTTCTTATAATTGGCAATTATTTTCTAAAAAAATGTATACATTTTGCTGAGATAAAGAAAAGGACATTCTTTATCTCAGCAAAATGTATATACTTTTGATGATGTTGAATCATATCTCAATTTTCGCTCAATTGAAAAAAAAAACAGTTATCTTAATGATAGGTAAGCAAACTAAGCTATGCAGGGCAATGATTTTTTAAATACTTTGCTAGAATATAGGAAATTTGTCTTTTAAGTATAAATATGCATAAGCTGTAAATCTTCAGATATTTGTTGTTTTTTTAAGAGTTAAAATTGAAGCTTAAAACGAGTGTTTTCCACTCCCAGATTAAGCAACTCGCTTCGCTCGCGCGCCTCGGTAAGTACAAATTTTCTTGCTTTTCTAAACTCGAAATGTTACTTCATGCTTAGTGTGAGAGTGGAAATCACTCGTTGAAAGCTTCAATCTGAATTATAAAAAAAAAAAACGACGGATATTTAAAGATTTACAGCGTATACAGAAAATTGGGGTATGTATACTAAAAAGAAAATCTTCCTGTATAAGAGAATAAAAAAGCGGCGGATATACAGACAAACCTATACCGTGCGTTTTATTCAAGTATGGCCTTAAGGACTTACATGGTAAAAATTGTACCCCATGTTAACTTTTGTTTTTATCAATAAATCAAACATATTTCTAAGAAACACAAATAATTAAGCCAAAAATGCACCTTACGGAAAATGACAAGTAAATGTTATAAAACGGCACGAAAATTTGTTAAGAGGGTGGGGGGGGGGGGGTTGACCATGTAAATCAGGTATGGGCAACCTTTGACATGTTAAGGGCCAAACTTTACTTTAGCGTGCAAATACGTTCGCGGGCCGCGTTTAGAAGTACTTAGTGCATTATAAAGTAGTGATAATATTTTTTGCGATAGATATTAGACATGAAATAATACGACAATGTTATTATAGTACAATTTATTGAAATAACAAAATGAAATTTACAAAAATGGTACATTATAATTAAATCGGTAAATTTGCAATTGTTACAAACTACGAAAGTTAAATACACCGAAATCATTGATACACCTGAGCTTGAATTTAGGAAACTAATCCATCGACATTTGGATTAATTCCACTGACACAAAGACGTAAAGATTTTTCCAAATTATCGTCAGTCAGTCTTGTACGATGTGCTGATTTATTAACTTTCATCAATGAAAAGAACTGTTCGCATTTATAAGTACTGCCAAACGCACAAATTAATCTTCTTGCGAATTTTCTAAGCTGCGGAAAATTGTCTTCTTCTAGGTATTTTTTGTAGAAATCGCACAACTCTACGTCTTCAAATTTGGATTTTAGGAATGAGTTTTCTTGAATCTCGATCAACTCCATTTGTAAGTGAATTGGAGCATTTTGTACAATATATGTTGTAGGAGTAGCAAATAAACTGAAACAGTCTTCCATGATTTTAAATTCGCAAAATCTGTTTGAAAATTGTTCCGACAGTAGCTTGAGTTCTTCAGCATATTGAGCATAAGCAATATTTTCATACACAGAGAGCGTGTTGAAATGGTAACTGTTACTAGACAGCATCTGTGACTCCAACAAGCGTAGTTTGATCTGAAACGCTTTTAAACGGCTGTAAAAATTATTTACTAACTGTCCTTGTATTTGAAGTTTCAAATTTAAATCATTCAAATAGCCTGTAAGATCGACCAGAAATGCTAAGTCACATATTCATTTTGGGTCACTTAATTCAGATAGTGGTTTATCTTTCATTTTCATAAAGTCTGCTATCTCATTTCTAAGCTCGTAAAACCGTTTCAACATTTTTCCTTTGCTCAGCCATCTGACTTCACAATAATATGTTACGTCGTTATATTCAGCTGATATTTCATCTAAAAACGCCTTGAACTGACCTGACGATGGTTAAGCCCTCGGGATCGAATAAAGTTGATAGTTTTTACTACCACATTCATAACATTCTGGAGTTGAATGGACTTAGAACACAAGTTCTGTTGGTGGATAATGCAATGAAGGACTATCAAATCATCTTTTTGCACATTTAATTCTGTTGCTTTTTCATTTAAAATTCCGATGAAACCTTTACGTAAGCCGACCATGGAAGGTGCACCATCAGTGCATACTTCAATTAATTTTGACCATGGCAAGCCAAAACTTGTGAATACCTTTTGAACTTCAATAAAAATATCCTCTCCTGTAGTGGTTCCTTTTAGCGGCTGTAAAGCAAGCAATTCCTCAGTAACAGTGAACTCCTTATCAACACCTCGAATAAATATAGCCAGTTGAGCTGTGGCAGACAAATCGGTGCTCTCGTCTAATGCTATGGAAAATGATTCAAATCCAGCCATTCGATCAGTCAATGTTGTTTTTATATCATTTCTATACGTCGATGAACAGTTCGTCTTGACAAACTAATTTTTTCAAATTCTTTTTTCTTTTCAGGACACATAATAGCGCAAACTTCTAACATACACTCCTTGATAAATTCTCCTTCGGCAAATGGTTTTAATGCCTTTGCCAATTTTGAGCTAACTATAAAACTGGCTTTCACAACATTATCAAGTTGTGTTCTTTGTTTATGAAACATTTGTTGCTGTTTTTCCAAATTTGCGGTAATCTTCTGGATTTTGTCTGTTCTTAATTGTCCTGTCTTCTTCTTTCATTACTAAAATGGATTCATTGCACAGCAAACAAATAGGCTTACCATTGTGCAAGATAAAAAGAATTTTTCAGTCCATTTTTCTTGAAAATGGCTACCCTCTGTATCTACTTTCCGTTTCTTTCCACCAGACATCAGTTTTGTTTACTGTTCGTTCAATAAACTTAATAATAAACTATAGTTAGTAACCACTTAAGATATCGCTTGTCCTAGTTATCACCTCGGTAGCTCAAATAGAACTGAACTAACGTTCGGGCCATCCACCCGCTTATATAGGTAAAATGAACGAATAATTTGGAATAAACTAGTTTAGAATAATTGAGAAGCAATAAATCTTTTGATGTGTCGCCCGTGAGGCGGCAAACCTTAAAGAATTTGATCCAGCAAGTCGAGTGGCGGCGATTATCAAAGAGTGAGGCGGCAAACATCAAAGAATTTGATGTTTGGCGCCTCACTGTCACTCCCGTGAGTATAAGTACCTAATGTAATATTTTTGTATTTGGGTTTTTTCACAATGTCTCGCGGGCCGGATCATATCTTACAGCGGGCCGGATCTGGCCCGCGGGCTGGGGGTTGCCCATATGTGATGTAAATTGTGTATGTTCAGATGTTCGTTCCAGCATTATTATGAGATAATATTTTTAAAGTTTCTTTTACAGAGACATGTATGTAACGAAACGGAGCAAATAGATTTTTTTAAACTTTTTTATTTAACGAAGAAATCATTTATGTTTTTAGGTCTACTTCGAAATAAAATAAAATAAATTATTTGTTTGTTAAAGATGCAGAAAAGTGAAAAAAAAAAACATATTTGCCTCGTTTCATTACAAAAGGCTCAGTACATGTGTTATCGTCGCTTTTCCCAAGCGAGTATAACAAAAATTCAGTTACACCCCAAATTCATTTGCGGGCTTAACCTAATCCTATTTTATTATTTGCAAACTGGTAAAATCCGTGTCTCTTAGAATTTGTGTTTATGAATGTCATTAATACTGAAACGCCCATAATGCTAGCTAGAAGATTTGTCCGAGATTTCAGTAATCCTCGACTGGTCCTTTCTCTCAGCTACCTAAGTGCAAGAATAGGCTAAACGGTTTACGACCGTTGTTTCACGTGCAAACACGCAGCCGTTTATCTGGCCCAAAAGGCCGTGCCAACATTTGGTTTTGGCAAAAACGCTTGTGACGTCAGAATAATTAGACAAAGACACGTACGGAATATTCGACCAACAATAAATAGATTGGAAAATCCGCAGCATTTTTCGCTTCTCACGGTTTCTAAGAAAATCGCGAATCACATCGACTCTGCAAATGCACAATTAAATAGCTAAGAGAAAGACCTTTAATGTGATATACATCACGAACAAAGATGTTACTTACTGGCTAACACTTTTTTTTGTTGTTTTCATTACTTATTTAATTTAACACTTCTAGCTGCTTGATGGGAAAGAAGGTTTTCGTGATATGATTTTTCCCTGGGAAACATCAACATAACCATATTTTCGATTTGTAAATACTTTATATTATTTATATTTATATTTGGGCATGTAGAACACATACTACTTTTTATTGTTCATTTTATTCACCTTTTATTTTTTTGGTTAACCATTTTTCGCCTGAACCCAAGTTAAACTCATTTGTTTCAAGGGCGGACGGGCGAAAAATGGTTAGCGTTTCCCAAAATTAGTAGTGGGGGATGCGATTTTCGGGCTACCATATATGTATAAGGGCTGATAACTTAAGTCAGTTGAAAAACAGTGTTTAAACAAGTATAATCGAGTTATCAGACCGTCGCCTAAAAAGTTATAGCGTAAACATTGTAAGTTGTGTTTTGTGTGCCGTTTCTTTGTTAATATTTTTTTATTTCATTTATTTATTTCTTTTTCGTTTATTTCTCCTTTATCGTACATTCATTTTTTTATTATTTGTTATTCCTTATTTTGTTTGTTGTTATTAATAAACCTTTGTATATATTTTTTTATTAATTTGAAACAAACAAAAATCTTTTTTCATTTTGAATAACATTTACGAAATTATTTCCTGACTAACGAATTTATAAGTGAAATAATATAAATCTCATGAGTGCTTCCTAACCGGTTAGGGTAAGTACAGTATTTTAATTATTAAGTGATTGTGTTAGATTAAGAGTTAATCAGGGGGGTACCGAATCAGACATCAGGCCAGTTTTTTTATATTAACTTGTTTTGATCGGGAGCCTTTGATTCGAAAAGTCAAAGTCCATAATATCCCCCCGTGATACATGTCTCTGTAAAATAAAATTTGAAAAACATTACCTTATAATAATGCTGGCACGGAAATCTGAACATACACAATTTACAAACGTTCGTGCGATTTTATAACATTTACTTGTCATTTTCGCCAAGGTGAAGGCTTAATTATTCGTGATACAAATTTCATCTTTAAAAACGAAAATAAAGCAATGTAACGTTTAAGTCCTTCTAACAATGAACATTTCGTAGAAAAATGTTTCAAATTTGTACTATAACAAAACTTCACATCGGTGTATGCCTCGTCGGTCCAAATAATGTCGTTGTAAAAGTTGGGATTTGTTAAACATCTAGCTTTGTACCAGTTACAAAATTCTCAGGGTTCAAATAGTGTTTTTTTCGAATCGTGTAAGGACGGATTTTTTTCTTTCAGAATCCTTAAGGCAGGATTTCTTGAAATTCTTTGTTTGTCTTCTATTTGCCTACTTGATATTTCTGGATTTACAATTACAGCCCCAATAGCAATAAGTCCAGCTTCTTCTGTGTCTAATATATTATATTCTCTGGATCTCGGGGTAGTAAAGGAACCGTGGTTGATGAGATTCGCCTTTAACCGTTGGAATATGAATTTATCGGGCTGTCTTCTCTCCGGATATCGAGTATAATATGTTTCCAAGGCAATATTAGAATTACTGTTGCTTTGAATAAAGCATTCTAACATATCAAACTTTTCGTAATTTTCGTACTTCATGTTTAAACACTTAGTTTATTAATACACAACACAATACAACAAACAACTAATATAATAACAACGTTGTTGTTTTTTGTTTTATGCGTAACAGGCATCATTTTATTTACAAGCCTACTGCGTTTAATGAGAAATATTTAAAATTTAATAAAAATATAATATACCTCAATAAATTGCAAATAATCATCAACATATTATATATCAATGAATAGAGAGAAAAATAACAAATTTATAAATAGCACAGCCAACTTATTTAACAAAATATAACTTTGGGCTGTATCTCTTTTATTAATGAAGATAGAAATAATCTGAAAAATGCACTCGTTTCTCCTCGAAAAAGTAGCTGCAGAACATACAATTCTTATCCTGATAAAAATAATAAATGACTGAGATATTAATAAAAATCGAATATGGAAAATATTGAACTTTTGGCTATAACTTGAAAAAAAAGACGATAGCTAATTTCTGTTTTCGACATTGAGCTTTCCTTAAAAAAAGGTGCTCGAGGATGCGCCATCTTCTTATAACCGAGATTCCCTATAGTAGCATCTAATTTAGGCCACCCTGTACACTTATCTCTTATACTTTTTAAGTAAAAAAAATATTTCTAAAATTTTGACCTCTAAAAGGCATCTTGAAGTCTGTCTGTAACTTTTCTTAAGAATAAGATAAAAATATGATTTATATCTCTACTTGTACCTAGGGGATGCCTCTATAAGTAAATGAATTAAAGACTGTCAATTTTGACAATAAGTGATCTTAAAATGTTAAAATCTAAGTGACCTCTATTATGACAAATTAAATATAAAACATTCTTTAAATCTGACATAAAATTAGTACTAATATATTAAACAGAAACATACAAAATATCAATTTTATGTTTTTTCTTAAATACGCCAATTTTAATTTTCATATAGTAGTAGTATAACTTTTATTTGGCATAATCCAATACAAACAAAATTCTTAAAAAAACTAACATTTTTTCTTTAAAATAAAAATAATAGTAATAATAGAATAAAAATATAAAATCAAAACAACATTCTTCTCTACCCTTTCGCAAAGCAGCTAACTACATCTCCCTGGCCTTACTCTCAATACTTCCTTCACCACCTCTATCCCTCTTCCGCTCTCACACAAGCTCTCGACACGCGTACTACCTTTCATACTTATTTTTATCCTCATTGCTTGGCATTCATTCATCCAGTGCTCCTATTCATCCTTCTCTCTCCCACAAAATACACATCTCATATATACTTCTCCTATCCATACCTTCCTTCCTCTCTCCTCATTTCCACATCTGAGCCGAGCTTACAATCCGGACTTAATGTCTTAAAATAACGCGGCGGTCCTGCGTGAACTTGAATTATTTTATAATGAGGATTGTAGCTGCTTTTTCTTATTTTTTTCCTGGCGCTCCTGTAGCTCAACATCCCTCAACCTCTCACTATATTCAACCTCAAGCATTTCCACCCGCGCTATTCTCTCCCTCACCATCAACCCCGACCACCCTACTTTCTGGTCCAATCTTTCTCTCTATATCATCCATCTAACACCCACCCCTTTCACT
This sequence comes from Philonthus cognatus, assembly GCA_932526585.2. NCBI lineage: Eukaryota > Metazoa > Arthropoda > Insecta > Coleoptera > Staphylinidae > Philonthus > Philonthus cognatus. Next base: position 570,464 of record CAKOBO020000029.1, on the reverse strand, counting down.
TGAAATTCCCTATAACACTCATACCACGCTTCTCTTACCAGCCTTTCTTTCCACAACCCACTCACCTCAAACTTTACCACTCTCTTCGCAGCTACCCATTCTACTGACATTTTCTGGCACTCCTGCAATACTCTATAATTTGGAGTCATCCTCTCCAGGCCAATTATTCTCTTCAAGTATTGCAGATGTACCCTTTCAATCTTATCATTCTTACTCACTCCCCACACTTCAACTGCATACAACAATATCGCTCTTATACATGCATCCCACCATACCATTTTCATCCCAACATTCTCCCCAAGCATATCCTCCCATATTCTCCGCATCTGTGCCATCGCAACTCTCACCTTCTTACATACAAAATCAATATGTCGGGCTCTGCTACCATTTTCAGCAAACATATACCCGAGATATTTAAATTCTCTCACCCATCCATCCATCCATCTAAGTTCTTCCAGTCCCCTTCTTACATACCATCCACTTCGTTTTTTTTTTTGCATTCACTGTCAATCTCCTTTTCGCAAAATACCTTTCAAGCCTCTCTTTTATTTCCTTTAGTTCACTCATAGTCTTTGCGCAATAACCACCACATCGTCCGCATACGCTAGGCTCCACACTTTCTTGCTTCCCACCACTATTGCACCTGATTGTCCCAGCTCTAAGACTCTCTCCAAATCGACAACGTACAGGTTGAACAGTAGTGGGTTAAGTGGACACCCCTGCCTAACTCCTCTCTCTACTTCAAAACACTGCGACACTTTCTGACCCATTCTCACCTTGCACCACGTTTCCCTATATACTTCATTCGCCCAATTCACCACTTGCTTAGACACACCCAATCCTTTCAAACACTCTATCACTCGTTCTCTATCTACCGAGTCACACGCAGCTTTCAGATCTACACACAACAGGTATACTTTCCCTCTTTTGCACAACTCTCTCTCTCAATCAGCCAGTTCAATGTAGCTATCTGCTCCACAGTTGATCGTCCTCTCCTAAAACCAGCCTGGACTTCCGGTAGCATATTTTTTTTTTAGTTTGTATATGCTATCCATTAGTGTGATTCCTCTGTAGTTGTTAACTACCATTGCATCTCCTCCCTTATGCACAGGCACTACAATCCCTTCCCTCCACTCCACTGGAAACTGCAAATCCCCTCTCCATATACTGGAGTATTGCCAACATTTTAACTTTCCCCAATGAAGAGAGGGTATTCATTATAAAAACATTTTACAGTGGCGTCAGTTTACGCAGAGTTCGTGACTTATTTTCGGTTAAATTTAACAATCGGCGAATTCCGTCTGTATCAACCATTACCAAGTTTGTGAAAAAGTTTGAAAATAACTCAATAACTTGAAAACAAATGAAAATCGGATAAGAACAAATGAGTTTTTTTACATTATTTTCACGTGTATAATACAATCCTAGAGTTTGGTGCGCTCCTCCCGACTCACCTTGTATGTATATATATATATATATATATATATATATATATATATATATATATATATATATATATATATATATATATATATATATATACATACAAGGTGAGTCGGGAGGAGCGCACCAAACTCTAGGATTGTATTATACACGTGAAAATAATGTAAAAAAACTCATTTGTTCTTATCCGATTTTCATTTGTTTTCAAGTTATGGCGTAATTAAAAATGTTCATCTAGCTTTCCACTTCTATCTGAATTTTAACATTATCAAAGTATGCCATGTTCGAGGCTTATAAACATTTGATAATTCTGACGTTTTGATGAACTGTCAGTGTACGGTGAACAGTAACTGAACGTTTAAGTTCGAATTAATGTGATTGTTAGTGTTGCAAAATGCCACATACTTATTCAAATTTAGAATATGCAAATATGGTGTTTGTATATGGTTTCTGTAATGGAAATGCTACAGCTGCTGTTGAAGAATATCGTGAACGTTTTCCACACCAAAGACATCCTGATAAAAACATATTTATTAGAGTTTTCAACAAATTGTGCGAGACTGGTAAGCTTCCCAGTGCTAACATAACATATGAGCGCGCTGCTCGACAAGGTTTTGTAGAAGTAGAAAATATTCTGTATCTAGTAGAAGAAGATGCAACTACTAGCAAGATCTCCAGACCTCACACCACTAGATTTTTGTTTATGGGGCTGGATGAAAAATGAAGTCTACAAAATAAAAGTGTACACACGGGAATCACTAATTAGACGAACTGAGAATTCTGCAGCCCATATAAAAGAAGAAAGAAATGAATCAATTGGGAGAGCAACAAACGCTCTTCGTAGACGAAGCAGAAAATGTTTAGAAGTCAATGGCGGTAATTTTGAACATTTGTTGAAAGAACGCTATGATTAAGAAAATTTGTTTGTATAATAACTTGTTTATTTGTTAATATGCTATAACTTAAAAACAAATAAAAATCGGATAAGAACAAATGAGTTTTTTTACATTATTTTCACGTATATAATACACTCATTGAGTTTGGTGCGCTCCTCCCGACTAACCCTGTATATATAAATATATATATATATATATATATATTTTTATTATTTTTTATATATACCGGGTGACCCATTTTAATTTATCCACTGGAATATCTTGTGAAATATGCATCGTAGAAAAAAATATTCCAAACAAAAGTTTAATGGTTTCGAGGGGGCCAACCGATCCTATAAAATGTTCGTCACCCCCACTCCCCGGGGGGTGGGAGAGGGGGGCAACTTTAGAATCTTAAATAGGAATCCCTATTTTTTATTTCAGATTCAGATTATACACCAAAAATGACGTAGGTTTTATACGAGAATTTTTTTTGAATTCGTGATAGATGACGCTGTATTCGCTTAATTTATCCATTAGATTATCTCGACAAATATGCATCGTACAAATAAATGTCTCGAACAAAAGTTTAATGGTTTCGAGGTGGCCATCCGATCCCATGAAATGTTCGCCACGACTACCCTCCCGGGGGTGGAGGAGGGGGGCAACTTTAAATACTTAAATAGGAACCCCTATTTTGTATTTCTGATTCGGATTCTACAGCAAATATTATGTAGGTTTTATCCAAAACATTTTTTTGAATTCTTGATAGATGGCGGTGTAGTCGCAAAAATGAAGACGTTTCCGGAAAAAATGAAAAATTGCCTTCAAAAAATCAAAACAAACAATTCGACGACGCTTGCTTGGGTATTTTAATTCCGACTAGTTTTTCAACGGCATTTACGGGGACCGTGAGTCGTGGAATGAAAATAAGTAATAATAAGTATGTAAAATATACTTCACGAGTCTTTTTAACTCCTGGCAGATAAATAAATCTTGTTTTTTGTCAACGGACAGACGGATTGCAACACAAAATACCTATTCATAATTTTGTTCACTATCGACATAGGAAGCGTCATCTTACCGCCGGCATGCCGGCATGTTAGGTCGGATTTTTTAAATTTATTTAAACATTAGTCTTTTTACAATAATTCTTTTGTACATCAAGTAGCCCTAACAAGGGCTGACATTTCAACAGCCATTTAAGCAATTAGATGCTCAAAAGTCGCACCATTGTTCTCATGACAAAGATGAATTCGACGTTCAAAATTCCTCACTGTATGCAAAAGGGTGTTGCGCGGAATACTGTTGCACGCAGCTTGGATCCTTTGAATCATGTCGTCTCTAGTAGTTGGTCTTTCTCGATAGACAGTATCTTTCAGGAACCCCCACAAGTAGAAGTCGGGAGCTGTCAGATCTGGTGACCTTGCTGGCCATCTAATTGTACCCCCTCTCCCTATCCACTTGCCAGGATACGTTTAGTCTTAATATGTTTTCACTATATTTTCAAAATGTGGAGGAGCACCATCTTGCTGAAACCACAGTCTCATCCTTGTCTCCAGATCCACATGTTCGATTAAGCCGGGAAGATCGTCTCGAAGAAAATTCAAGTAATTCGCACCGGTTACAGTGCCCTCGAAAAAATATGGACCGATTAAGTACCCGTTGACAATACCGCACCACACATTCACAGTCCAGCGGTGTTGGTGGTCCACTTGCTTCATCCACTGAGGGTTTTCCGGCAACCAATAGTGACTGTTATGGAGATTCAATAACCCGTCACTGCGGAATGTAGCCTCGTCAGAAAATATCACGAATTTGAAAAAGTCTGCGTCATTCTGCATTTGCTGTATTGCCCACTGACAAAACATTTGCCGTTGTTCATGATCCTGTTCACTTAATGCCTGGTTCAAACACACGTGGTACGGGTGATACTTCGAGTGTTTTAAATATCTTCTCGCAGTCTCTCTCGGGATGCCAATTTGGTGCTGTATTTCGCGAAGTGATATCTGGGGGTTCAAATGGATCATCGCTAAAACTGTTAAAATGCGCGGATTCATACGATGATCATTGATGGGGTTTCGCTGTCGACGTTGAATATTTCCTCTCCTACATCTCGATTCAATATGACGAATCGCTGAATGATTGGGATGATGCTGCGGTTGGGGAAATCGTCTTCTGTATAATGCCGCAGCTCTTCGATAAGAATGGCGACATTCTCCTAGGACAAGGAGAATATCCACCGTTTCATTCGGAAAATAATCGCTCATTCCGGATTCTTCTACAAAGCGTTCTCAGTTCTCACGTCACAAGACATCGAGGTTTGTGTACGAAGTGTCAGAAAAACTAGTCGGAATTGAAATACCCAAGCAAGCGTCGTCGAATTGTTTGTTTTGATTTTTTGAAGGCAATTTTTCATTTTTTCCGGAAACGTCTTCATTTTTGCGACTACACCGCCATCTATCAAGAATTCAAAAAAATGTTTTGGATAATATTTGCCGTAGAATCCGAATCAGAAATACAAAATAGGGGTTCCTATTTAAGAATTCAAAGTTGCCCCCCTCCTCCACCCCCGGGAGGGTAGTCGTGGCGAACATTTCATGGGATCGGATGGCCACCTCGAAACCATTAAACTTTTGATCGAGACATTTATTTGTACGATGCATATTTGTCGAGATAATCTAATGGATAAATTAAGCAAATACAGCGCCACCTATCACGAATTCAAAAAAAAATTCTCGTATAAAACCTACGTCATTTTTGGTGTATAATCTGAATCTGAAATAAAAAATAGGGGTTCCTATTTAAGATTCTAAAGTTGCCCCCCTCTCCCCCCCCCCGGGGGAGTGGGGGTGACGAACATTTTATAGTATCGGTTGGCCCCCTCGAAACCATTAAACTTTTGTTTGGAATATTTTTTTCTACGATGCATATTTCACAAGATACTCCAGTGGATAAATTAAAATGGGTCACCCGGTATATATATATATATATATATATATATATATATACCGGGTGTGGCACTTAAGACGCCTCGGACCATAGCTCCATAAATTACCCGAAAAAAAAAATTATGTGAAGGTATACGAGGTCTTAACCTGTACCTCAATTCAAAATTTAGGCGCCGGCGTCAATTAGTTTCTCTACAAAACAATCTCAAAAATGGGGCGCAATTTTAAAAGAAGGGGTTATAACAGCGAAACCGCTAAAGTGAAGGGTATAACATGTTACATAAAAACTTTCCAAATCTGCAATAAAAAATACGGCATTCCATTTAAAAAAACATAAGTTTGGTACGCCACTGGAGTACGGCACGCCACCGATGATTAGAAATATTTTTGAAACATAGCGACGGTAATTATGCACCACTTTGCTCTTAGATTTTTTTCGATAGCTTTTATCGTAAAGGAGCTATGGTCCGAGGCGTCTTAAGTGCCACACCCGGTATATATATATATATATATATATATATATATATATATATATATATACTGCCTTTCAAAAAAATCAGAACAAAAGTATTTATTGGACGATTTTAATGAAATTTACAGAATTTGATCATGTAAATGAACGGCATCGATGATCAAAAAATCAATTGTTTTGGTTACTATTTAATGGTATTTTTCCTTGATTTCACCATTATGAAGAGCTGCTGATTTTTTAATGCTTCTAATATCCAAGTAGCCTCTGAGTAGTTTGACGTTTCAGTTTGTAAATCATAAAAAGATGCCCCGTGTTCGTCGGCGTGTACAATATCATCATCTAAGTGAATTTGAAAGGGGTCGCATTATTGGAATGCGAGAAGCGGGTTTTTCGGTTCGTGCTATTGCTGAAAGGGTAGGCCGTAGTTTATCGGTGATCGTACGCTGGTCTAGATGGTCCGAAGCTGGAGAGAATCGACGTAGACTTGGATCAGGACGTCCAAGAAGCACCACTGAGCGTGAAGATCGAGCTCTTCGTCTTACAACTTTAAGGGACAGGTTTACAACGTCGCGGGCATTGGAAAATGACTGGTTGGCTCTAAATGGCCAAAGAGTATCCATGTTTACAGAAGAATCCGCAGTTTTGGTATAAGATCCTACCGTCCACAATTGTGTCTACCTCTTACTCCGCAGCATCGCAGAGCAAGACTTGATTGGTGCAGGGAAAGACAACATTGGACCCATGAATGGAATAACATTATCTTCAGCGATGAGTCTCGGTTCTGTTTATGGGCTCATGATGGTCGCAGAAGAGTAAGACGTCGACGCGGTGAACGCACAATTTTACAATTTGCTGTTGAAAGACATACGGCTCTTACACAGGGAGTTATGGTTTGGGGGGCGAAAGCATATGGTAGTCGGTCTCCTCTAGTTTTTTTAGAAGCAAGTCTTAACGCGATTCGGTATATTGACAACATTTTACGGCCAGTGTTAGTGCCCTATGTAAATGGCTTGCAGATTGTAGTTTTCCGTATAGCATTCATAAAATAGAATTTTACAATTCGGATTAATTTTGACAATGCAGGGTGTCCGCATTTCGACAGAATGAGAGAGTTGGTTAAATTGGGACAAAGTTGCGTATTACAGAGCTTACCAATAATCTAAAAACAATTTGGAAATATTTTTGTTTGTTTTCAAGATATCAGAAAAAAACTGAAGTTTTGAAAAATGTTTCTTATGTTTTTATTCAAAAACGACAAAATCTAGATATTTAGAACTTTGACATTATACAGGCACTTTTTAATGACGAATCAAGTAGCATATATTGTTTTAAGATTTATATAACATTTACTCGGAGATCATAACCAACTTTTGTTTTTCTTATGGGCGCCATTTCAGATTTTTATATTTTTTGAAAGAATATTTTTTCCTGAACACTCATACCTGATTTCAGATTTGATATTTATAATTATAATATTTTCGTTTTGGTAAAGAGTGCCTTGGAAACAATTTCGTCATATCTATTAATCAACAAAATCTTAGAAGCAGTCATTCATTGTTAGCAGTCAACAATTATTAATAACTGTCAATCGTTTGTAATAATAATAATAAGTATCGATTATCACACATAATATAAAATCTAAAAAAAGTGTCGTGTTTATATCAATAGCAACAATAAAAATGTATTATTCTTCACACAGAAAAGGACGTTTATTAGGAATTAGATTATACCATTGAGTAATTACTACAAAAAGGGGTAACCAATAGGGTTTTCAGCGTCACACACTAGCCGTATTTATCGGCTGGAAAATGCTGCCACGGGGGATACGGTGGAGACTTTATGAACTGCTTGGTGAATGTGTTTCCGATCGGCACTGATCACGGGAGCCGCCGCGCCGCAGCGTTATCTCGTCAAGGGCGTTTAATATAAACATACACACATTTACGTCAACAAATAAATCCTCTCTGCTTTCTGCTTTCCTGGCCAAACTTTACGAATACCAGGATACTTTTACATTGTAGCAAATTAGTTGCAGCACTAGTTACAATTATTAATATGTAAACTAGTATTTATATCATGTTAAATTTAAATTTATCTGTTTTATTAAATGGTTAATTTTTGATGAAGAAGATTAGTGTTTTTCTATTCAGCAATATTAAAAAGTCTCTTAGAATTTACATGTTGTAAGTCTGTCTTTTTGTTGCTATTGAATATTTATAAACGTCACTTTAATGAAAGAACTAAAGTTAGAGGCATAATAACAACATAATTATTTATGAAAAATAATCCACTTGATTTTGTCAGGGGTTTCCAGTTTTTTGCTTCTAATTGTAAGTATTTAAATAAACAATAATCATTATTTTCCATTTCATTATGTATGATTTTTTTTAACAATCGTTTGCTGTGAAAAGTAGTTTCAAACTTTGATTTTAAGAGCAAACGTCGTGGTTTTAATTAAAATATTAAAAACATTCTAACGAATGTTTTCCTCTCCTAGATTAAGCATGAAGTAAAATGTTTACTTCTTTACTTTTATTTCATGCGCCACTCGTATAAAACTCTGAACTATTGTAAATAGTGATGGGAATAATCAATATATTTTAATAATCGATTATTTTGAAACGAGATATTTTAATAATCGAATAAATTAGTAGGAAATTAGTAGTTTCAGTTCAAAAATATGATGAGCGGGGGGGGGGCGAGGGGCGTCTGAATATTTATGTAGTACAAATAACAAGTGAATTTTTCTAAGGGTTGCTATTTCAAAGAGTGATTTTTATGGAATGGTTTTTTTGGGGGATGAATTTTAGGAATGGTTTTTCGTAAAGATGATTTTTAGGAGGATTGTTCCTTTTGGGAGATATTTCTTCGGGAGTGGGGCTGATTTACCAGGAATCTTTTTACATGGGGTAGTTTTTCAAGACGTGCTTTTTTCCGTAGGTATGATTTTCAATAAAAGTTTTTACAAGGGGTAGTCTTTTAAGGTGACATTTTTTGAGGGAGTAATTTTAAGGGTTTGTTTTTCAGCCCGTGGTTTCATTAGCATTTTTTTCTGGGGGATGATGTTTGTTAGTAGTGAAGATTAGAATTTTTCTATAATTATTATTATTTGATGATTCATTTAATGAAGTACAAAACAACCGTCAAATCATTAATTATTATTATTACTATATAATAATTAGTAGTCTTGTCTGCCGAGATAATAAGCAATACATTTGTTTATATTAATTAATTGTCCGGTCTACCGAGATAACAATCAATTATTTGAGTATACTAATTAGAGTCCGGATTTTAAGCATTTTGCTTATTGTGAATTTTACAAGCAGAACAGACTGGTTTTGAAATCTCCAGGTTTCACGAAAAATGCAATCGTTTGACATTACTTTTATTTTGCTTATTTTGATTTTTTGCATATTTTAGCTTATTTTGTTTTTTGCATATTTTAGCTTATTTTGCTTAATTTGCTTTGTTTGCTTTTTTCTGTATATTTTAAAATATTTTGCTATTTTGCAAATTTTAGCTTATCAGTGCGTATTCGTGCTTACGTGTGCTTATTATTTTTTTGTCTTTTTTATTGCACAAATTATTTTTTTATTGTTTGATTTTTCAAACGGTCAGAAATGCCGAACGTTCAATAGCGGGAATACTATTACGCTTGGCACAAAAAATAGAGAATTCCCGATGTTCATTACGGGCTGAGTACGTGATTTACAAGATTTTCGTATGTGCTCAGATTTGAGAGAAATTAACACAAAACTCTTCGGACTGTCGAAGCTATACTGTGCTATATTTTATATCACTACAAAATTATAACTCAAGTGTAGTATAGACTGTAGTGAAACTAACTGATGTGTTAAAATATAATTGAAAATGCCGAAAGTCAAAGACAAATCATTGCCTGGAAGTTGGTTGAAAATTACCCTGATTTAATCCTGGAAGGGTCGAGAATGATTTGCAGATGTTGCATGAAAACGGTGAGTGAAATGTTACATATATTTATATTAATTTAAAATGTATGTGTTCCGAGTGGTGACAAATGCCAAAACATTTTCTTAGAAATTAATAATAGTTATTTACTCTGTTATTCTGTACACGCTGTAGATAATTATTTAGTGCGAAATACCGGGCTTTCATTAATTCCCGAACCCCACGTGACCAAAAATAATAGGCAACCAAATGTAGAAGGTGGTATGGCTCACACAAAAATTCCCTAGATTTAAAAATATTTATTCGCCGGAGTATTTTTATGACTGAAAATATTATATTTAAAATGATTAAAAAATAAAAAGAAAAGTTGACGATACTACTTACCTGAAAATTCCGGGCGAATCTTGTAAGATCTCAAAGGTTGGTTTAACGATGCACCGCGCATAAACGTTTATGTCAAATTTGACTTTAATAACGTTTAGTTACTTTTTTCAAAGCCTCCAACGTACAAATACAATAATTTACGCGGCAATTTTAAATTTAGTCACGTGGGGTTCGGGAATTAATGAAAGCCCTGTATAATTATAAACATGCTGCAAAATTAAAAATTAATAAAAGGTTATTGTTTCGTCAGCAGGGGTGTGTGTTTTCTATTAGTTTATTATTCTCCGTAAAACTCGTAAATGTAACAAATCAAATAAGATTTGAAATATTTCATTGTATAATCCAATAACCGGCCGTGTATTTGCACGGCAAATAGTTGTTCCTATACGTGCATTTTATACGAACATTGTCGTAATTTTATATATTATGCTCGTTTTTATTTACTGAAGTAAATTAATACAGGTAAATATTGTATCTAAGCATTTCTAATACACTTAATTAAAAATTGAAATGAAAGGTGTTAAAGAAATATACAAAATTAATATAATATAGGTGCCATCGGTGGAAATGAAATGTTGGGACACGCAAAATTTGTTTAGTGTGTGTTTTGAACTTGTCAAGTAATTGTCATTTGATATGTAAAAGTTTCAAAATGTACACAATAATCTTCCACTCATTTGCATATTGTCACTGTCACTCCGTAATATAACCTTTCTTTAAAAAACCTGACTTAAGCGGTATAAATTTGATTATGTTTGACATTATCCAACTTTTTTTTTGTCCCAACATTTTATGTCCACCGATAGTACTTACTTATCTAAATAAATCAGAATCACTAATCTAATGGTAAACATTTTCATTTTAGATATCTATTGAAAACAAAATATATAATGTGGTTCAACATATTAATACAACTTCTCACCAAAATAATTCTAAAAAAAGCAAGAGCATCGGAGAGCAACAAACGCTAAAAGAATCGTTAGCCACCACTAGTCTACAAACTGCACAAAGTAAATTCTCGTTTGATTTGTGCAATGCCATGGTATCGGCGAATATTCCCTTTAACAAATTAGAAAATACAGTATTTAGGAAATTTCTCGAAACATGCTGTAACAGAAGAAGTAAAAGCTTGATTTGAAAAAAATATTTAGACGAAGTGTATTTAAATGTGTTTCCCGAAATAAAAACCACAATCGGAAAACTTACATATGGTTTACTGTGGATGAAAGGACCGATAGTTGCGGACGATTTGTTGCCAATTTAGTTGTTGGTATTTTAAGTGAAGACGATCAAGCAAAAAAGTCATACTTAATATTTTGTAAAGAATCGCAAAGGACAAATCATTTAACAATTGTCAGATTTGTACAAGAAGGCCTGACTCACCTTTTCTTGCCCGATCGCGTTCTGACTGAAAAGGTAATTTTAATGTTGTCTGATGCTGCGCCTTACATGGTAAAAGCAGGAGATGCCCTGAAAGTATTTTATTCAAATTTATTACACTGTACTTGCCTAGCCCATGGACTATCAGGAAACATTAAGACTTCAGATTGTTGCCAAAGCGCCTCTTCGAGTGCAGGCTTTTAAAGACACACATCTGGATATGAAATTGCTACCCCAGCCTATATTAACGAGGTGGGAACTTGGTTGGAATCTGCAATGTATTATGCAGAATGTTTGCAAATATTTCAAGAATTTGTGCTAGATGATGCATTATCGATCAAGAAATGTCACAGAATTTTAACAAACAATATGTTAATACAAAATTTAGCGTTTCTCCAATCAAATTATGCGTTTATCAGCCAGTATATAAAGAAATTGGAAGAACAGAATATAAGACTTGTAGATTCCGTCGAAATTATTTCAAATTTTGAAAAAAAAGTAAAGTCTTTTCGAGGCCTGATTAGAGATACGGTTAATAAAAAATCGAAGACGTTATTAAAAAAATGTAAGATTTGATATCCTTTCCAAACTTTCCGGGATCATGAAAGGAATTCCTGTAGAGGATTTGGAAATAAATGTACCTTTCAAAATCTTTAAGTATGCACCCTTAACTTCAGTAGACGTTGAAAATAGCTTCTCCATTTATAAAACAATTTTAACGAATTGAAGACAAAATTTCAATATGGAAAACCTTGAGAAATATATAATTGTAAATGGTTACAAGCTTACTGAATAGAATAGTTCAATAAACATTTTTACATTATTGTGTTTTTGTGCTTTTTGCATGTTTCTGCTTTTTGTGCACATTTCATGTATTTTCGTGCTTTTTATAAGCGCTTATAATTGGAAAATAAATGCTTATAATTCCGGACTCTACTAATTAGTAATTTGCCCGAAGAAGTAATCGCTTAAATTAGTATATACCAATAAATAAATAAATAAATAAATATACTATTTAACCCGATCAAATAATCCCTTAAATTAATATTTACTAATTTACCTGGTCAAATAATCGTTTAAATTAGTATATACTATTTAACCCGACCAAATAATCGCTTAAATTAGAATATATTAATTTCGGCATAATAATTATATCGATATATTTCAATAATTGACTAATTACTAATTAGTATATCGATTATTCCCATCACTAATTGTAAAATTCAAAATATACTGCTAGAGCTCATTCCATTTACCAAGCCTAAAAATTTCAAGAAATACAAACATATTTGTACTCTGTGGAGTTTATCTATCCAATTAATTGAGCAATTTGCCTAAAAATAATGCATTTTCGGTACCATAATTCACTTTTGATAAGTTAAACAAGTCATATCCTATGACTTTTGGTGTTATGAGCACAAATCTGTTATGATTTCTTGTCCAGTTAAATGAAATGAGCTATAAATCAATATTAAAAATAAACTGCTGAAGCAGGATTAAAAATATAATACTAAACAAAAATATTTTAAATTTCACAATATTCAGTGTTTTATACGCGCTCTTACGCACTGTCCCATTTAACCGATTTTCTATTGCTTAAACGGGACAAGCTGTATGTATAATATTTCTCTTTTATTTTTTGCTTTTACTGTGGATATCTTTAGAATTGTATTAGTTGATATTTTGAAGTATATTCCAAACTTTGATTTCTATTTTAATCTTAACTATTTGAATTTTTTTAGTTTTCTTGACTTGTAGTTGTGATTTTTACTTTTGTTAATTCTTCTTGACTTGTAAATTGTTAAATTATAACGTATTAAGTGAATTTTGTTTTTTATTCAGGTCAAAAGGACCGTTTCGATTGATAACGGTTGCTTTTTGAACCCGAATGTGTTTGAGGAGGTTTCGAGAAAACGTTCAGAGAATCAGCAAACAAAGGAAAGGATTTTGGTGCTGCGGAAGTACAAGTGTATTTGCGGAAAAGGGCCGATTTGCTGTGTGAATGCCGGATGGTGATTTACTGCTCCTCAAATTGTCAGGTAAAGAAATGCTAAACTTGTGCATTTATGTCAAATATTTGATGATTGCTGAAAACTGTGAATATATATCACACATAGTTAACTAAAGAAGTATTTTTTAATTTTAGTTTGTAATTATTTCACTCAAAGTATTAAGAACCAATAAAATTGTCCGAATTTGCATCACGTGACATGTTTTAATAGATGCGAAAACTATGTGAGTCGCAAGGTGTCTAGAGGGTTTTTCCATTTAGTAAAACTTTATGGTCCCCAAGTGACGATCATGAAAGTTTTAATAAATGAGAAACCTCCGTTCTCATTTAAGAATAGACCATAGTAACTCAAATGATGCAAACATGAATGAGGAAATGAAGCAGAAATTCAAAAAATGTGGATGTTCTATCGTACAAAACACTCAATACACTTTGATTCTGTTTTTACTGTTAAAAAAGCATCATGTTATAGTAAAGTTGCCATTTTTGTCTATTAAAACACATTTTAAATATTTCTATTTTGTATACTGTATATGTTAGACTTCTGAAAAGTGCTCACATCGTATTTTACAAGCATTTAGACGATTTTACAAAGAGTAATTTTGTTAAATTGAAATTAGAAAAGTTTCTATAGCGTTCCACCTATATTAGGACAATCTGTGTGACTTAGCATTGTATCAGTAAATATTGACTTTTAAACTGTGGTGATTTTTGTATGTTTCATACATAGTTTGTTGAATTGATTTTTTTGCGCTAAGCCGATGGTGGAGAGTGTTAACCCAGTTGTCTAACCTCTGAACTTCTATAGAATGTGAATTGAAGACAAAGTCGACTGCCGTTTTGATACAAGATAGTATTTGGCGTTAAGCTTAAAATAAGCAAGTGAAATGATTGCCATCATCTAGAAAAAATACTTGGAGAATGTTTAAGGAAAAGTACAATTGTTTAGTTGACACACACCATTCTGAAAAAAAAGAGGTCATCAAAGTTCTTACAGTTCGGAAAACGTAGCTAAGATGAAGACAATGCTGAACTGCGACTGACATTTAAATTGCAGGTTGCTAGTAAATAAATTAAGTATTTCACAATCCATTATGCATAAAATTATACCAACAAAATTGCAGATGCTTGGAGAGTCTGTGCTAAATCTCGACACTACGGAACATTTTTCGTTAATATAGATGATGGATTTTGCCAAAAAAAAAAAATGTATCGCTGCCAAAATATTTCTGTAGCCAGGATCTGCTTCTTTTTGGATCCTAGGTTGTCATTTAAGTTAAAACGATAACATTTTGATACTATTTAACTATTAAACATAGGATATTCAATAAAAAAAAATCTCTAGAGTGCTATGATTTTATCTTTTTATAAATGTATGTTGGTTACACGCCTTAAGAATTGTCATATAAAACTTCAGACATAATATATATAATGTATAATTTCAGAGTTGCCAACCTACAATTTATTCGATAGAGGTTTTATTTTATTGAACATACGATACAAGATGCCGCGACAAGCGCTCTGATCAGTATGCCAGTCTAGGACGTAATAAAACCACAAGAAACGGTATATTGATGCCCAAAGAATATTAATTGAATATAATTATATTTTTAAAAATAAAGATTTCTGGAATTATTATCATTACTTGCCGGACAAACCATGAATAATATGTTAAATTGTTGTGTTTGACGAAAAAAATAATTGTTTTTATTTTTAATTTTTCAGTTGGAAAATTGGGACGAACATAGAAAAACCTGTTTAGCTATATTCAACCCATAAGTACCCTTTCCCGAACTTTGAAGTTAATATTATCTAAAAATGTTTGATTTTGTGTAAAAATTAATGAATGGTTTGTGATACTCGTATTTATTGTATTTATTTTTTGTGTTTTTTTTTTGTTTGAGTATTTAATAAGTTTCTATTATATGAATAAAGTTTTGTATTGATGACTTGGTTTTATTTTTTTGTTGTAATGTATTAAGATTTGTTACGAATTCTGACACTCGGCGCATTCGCGTATGTTCAATTAAAAAAAAAAAAAAAACATTTATAATTTATAGTGCCATGGTTTAATCTTTTTTTCTAATTTAAGTTAGCTACACGCTTTAGAAATTGACATATAAAAGCGATTCACAACCAAAACGGGAACTGAAACGGAAACGGGAACTAGAACCAGTTTCACAACAAAACGGAAACCGACCGGGAAGGACTAGGGAAATTTATGTCAATTTAGGGACTTTTGATGTTTTATTCTGAAGTTTTCAGTGTCTGCTTATATCAACGTAACCTGCTGATATTATTAATTAATCCAAAATAATTATTATCCAAATTATGAATTCTTCTGGTGATGATCTGTTGCCTAATTGTTTTCTAATGAAAATTCAGAAATTTTCCTTCATTTGCTCATCCATGTAACATTTATTTTGTTTGTCACTAACATTTCCTTAATAATCATTTGATCAATTTTATAAACTCCATACTCTGCAGGATTGTAAACAATAACATAACCTTTAACGCTTTAACGGCGTTCGATTTACGGACGAGAAGTTACCCATAGATTTCAGCCATAGATTACAAAAATATTTTTAAGCAAAACTAAAAGAGATATGGATTTGAAATTTTCAGAAAAAGCCTAAGAAGACTGTCTTTTAATAGATGATATAACACCCTACCCAAACATTTCACCCCTCTTTAAATTAGAACCACCCCTATAAAATAATTCAAATTGCGCCAATTCTGCAACAATTTGCAAAAAAGATATTGGTACCATTGGATTCAGCATACACAAATTAGTATAACCAAATAATAAAATAAATCCCCGCGCCCTTATAAAACACTCAAAATATAGGGACAAACTACCCCTCCTGACTTTTTCGAATTCAATTTTCCCAACTTCTAAAGAACATAGAAAAAATCTGATGAAATCACCGGATTCAGCATAGATCAATTAACAAGTCCAACTTATAACATGTTTGTTTTCACCCCTATACCAACGTTAAACAACCCCTGTTAAAAAAACTAGACATTGTTACATTAAAGCGATAATTACACAAATTCTGCAACGTTGCATAAACAATTTCTTGACGGATTCAGTTTCTCCATACTCAAATTGACTTATTTCATAAAAAAAATTAACCCCTCGACTATGGAACAGGGTTAAAAACCCCCATTCCAAGAAATAAAACTATCCGATTCAATCGAAATTTGCACCAATTCTGCAACGTTGCATGCAGAAATTCTTGACGGATTCGGATTCTCCATACTAAAATTGAGAAATTTCATCAAAAATAAACCCCCTCGACTATGGAACGGGGTTAAACAACCACTATTTCAAGAAATATAACATTATCCGATTCAATCAAAATTTTGACTGATTCTGCAACGTTGCATAAAAAAGTTCTTGACGGATTCGGATTCTCCATACTCGAATTGACAAATTTCATCAATAAAAGAAACCCCCTCGACTATAGAAAGGGGTTAAACAACCCCCATTCCAAGAAATATAACATTATCCGATTCAATCATAATTTGCACAAATTCTGCAACGGTGCATAAAAAAGTTCTTGACGGATTCGGATTCTCCATACTTGAATTGACATATTTCATCAAAAAAATAAACCCCCTCGAATATGGAACAGGGTTAAACAGCCCCTCTTCCAAGAAATATAACATTATCCGATTCAATCAAAATTTTGACCGATTCTGCAACGTTGCATAAAACAGTTCTTGACGGATTCGGATTCGCCATACTCGAATTGACAAATTTCATCAATAAAAGAAACCCCCTCGACTATAGAAAGGGGTTAAACAACCCCCATTCCAAGAAATATAACATTATCCGATTCAATCATAATTTGCACCAATTCTGCAACGGTGCATAAAAAAGTTCTTGACGGATTCGGATTCTCCATACTCGAATTGACATATTTCATCAAAAAAATAAACCCCCTCGAATATGGAACAGGGTTAAACAGCCCCTCTTCCAAGAAATATAACATTATCCGATTCAATCAAAATTTGGACCGATTCTGCAACGTTGCATAAAAAAGTTCTTGACGGATTCGGATTCGCCATAC
Organism: Philonthus cognatus; assembly: GCA_932526585.2. NCBI lineage: Eukaryota > Metazoa > Arthropoda > Insecta > Coleoptera > Staphylinidae > Philonthus > Philonthus cognatus. The sequence goes on along the minus strand of CAKOBO020000029.1, from coordinate 552,945 downwards.
TCAAATTGACAAATTTCATCAATAAAAGAAACCCCCTCGACTATGAAAAGGGGTTAAACAACCCCCATTCCAAGAAATATAACATTATCCGATTCAATCATAATTTGCACAAATTCTGCAACGGTGCATATAAAAGTTCTTGACGGATTCGGATTCTCCATACTCGAATTGACATATTTCATCAAAATAATAAACCCCTCGAATATGGAACAGGGTTAAACAGCCCCTCTTCCAAGAAATATAACATCATCCGATTCAATCATAATTTGCACCAATTCTCCAACGGTGCATAAAAAAGTTTTTTACGGATTCGGATTCTCCATACTCGAATTGACATATTTCATCAAAATAATAAACCCCCTCGAATATGGAACAGGGTTAAACAGCCCCTCTTCCAAGAAATATAACATTATCCGATTCAATCAAAATTTGGACCGATTCTGCAACGTTGGATAAAAAAGTTCTTGACGGATTCGGATTCGCCATACTCGAATTGACAAATTTCATCAATAAAAGAAACCCCCTCGACTATGGAAAGGGGTTAAATAACCCCCATTCCAAGAAATATAACATTATCCGATTCAATCATAATTTGCACCAATTCTGCAACGGTGCATAAAAAAGTTCTTGACAGATTCGGATTCTCCATACTCGAATTGACAAATTTCATCAAAAAAATTAACCCCCTCGAATATGGAACAGGGTTAAACAACCCCTCTTCCAAGAAATATAACATTATCCGATTCAATCAAAATTTTGACCGATTCTGCAACGTTGCATAAAACAGTTCTTGACGGATTCGGATTCGCTATACTTAAATTGACAAAATTTCTTAAAAAAAATAAGCCCCCTCGACTATGGAAAGGGGTTAAACAACCCCCATTCCAAGAAATATAACATTATCCGATTCAATCATAATTTGCACCAATTCTGCAACGGTGCATAAAAAAGTTCTTAACGGATTCGGATTCGCCATACTCGAATTGACAAATTTCATCAATAAAAGAAACCCCCTCGACTATGGAAAGGGGTTAAACAACCCCCATTCCAAGAAATTTAACATTATCCGATTCAATCATAATTTGCACCAATTCTGCAACGCCGCATAAAAAAGTTTTTAAAGGATTCGGATTCTCCATACTTGAATTGACATATTTCAATAAAAAATTAAACCCCCTCGAATATGGAACAGGGTTAAACAGCCCCTCTTCCAAGAAATATAACATTATCCGATTCAATCAAAATTTGGACCGATTCTGCAACGTTGCATAAAAAAGTTCTTGACGGATTCGGATTCTCCATACTCGAATTGACAAATTTCATCAATAAAAGAAACCCCGTCGACTATGGAAAGGGGTTAAACAACCCCCATTCCAAGAAATATAATATTATCCGATTCAATAATAATTTGCACCAATTCTGCAACGGTGCATAAAAAAGTTTTTGACATATTCGGATTCTCCATACTTGAGTTGACATATTTCATCAAAGAAATAAACCCCCTCGAATATGGAACAGGGTTAAACAGCCCCTCTTCCAAGAAATATAACATTATCCGATTCAATCAAAATTTGGACCGATTCTGCAACGTTGCATAAAAAAGTTCTTGACGGATTCGGATTCGCCATACTCAAATTGACAAATTTCATTAATAAAAGAAACCCCCTCGACTATGGAAAGGGGTTAAACAACCCCCATTCCAAGAAATATAACATTATCCGATTCAATCAAAATTTGGACCGATTATTTTATCAAAAAAATTAACCCCCTCGACTATGGAACGGGGTTAAACAACCCCCATTCCAAGAAATATAACATTATCCGATTCAATCAAAATTTGGACCGATTCTGCAACGTTGCATAAAAAAGTTCTCGACGGCTGCGGATTCTCCAGACTCGAATTGATAAATTTCATAAAAAAATTAACATGCTTTGTGACAGGAAAAGTGTCTTTACTAATTCTGATTCTTCGTACTCAAATTAACATATTATCCACCTTTGACTATTGAGGATGATCAAATAACCTCTTACAACAAAATAAGACATAGGTAATAATATAATAAGAAAATGCATTTCTGCAACGGCGGAGTGACAGTGTTGAATTGTCATATTACAATAATAAATGAAGCCCTGTGAACTTTAAACAGGCATACACAATTCCCTATAAAAAGTAAAATTAAAACGATATTGATATAATGCTATTGATTGTACTCGATTTGACATCACAATAATAAAAGTAAGTTCTGTATAACAAACATTAATTTCTCTTAACAAATCATAAGTCGCCGACCGATTAACATTAATCTAACAGCTAATCTTTGATAAACCTCTGATTAATTCAAAGTTCTATCAGAGTCGGCGGCTGACATAGATACTGTGGGTAATACTACCCACCTGAAAAATTCCTAGGTGGGTAATTACGCACCTGAAAATTTGAAAGAAATTTTTTGATATTTTGAAAACTATGTATGGACATTTTGAAAAACATTTGAAAGATGTCTGGGAATATTGAAAATGTCATAAAATGACTCTAAAATTACTTTGAAAATGACTAAGAGTTTAAATTAAGCTTTAAACTGCGCGCGCGGTGCGCAGTTGTTGAGAAACTGATGAATGAATTTATTAAGCGAACTTCGAAACGAGTGTCTGTTTTCGCTTTGCGAACTTGAAAATGTATAATGTCTTTATAAGAAATATAACTGGTTTTGATTAAAATCACTAATCCGTTACTAACGCATCACCTAACTCGGATCCATACATGGCTACTCAGTAGATACTCGTGATCGAAATAGGTAGTTTGTTCTGTGTGGCCATGGTCATAATTTTGCTGCACCATGGGTATTGATATGATTCTATTAGTGGTGATATCATACTACTATTACAGAAGAAATAAAAAGGAGAAGGTTTTGGGTTCATCCATTCCTCTAAAATAATTTCCATCGCCGATTATTTTTGACGCAAGTAACTATTCAGTCCACGCTGGGTTGTTACCTATGTCATAAGTTCCAACTGTCGAGTCACTTTTGAGTTGAGTCACTTCAATTTCTTGCAGGCCAATAAGCTTCGATAAAAACACAAAAATTTAGCATCTGAAAGATTCAGTTCTCTTGCAAGAATCGACGATGGAAATTATTTTTGAGATATGGATGAACCCAAAACCTTGTCTTTTTTTATTTCATCAGTAATAGTAGTATGCTATCACCACTTGTAGAGGGTGCAACATGGAAGTCGAGACTGCCAGACACATTCAGCGAATTCTCGTCAACCAGGGGTCCACGGATCCGAGTCACCAATGCGTTAGTAACGGATTAGATTTCTTATGAATAGCTGCGTGTGAAGAAGGCCTACATATTTATGTTTTTATCGAAGCTTCGTTGGCCAGGAAGAAATTGTAGTGACTTAACTCGAAGGTGACTCGACAGTGGAATCACTTGGAACCTATAACTAACGCGTTAGTAACTGGTTAGTAACCAGTTGCGCGTCTGCGTCATTCCATTTTATTACATAGGTAGCAACTCAAAGTGGACTGATTAGTGACTTGCGTCCAAAATCAGTGTTTTATGAGTAGCTCCGTGTGTAGACGGTCTTATAAGATCTGTAAAGTCGATAAAAAAACGAAATGTATAATAGACGTACACCGTTAAAATGATTTTTTTATAAAAACCTTGAATATAAGAAATTGAGTAAACCGAGTAAATTCAGTACCCCCTTCCCCCTCCGCCCTCCAAACACACTCCACCGTTTCGCCACTGATTAATTTAATCGACAGGGGTTTGAAATGGGCATTAGACTGTGATTCACATGGATTTAACTTTTACGCTGTTTTAAACAGAGTTCGCAGTTCTTGGTATACTGTTTGTCACTAATGCATATTTTACAACAGTATCTGCCACACTGTTGGCATAATATATCTCTGTTTTTCTCACCACAATATAAACAATTTTTTGTAATGTCGTCTGAATTATTTATAATTATATTTTTTAAAGTTTTGCGATATGCATTATAGTTTAATTCGTGATCCCAAGATAAACCATGGATAATAACGTCAGCATAATATATAATATATACTCCGCAATTCCACGAATCACTTTGAAGAGGGTAATAAATTCTATTTTTTGTTAAAACAGGTGCAATTCCAAATTTGTTTAGGAATGGCCCTAATTTTCTTACTAAAGATTTGCCATTGCCACTATCTCTTGTAAGTGGATCGAAATACAGAATTTCTTTTGTTTGGACGTTAACGGACATAAGTGTCCAATGATCAATCAGCAAAATAGGCAGTAACAGCTGTGTTTCATTTCCAGGAGAGTAATTAAAATCAATTGCATTGGACAACAAATTTGTAACTTCATATTGAATGAAGACTTTTAAATTATTATTATTTTTGGAAAATATTTTTAATACAAAATCTACAACAAAATTATCAAGCCACATATCCCATGTCTGATTAGAATTCACATTCAGAGTTAGCATACTTTCAGCATACAATTTGTCACCATCAATCTTAGAAACAACATAATTTTTACTTAATTGATGAATCTGTATATCATTAGTTATGTATTCTACTTTCTGTTTGCTCATTCTTGATAAAGTGTTCGCTTTAAAATAACTATGTTGCGTTCTTTTCTTTTTGTTCCAAGTTTCTTGTAATTCTGCTTTATTTATTTTTTTCTTTTGGTAGCACATCTATTTCTACTTATGTTGTAGTGTAACTCTCTATATTCGTTTATTACATAATCTCTCACTTTTCTTATAAACCTCGATGGTTTATCATGCAAATTACCTTCTACAATATTATTTTTTAAGACCCCAAACCAATTCTCTACAAGTGCATTATTTTTCTTGTTATATATTAAACTTGTCCATAAGGGTATGTATGGAATATAGTGTTTTAACAGTAGCAATATAAAATCTGTAGAGTAATACATATTTACTTCGGTCTCATTGGTACTGTCATCTGTATCAATAGAAGCAAACATTTCATTAAAGTATTTATAAAATTTGTTGTTTTCGTATAACGTGTCATTATTAGTAGAATATTGATCTATTATGATATTATCTTCTTCGTCATATTCAACAGATTTCAAATTTAATAATGTATCTAAGTGCCTCTTAACCATTTCACTTTTATACTTACTTGATAATATATAAAATATACTATGCAGTATTGATTTTAACTGAAGAAAATCAGAAATTGAATATATTGAAGCAATTATTTCTTTCATAATTGTTCGTACATTTTTATTATTAAAATATTTATTAACGTCCCTAGTCATTAATTTAATCATGTGGGCGTAACTACCCTTGTATATAGTATATGCATCATTTAATTTTATTGTTTCTGGATAAATATTAACAGTATTTTCAGGCAAAAGAGTTATAGTCACAAGTGGATTATTATAAATACCTAGTAAACTATTATTTATATGATAATCTTCTCCGCTAACATCAATAATATCCGACATTGTATGAACTGAAGCATTGTTTTCTTCCGATTAATTTGAATCATTAATATCAGAGCTATTAATTGGTTGTACATTATAAGAATTTGTAATTTGAATCAAATTATCTCGGGATTCTCTTTCATGTTTTTTTAATTTAGAAATAATTTGATTTGTATTATTTTTAATGATATCCAAAATCTTTCTTCGGCTATAATTATCATCTGTATCGTAAATAAATAACGAAGCTAAACCAATTATATCGTCTGAACGTTTTAGTCTACGAATATCGTACATTTTTTTATTTATAAAAAAATTATAATGAAGATTAGATTTTTGTTCCATTTTATTAAAAAAAATCAAATTTAAATGTATAATAGACCTATTAAAAAGTTTAAATAACAAACAATTATATTGGTTTTTAGAAACAATAGAACGCGAAACTTAAATAAACAAACAACACAACATGAAGTAAGTTTAACAAAAAACGAAAACAAATTACAATTATTAAATCATTCGTAAACAAACTGCAACAACAAAACCTAAATACATCCAACATAAAAATGAAACTCCAAAATATTAATAAAATGTTAGGTTAAACATACATGCCTTTGAGCAATGACTAGAATCAGATTTTATACACTTATACCGGTAATACACAGAAATAATAACAATATCACGATTTGTTTATAAAGATTCGGTATAAACAAATACTAGAATAGCCAGTAATTCAGGAGAACACTATACGCTTGTAAGCTGTACAATAACGAAATGTCATATGTTATCAAAATAACAATGCTGCCATCTTGTGTAAATCCTATGAATCTTTGAAATCAATATATGAGAAAATACATCGATAATAAAGGGTTAATCATTTTATAAACTAACTTAATTCCCAAGATAGTCTAAAAAGGCAACATAATTGTTTTAGTAAAAAAATCTGCGGAAATATCAATTTTGAAATCAAAATACAAGTCGATTAAGACAATGAATTAAGATTTGGTAAATACTGTTCGATATTTTATTTTGTCGAGTAAATTTTCATGAATTATTTAAATTAGCGTAATATGTCATATATGTCAATTAGAGTATGAAAGATTGGAATCCGCCGAGAACATTTTTATTGATTTTTGCAGTGCATATTTTAATTAAATCGGATTATGCAATAATTTTTGGAAAGGGAGTTATTTAATCCTGTTCCATATTCGATGAGGTTTATTTTTTTGATTAAATATGTTAACTCGAGTATGGAGAATCTGAATCCGCCAAGTATATTTTTATGCATCGTTGCAGAATCAGTCCAAATTTTCATTGAATCGGATAATGTTATATTTCTTGGAAGAGGGGCTGTTTAACCCTGTTCCATAGACGAGGGGGTTTATTTTTTTGATGAAATATGTCAATTCGAGAATGGACAATCCGAATCCGTCAATAACTTTTTTATGCAACGTTGCAGAATCGGTCCAAATTTTGATTGAATCGGATAATGTTATATTTCCTGGAATGGGGGTTGTTTATCCCCGTTCCATAGTTGATGAAATTGGCCAATTCGAGTATGGCGAATCCGAATCCGTCAAGAACTTTTTTATGCAACGTTGCAGAATCGGTCAAAATTATTATTGAATCGGATAATGTTATATTTCTTGAAATAGGGGTTGTTTAACCCCGTTCCATAGTCGAGGGAGTTTATTTTTGATGAAATTTCTCAATTTTAGTATGGAGAATCCGAATCCGTCAAGAATTTTTGCATGCAACGTTGCAGAATTGGTGCAAATTTCGATTGAATCGGATAGTTATATTTCTTGGAATGGGGGTTTTTAACCCTGTTCCATAGTCGAGGGGTTAATTTTTTTTATGAAATAAGTCAATTCGAGTATGGAGAAACTGAATCCGTCCAGAAATTGTTTATGCAACGTTGCAGAATTGGTGTAATTATCGCTTTAATGTAACAATGTCTAGTTTTTTTAACAGGGGTTGTTTAACGTTGGTATAGGGGTGAAAACAAACATGTTATAAGTTGGACTTGTTAATTGATCTATGCTGAATCCGGTGATTTCATCAGATTTTTTCTGTTCTTTAGAAGTTGGGAAAATTGAATTCGAAAAAGTCAGGAGGGGTAGTTTGTCCCTATATTTTGAGTGTTTTATAAGGGCGCGGGGGTTTATTTTATTATTTGTTTATACTAATTTGTGTATGCTGAATCCAATGGTACCAATATCTTTTTTGCAAATTGTTGCAGAATTGGCGCAATTTGAATTATTTTATAGGGGTGGTTCTAATTTAAAGAGGGGTGAAATGTTTGGGCAGGGTGTTATATCATCTATTAAAAGACAGTCTTCTTAGGCTTTTTCTGAAAATTTCAAATCCATATCTCTTTTAGTTTTGCTTAAAAATATTTTTGTAATCTATGGCTGAAATCTATGGGTAACTTCTCGTCCGTGTTCGATTTGTATAATGGCGATATCGCTTGTTCGGTATATACGTGCAGTGATTGGCTTAAAAATAAAAGCGCCCGAGAACGGGAAAGAAGTTGACCAGGCTTCTCGTTCTGGTTCTTGGGCGCTTCTCGTTCTCGGGCATTGTGAATGTAAACATGTAAACCCTATGTTTCAACTTGCTTCCCCTTCCATTTCCGTTTCCGTTCCCGTATTGATTGTGAATCGGGCTATAAACATAAAACAGACACAGTGTTGCTAATTTAGTGGGTTTTCCTCTAAAACTTAGAAAATGTAAAATTACTTCATGCTTAATCTGGTATTGGAAACGCTCGTTAGAAACTTTAAATTGAAACATTTTAATAAAACAACGAATGTTGTGATATGTACACCTAAAAGAAAAATTCCCCGTATAATAGATAGTGATGGGAATAATCGATATACTAATTAATAACACAGGAAAAACGAGATTTCAAGGTCACTTAGAGGTTAAAATGGTCATTTTTTTCGAACTGGACCCGGGACAATGTTGCCGCATGAAATTAGTTCGTGTTTTCGATCTGGGGGCACCACTATACAAAGCGACCTATTTCTTGATTTATAACAACACTATAAAACGAATATTATTGAGATATATGAAAAATGTTATTAATAAAATATATTAAATGTTTTTTTTTTTAATTAGGCGGAATGCATTCCGTTTTTTGATTACATAAAATTGATGATTTTAAAATCCATTATCAAACAAATATAAAAAAAATAAAATGCATTGCGCATATATCAGTAATAAAATAGGCTTATGTTGTATAATCAACTACTGTTTTTGTATTTAGGCAACTCAATATACACTGCCAGTTTCAAATCTATTAGCTCTATCTTTTTCTCCATTGGAGTAGCACTGTCAACCTCTCAAGTGAGCTTTCACAAGCGACTGGTTTCTGTTGGTCATTTAATCAAGTGTTTTTGGCTATTCATTCCATTTATTTTAAAGAGAGAAGAACTCAGGCTATTCCGGCACCTTAACCCCAACTTCCCCGGAAGTGGAAAATCACTCGGGGAAAATGGCTAAGTGCTTGAAGAATAGAGAGTCTTTCTGTGTTCTGTGTGGGAAATATCATCTTAAGACGAACTTGGTGAATTTCACAGAGACCATATCTGCACAATTTAAGTCGTGTTTTCCCAATTCCGAAGGTCCAGATAACAACCCATGGGCCCCAAAAGTTATTTGTCGCACATGCCAAGCGCGTTTGAGATGTTGGCAGACTGGCTCTAGGAAAATGATGTCTTTTTCTCCTATGATCTGGCGGGAACCAGAAAATCACGAACGCGATTGCTACTTTTGCAGAAACGTTAAGCCTGGGTTAAATTCCAGGAACAGAAAATCGCTGAATTACGTGGTCACCTCTAATTGACATATATGACATATTACGCTAATTTAAATAATTCATGAAAATTTACTCGACAAAATAAAGTATCGAACAGTATTTACCAAATCTTAATTCATTGTCTAGATCGACTTGTATTTTGATTTCAAAATTGATATTTCCGCAGATTTTTTTACTAAAACAATTATGTTGCCTTTTTAGACTATCTTGGGAATTAAGTTAGTTTATAAAATGATTAACCCTTTATTATCGATGTATTTTCTCATATATTGATTTCAAAGATTCATAGGATTTACACAAGATGGCAGCATTGTTATTTTGATAACATATGACATTTCGTTATTGTACAGCTTACAAGCGTATAGTGTTCTCCTGAATTACTGGCTATTCTAGTATTTGTTTATACCGAATCTTTATAAACAAATCGTGATATTGTTATTATTTCTGTGTATTACCGGTATAAGTGTATAAAATCTGATTCTAGTCATTGCTCAAAGGCATGTATGTTTAACCTAACATTTTATTAATATTTTGGAGTTTCATTTTTATGTTGGATGTAATTAGGTTTTGTTGTTGCAGTTTGTTTACGAATGATTTAATAATTGTAATTTGTTTTCGTTTTTTGTTAAACTTACTTCATGTTGTGTTGTTTGTTTATTTAAGTTTCGCGTTCTATTGTTTCTAAATTGGTTTGTTTTCTAAATTGGTTTTTTGGTAATTGTTTGTTATTTAAACTTTTTAATAGGTCTATTATACATTTAAATTTGATTTTTTTTAATAAAATGGAACAAAAATCTAATCTTCTTTATAATTTTTTTATAAATAAAAAAATGTACGATATTCGTAGACTAAAACGTTCAGACGATATAATTGGTTTAGCTTCGTTATTTATTTACGATACAGATGATAATTATAGCCGAAGAAAGATTTTGGATATCATTAAAAATAATACAAATCAAATTATTTCTAAATTAAAAAAACATGAAAGAGAATCCCGAGATAATTTGATTCAAATTACAAATTCTTATAATGTACAACCAACTAATAGCTCTGATATTAATGATTCGAATTATTCGGAAGAAAACAATGCTTCAGTTCATACAATGTCGGATATTATTGATGTTAGCGGAGAAGATTATCATATAAATAATAGTTTACTAGGTATTTATAATAATCCACTTGTGACTATAACTCTTTTGCCTGAAAATACTGTTAATATTTATCCAGAAACAATAAAATTAAATGATGCATATACTATATACGAGGGTAGTTACGCCCACATGATTAAATTAATGACTAGGGACGTTAATAAATATTTTAATAATAAAAATGTACGAACAATTATGAAAGAAATAATTGCTTCAATATATTCAATTTCTGATTTTCTTCAGTTAAAATCAATACTGCATAGTATATTTTATATATTATCAAGTAAGTATAAAAGTGAAATGGTTAAGAGGCACTTAGATACATTATTAAATTTGAAATCTGTTGAATATGACAAAGAAGATAATATCATAATAGATCAATATTCTACTAATAATGACACGTTATACGAAAACAACAAATTTTATAAATACTTTAATGAAATGTTTGCTTCTATTGATACAGATGACAGTACCAATGAGACCGAAGTAAATATGTATTACTCTACAGATTTTATATTGCTACTGTTAAAACACTATATTCCATACATACCCTTATGGACAAGTTTAATATATAACAAGAAAAATAATGCACTTGTAGAGAATTGGTTTGGGGTCTTAAAAAATAATATTGTAGAAGGTAATTTGCATGATAAACCATCGAGGTTTATAAGAAAAGTGAGAGATTATGTAATAAACGAATATAGAGAGTTACACTACAACATAAGTAGAAATAGATGTGCTACCAAAAGAAAAAAATAAATAAAGCAGAATTACAAGAAACTTGGAACAAAAAGAAAAGAACGCAACATAGTTATTTTAAAGCGAACACTTTATCAAGAATGAGCAAACAGAAAGTAGAATACATAACTAATGATATACAGATTCATCAATTAAGTAAAAATTATGTTGTTTCTAAGATTGATGGTGACAAATTGTATGCTGAAAGTATGCTAACTCTGAATGTGAATTCTAATCAGACATGGGATATGTGGCTTGATAATTTTGTTGTAGATTTTGTATTAAAAATATTTTCCAAAAATAATAATAATTTAAAAGTCTTCATTCAATATGAAGTTACAAATTTGTTGTCCAATGCAATTGATTTTAATTACTCTCCTGGAAATGAAACACAGCTGTTACTGCCTATTTTGCTGATTGATCATTGGACACTTATGTCCGTTAACGTCCAAACAAAAGAAATTCTGTATTTCGATCCACTTACAAGAGATAGTGGCAATGGCAAATCTTTAGTAAGAAAATTAGGGCCATTCCTAAACAAATTTGGAATTGCACCTGTTTTAACAAAAAATAGAATTTATTACCCTCTTCAAAGTGATTCGTGGAATTGCGGAGTATATATTATATATTATGCTGACGTTATTATCCATGGTTTATCTTGGGATCACGAATTAAACTATAATGCATATCGCAAAACTTTAAAAAATATAATTATAAATAATTCAGACGACATTACAAAAAATTGTTTATATTGTGGTGAGAAAAACAGAGATATATTATGCCAACAGTGTGGCAGATACTGTTGTAAAATATGCATTAGTGACAAACAGTATACCAAGAACTGCGAACTCTGTTTAAAACAGCGTAAAAGTTAAATCCATGTGAATCACAGTCTAATGCCCATTTCAAACCCCTGTCGATTAAATTAATCAGTGGCGAAACGGTGGAGTGTGTTTGGAGGGCGGAGGGGGAAGGGGGTACTGAATTTACTCGGTTTACTCAATTTTTTATATTCAAGGTTTTTATAAAAAAATCATTTTAACGGTGTACAATGTCTATTATACATTTCGTTTTTTTATCGACTTTACAGATCTTATAAGGCCGTCTACACACGGAGCTACTCATAAAACACTGATTTTGGACGCAAGTCACTAATCAGTCCACTTTGAGTTGCTACCTATGTAATAAAATGGAATGACGCAGACGCGCAACTGGTTACTAACCAGTTACTAACGCGTTAGTTATAGGTTCCAAGTGATTCCACTGTCGAGTCACCTTCGAGTTAAGTCACTACAATTTCTTCCTGGCCAACGAAGCTTCGATAAAAACATAAATATGTAGGCCTTCTTCACACGCAGCTATTCATAAGAAATCTAATCCGTTACTAACGCATTGGTGACTCGGATCCGTGGACCCCTAGTTGACGAGAATTCGCTGAATGTGTCTGGCAGTCTCGACTTCCATGTTGCACCCTCTACAAGTGGTGATAGCATACTACTATTACTGATGAAATAAAAAAAGACAAGGTTTTGGGTTCATCCATATCTCAAAAATAATTTCCATCGTCGATTCTTGCAAGAGAACTGAATCTTTCAGATGCTAAATTTTTGTGTTTTTATCGAAGCTTATTGGCCTGCAAGAAATTGAAGTGACTCAACTCAAAAGTGACTCGACAGTTGGAACTTATGACATAGGTAACAACCCAGCGTGGACTGAATAGTTACTTGCGTCAAAAATAATCGGCGATGGAAATTATTTTAGAGGAATGGATGAACCCAAAACCTTCTCCTTTTTATTTCTTCTGTAATAGTAGTATGATATCACCACTAATAGAATCATATCAATACCCATGGTGCAGCAAAATTATGACCATGGCCACACAGAACAAACTACCTATTTCGATCACGAGTATCTACTGAGTAGCCATGTATGGATCCGAGTTAGGTGATGCGTTAGTAACGGATTAGTGATTTTAATCAAAACCAGTTATATTTCTTATAAAGACATTATACATTCTCAAGTTCGCAAAGCGAAAACAGACACTCGTTTCGAAGTTCGCTTAATAAATTCATTCATCAGTTTCTCAACAACTGCGCACCGCGCGCGCAGTTTAAAGCTTAATTTAAACTCTTAGTCATTTTCAAAGTAATTTTAGAGTCATTTTATGACATTTTCAATATTCCCAGACATCTTTCAAATGTTTTTCAAAATGTCCATACATAGTTTTCAAAATATCAAAAAATTTCTTTCAAATTTTCAGGTGCGTAATTACCCACCTAGGAATTTTTCAGGTGGGTAGTATTACCCACAGTACCTATGTCAGCCGCCGACTCTGATAGAACTTTGAATTAATCAGAGGTTTATCAAAGATTAGCTGTTAGATTAATGTTAATCGGTCGGCGACTTATGATTTGTTAAGAGAAATTAATGTTTGTTATACAGAACTTACTTTTATTATTGTGATGTCAAATCGAGTACAATCAATAGCATTATATCAATATCGTTTTAATTTTACTTTTTATAGGGAATTGTGTATGCCTGTTTAAAGTTCACAGGGCTTCATTTATTATTGTAATATGACAATTCAACACTGTCACTCCGCCGTTGCAGAAATGCATTTTCTTATTATATTATTACCTATGTCTTATTTTGTTGTAAGAGGTTATTTGATCATCCTCAATAGTCAAAGGTGGATAATATGTTAATTTGAGTACGAAGAATCAGAATTAGTAAAGACACTTTTCCTGTCACAAAGCATGTTAATTTTTTTATGAAATTTATCAATTCGAGTCTGGAGAATCCGCAGCCGTCGAGAACTTTTTTATGCAACGTTGCAGAATCGGTCCAAATTTTGATTGAATCGGATAATGTTATATTTCTTGGAAGATGGGCTGTTTAACCCTGTTCCATATTCGAGGGGGTTTATTTTTTTGATAAAATATGTCAATTCGAGTATGGAGAATCCGAATTCCTCAAGAACTTTTTTATGCAACGTTGCAGAATCGGTCCAAATTTTGATTGAATCGGATAATGTTATATTTCTTGGAATGGGGGTTGTTTAACCCCTTTCCATAGTCGAGGGGGTTTCTTTTATTGATGAAATTTGTCAATTCGAGTATGGCGAATCCGAATCCGTCAAGAACTTTTTTATGCAACGTTGCAGAATCGGTCCAAATTTTGATTGAATCGGATAATGTTATATTTCTTGGAAGAGGGGCTGTTTAACCCTGTTCCATATTCGAGGGGGTTTATTTTTTTGATGAAATATGTCAATTCGAGTATGGAGAATCCGAATTCCTCAAGAACTTTTTTATGCAACGTTGCAGAATCGGTCCAAATTTTGATTGAATCGGATAATGTTATATTTCTTGGAATGGGGGTTGTTTAACCCCTTTCCATAGTCGAGGGGGTTTCTTTTATTGATGAAATTTGTCAATTCGAGTATGGCGAATCCGAATCCGTCAAGAACTTTTTTATGCAACGTTGCAGAATCGGTCCAAATTTTGATTGAATCGGATAATGTTATATTTCTTGGAAGAGGGGCTGTTTAACCCTGTTCCATATTCGAGGGGGTTTATTTTTTTGATGAAATATGTCAACTCAAGTATGGAGAATCCGAATATGTCAAAAACTTTTTTATGCACCGTTGCAGAATTGGTGCAAATTATTATTGAATCGGATAATGTTATATTTCTTGGAATGGGGGTTGTTTAACCCCTTTCCATAGTCGAGGGGGTTTCTTTTATTGATGAAATTTGTCAATTCGAGTATGGCGAATCCGAATCCGTCAAGAACTTTTTTATGCAACGTTGCAGAATCGGTCCAAATTTTGATTGAATCGGATAATGTTATATTTCTTGGAAGAGGGGCTGTTTAACCCTGTTCCATATTCGAGGGGGTTTATTTTTTTGATGAAATATGTCAATTCGAGTATGGAGAATCCGAATTCCTCAAGAACTTTTTTATGCAACGTTGCAGAATCGGTCCAAATTTTGATTGAATCGGATAATGTTATATTTCTTGGAAGAGGGGCAGTTTAACCCTGTTCCATATTCGAGGGGGTTTATTATTTTGATGAAATATGTCAATTCGAGTATGGAGAATCCGAATCCGTCAAAAACTTTTTTATGCACCGTTGCAGAATTGGTGCAAATTATGATTGAATCGGATGATGTTATATTTCTTGGAAGAGGGGCTGTTTAACCCTGTTCCATATTCGAGGGGTTTATTTTTTTGATGAAATATGTCAATTCGAGTATGGAGAATCCGAATCCGTCAAGAACTTTTTTATGCACCGTTGCAGAATTGGTGCAAATTATGATTGAATCGGATAATGTTATATTTCTTGGAAGAGGGGCTGTTTAACCATGTTCCATATTCGAGGGGGTTTATTTTTTTGATGAAATATGTCAATTCGAGTATGGAGAATCCGAATCCGTCAAGAACTTTTATATGCACCGTTGCAGAATTTGTGCAAATTATGATTGAATCGGATAATGTTATATTTTTTGGAATGGGGGTTGTTTAACCCCTTTCTATAGTCGAGGGGGTTTCTTTTATTGATGAAATTTGTCAATTTGAGTATGGCGAATCCGAATCCGTCAAGAACTGTTTTATGCAACGTTGCAGAATCGGTCAAAATTTTGATTGAATCGGATAATGTTATATTTCTTGGAAGAGGGGCTGTTTAACCCTGTTCCATATTCGAGGGGGTTTATTTTTTTGATGAAATATGTCAATTCAAGTATGGAGAATCCGAATCCGTCAAGAACTTTTTTATGCACTGTTGCAGAATTTGTGCAAATTATGATTGAATCGGGTAATGTTATATTTCTTGGAATGGGGGTTGTTTAACCCCTTTCCATAGTCGAGGGGGTTTCTTTTATTGATGAAATTTGTCAATTCGAGTATGGAGAATCCGAATCCGTCAAGAACTTTTTTACGCAACGTTGCAGAATCAGTCAAAATTTTGATTGAATCGGAGAATGTTATATTTCTTGAAATAGTGGTTGTTTAACCCCGTTCCATAGTCGAGGGGGTTTATTTTTGATGAAATTTCTCAATTTTAGTATGGAGAATCCGAATCCGTCAAGAATTTCTGCATGCAACGTTGCAGAATTGGTGCAAATTTCGATTGAATCGGATAGTTATATTTCTTGGAATGGGGGTTTTTAACCCTGTTCCATAGTCGAGGGGTTAATTTTTTTTATGAAATAAGTCAATTTGAGTATGGAGAAACTGAATCCGTCAAGAAATTGTTTATGCAACGTTGCAGAATTTTTGTAATTATCGCTTTAATGTAACAATGTCTAGTTTTTTTAACAGGGGTTGTTTAACGTTGGAATAGGGGTGAAAACAAACATGTTATAAGTTGGACTTGTTAATTGATCTATGCTGAATCCGGTGATTTCATCAGATTTTTTCTATGTTCTTTAGAAGTTGGGAAAATTGAATTCGAAAAAGTCAGGAGGGGTAGTTTGTCCCTATATTTTGAGTGTTTTATAAGGGCGCGGGGATTTATTTTATTATTTGGTTATACTAATTTGTGTATGCTGAATCCAATGGTACCAATATCTTTTTTGCAAATTGTTGCAGAATTGGCGCAATTTGAATTATTTTATAGGGGTGGTTCTAATTTAAAGAGGGGTGAAATGTTTGGGTAGGGTGTTATATCATCTATTAAAAGACAGTCTTCTTAGGCTTTTTCTGAAAATTTCAAATCCATATCTCTTTTAGTTTTGCTTAAAAATATGCGCCGAGTGTCAGAATTCGTAACAAATCTTAATACATTACAACAAAAAAATAAAACCAAGTCATCAATACAAAACTTTATTCATATAATAGAAACTTATTAAATACTCAAACAAAAAAAAAAACACAAAAAATAAATACCATAAATACGAGTATCACAAACCATTCATTAATTTTTACACAAAATCAAACATTTTTAGATAATATTAACTTCAAAGTTCGGGAAAGGGTACTTATGGGTTGAATATAGCTAAACAGGTTTTTCTATGTTCGTCCCAATTTTCCAACTGAAAAATTAAAAATAAAAACAATTATTTTTTTCGTCAAACACAACAATTTAACATATTATTCATGGTTTGTCCGGCAAGTAATGATAATAATTCCAGAAATCTTTATTTTTAAAAATATAATTATATTCAATTAATATTCTTTGGGCATCAATATACCGTTTCTTGTGGTTTTATTACGTCCTAGACTGGCATACTGATCAGAGCGCTTGTCGCGGCATCTTGTATCGTATGTTCAATAAAATAAAACCTCTATCGAATAAATTGTAGGTTGGCAACTCTGAAATTATACATTATATATATTATGTCTGAAGTTTTATATGACAATTCTTAAGGCGTGTAACCAACATACATTTATAAAAAGATAAAATCATAGCACTCTAGAGGTTTTTTTTATTGAATATCCTATGTTTAATAGTTAAATAGTATCAAAATGTTATCGTTTTAACTTAAATGACAACCTAGGATCCAAAAAGAAGCAGATCCTGGCTACAGAAATATTTTGGCAGCGATACATTTTTTTTTTGGCAAAATCCATCATCTATATTAACGAAAAATGTTCCGTAGTGTCGAGATTTAGCACAGACTCTCCAAGCATCTGCAATTTTGTTGGTATAATTTTATGCATAATGGATTGTGAAATACTTAATTTATTTACTAGCAACCTGCAATTTAAATGTTAGTCGCAGTTCAGCATTGTCTTCATCTTAGCTACGTTTTCCGAACTGTAAGAACTTTGATGACCTCTTTTTTTTCAGAATGGTGTGTGTCAACTAAACAATTGTACTTTTCCTTAAACATTCTCCAAGTATTTTTTCTAGATGATGGCAATCATTTCACTTGCTTATTTTAAGCTTAACGCCAAATACTATCTTGTATCAAAACGGCAGTCGACTTTGTCTTCAATTCACATTCTATAGAAGTTCAGAGGTTAGACAACTGGGTTAACACTCTCCACCATCGGCTTAGCGCAAAAAAATCAATTCAACAAACTATGTATGAAACATACAAAAATCACCACAGTTTAAAAGTCAATATTTACTGATACAATGCTAAGTCACACAGATTGTCCTAATATAGGTGGAACGCTATAGAAACTTTTCTAATTTCAATTTAACAAAATTACTCTTTGTAAAATCGTCTAAATGCTTGTAAAATACGATGTGAGCACTTTTCAGAAGTCTAACATATACAGTATACAAAATAGAAATATTTAAAATGTGTTTTAATAGACAAAAATGGCAACTTTACTATAACATGATGCTTTTTTAACAGTAAAAACAGAATCAAAGTGTATTGAGTGTTTTGTACGATAGAACATCCACATTTTTTGAATTTCTGCTTCATTTCCTCATTCATGTTTGCATCATTTGAGTTACTATGGTCTATTCTTAAATGAGAACGGAGGTTTCTCATTTATTAAAACTTTCATGATCGTCACTTGGGGACCATAAAGTTTTACTAAATGGAAAAACCCTCTACACACCTTGCGACTCACATAGTTTTCGCATCTATTAAAACATGTCACGTGATGCAAATTCGGACAATTTTATTGGTTCTTAATACTTTGAGTGAAATAATTACAAACTAAAATTAAAAAATACTTATTTAGTTAACTATGTGTGATATATATTCACAGTTTTCAGCAATCATCAAATATTTGACATAAATGCACAAGTTTAGCATTTCTTTACCTGACAATTTGAGGAGCAGTAAATCACCATCCGGCATTCAGACAGCAAATCGGCCCTTTTCCGCAAATACACTTGTACTTCCGCAGCACCAAAATCCTTTCCTTTGTTTGCTGATTCTCTGAACGTTTTCTCGAAACCTCCTCAAACACATTCGGGTTCAAAAAGCAACCGTTATCAATCGAAACGGTCCTTTTGACCTGAATAAAAAACAAAATTCACTTAATACGTTATAATTTAACAATTTACAAGTCAAGAAGAATTAACAAAAGTAAAAATCACAACTACAAGTCAAGAAAACTAAAAAAATTCAAATAGTTAAGATTAAAATAGAAATCAAAGTTTGGAATATACTTCAAAATATCAACTAATACAATTCTAAAGATATCCACAGTAAAAGCAAAAAATAAAAGAGAAATATTATACATACAGCTTGTCCCGTTTAAGCAATAGAAAATCGGTTAAATGGGACAGTGCGTAAGAGCGCGTATAAAACACTGAATATTGTGAAATTTAAAATATTTTTGTTTAGTATTATATTTTTAATCCTGCTTCAGCAGTTTATTTTTAATATTGATTTATAGCTCATTTCATTTAACTGGACAAGAAATCATAACAGATTTGTGCTCATAACACCAAAAGTCATAGGATATGACTTGTTTAACTTATCAAAAGTGAATTATGGTACCGAAAATGCATTATTTTTAGGCAAATTGCTCAATTAATTGGATAGATAAACTCCACAGAGTACAAATATGTTTGTATTTCTTGAAATTTTTAGGCTTGGTAAATGGAATGAGCTCTAGCAGTATATTTTGAATTTTACAATTAGTGATGGGAATAATCGATATACTAATTAGTAATTAGTCAATTATTGAAATATATCGATATAATTATTATGCCGAAATTAATATATTCTAATTTAAGCGATTATTTGGTCGGGTTAAATAGTATATACTAATTTAAACGATTATTTGACCAGGTAAATTAGTAAATATTAATTTAAGGGATTATTTGATCGGGTTAAATAGTATATTTATTTATTTATTTATTTATTGGTATATACTAATTTAAGCGATTACTTCTTCGGGCAAATTACTAATTAGTAGAGTCCGGAATTATAAGCATTTATTTTCCAATTATAAGCGCTTATAAAAAGCACGAAAATACATGAAATGTGCACAAAAAGCAGAAACATGCAAAAAGCACAAAAACACAATAATGTAAAAATGTTTATTGAACTATTCTATTCAGTAAGCTTGTAACCATTTACAATTATATATTTCTCAAGGTTTTCCATATTGAAATTTTGTCTTCTATTCGTTAAAATTGTTTTATAAATGGAGAAGCTATTTTCAACGTCTACTGAAGTTAAGGGTGCATACTTAAAGATTTTGAAAGGTACATTTATTTCCAAATCCTCTACAGGAATTCCTTTCATGATCCCGGAAAGTTTGGAAAGGATATCAAATCTTACATTTTTTTAATAACGTCTTCGATTTTTTATTAACCGTATCTCTAATCAGGCCTCGAAAAGACTTTACTTTTTTTTCAAAATTTGAAATAATTTCGACGGAATCTACAAGTCTTATATTCTGTTCTTCCAATTTCTTTATATACTGGCTGATAAACGCATAATTTGATTGGAGAAACGCTAAATTTTGTATTAACATATTGTTTGTTAAAATTCTGTGACATTTCTTGATCGATAATGCATCATCTAGCACAAATTCTTGAAATATTTGCAAACATTCTGCATAATACATTGCAGATTCCAACCAAGTTCCCACCTCGTTAATATAGGCTGGGGTAGCAATTTCATATCCAGATGTGTGTCTTTAAAAGCCTGCACTCGAAGAGGCGTTCATCGACGTATAGAAATGATATAAAAACAACATTGACTGATCGAATGGCTGGATTTGAATCATTTTCCATAGCATTAGACGAGAGCACCGATTTGTCTGCCACAGCTCAACTGGCTATATTTATTCGAGGTGTTGATAAGGAGTTCACTGTTACTGAGGAATTGCTTGCTTTACAGCCGCTAAAAGGAACCACTACAGGAGAGGATATTTTTATTGAAGTTCAAAAGGTATTCACAAGTTTTGGCTTGCCATGGTCAAAATTAATTGGAGTATGCACTGATGGTGCACCTTCCATGGTCGGCTTACGTAAAGGTTTCATCGGAATTTTAAATGAAAAAGCAACAGAATTAAATGTGCAAAAAGATGATTTGATAGTCCTTCATTGCATTATCCACCAACAGAACTTGTGTTCTAAGTCCATTCAACTCCAGAATGTTATGAATGTGGTAGTAAAAACTATCAACTTTATTCGATCCCGAGGGCTTAACCATCGTCAGGTCAGTTCAAGGCGTTATTAGATGAAATATCAGCTGAATATAACGACGTAACATATTATTGTGAAGTCAGATGGCTGAGCAAAGGAAAAATGTTGAAACGGTTTTACGAGCTTAGAAATGAGATAGCAGACTTTATGAAAATAAAAGATAAACCACTATCTGAATTAAGTGACCCAAAATGAATATGTGACTTAGCATTTCTGGTCGATCTTACAGGCTATTTGAATGATTTAAATTTGAAACTTCAAATACAAGGACAGTTAGTAAATAATTTTTACAGCCGTTTAAAAGCGTTTCAGATCAAACTACGCTTGTTGGAGTCACAGATGCTGTCTAGTAACAGTTACCATTTCAACACGCTCTCTGTGTATGAAAATATTGCTTATGCTCAATATGCTGAAGAACTCAAGCTACTGTCGGAACAATTTTCAAACAGATTTTGCGAATTTAAAATCATGGAAGACTGTTTCAGTTTATTTGCTACTCCTACAACATATATTGTACAAAATGCTCCAATTCACTTACAAATGGAGTTGATCGAGATTCAAGAAAACTCATTCCTAAAATCCAAATTTGAAGACGTAGAGTTGTGCGATTTCTACAAAAAATACCTAGAAGAAGACAATTTTCCGCAGCTTAGAAAATTCGCAAGAAGATTAATTTGTGCGTTTGGCAGTACTTATAAATGCGAACAAGACTGACTGACGATAATTTGGAAAAATCTTTACGTCTTTGTGTCAGTGGAATTAATCCAAATGTCGATGGATTAGTTTCCTAAATTCAAGCTCAGGTGTATCAATGATTTCGGTGTATTTAACTTTCGTAGTTTGTAACAATTGCAAATTTACCGATTTAATTATAATGTACCATTTTTGTAAATTTCATTTTGTTATTTCAATAAATTGTACTATAATAACATTGTCGTATTATTTCATGTCTAATATCTATCGCAAAAAATATTATCACTACTTTATAATGCACTAAGTACTTCTAAACGCGGCCCGCGAACGTATTTGCACGCTAAAGTAAAGTTTGGCCCTTAACATGTCAAAGGTTGCCCATACCTGATTTACATGGTCAACCCCCCCCACCCTCTTAACAAATTTTCGTGCCGTTTTATAACATTTACTTGTCATTTTCCGTAAGGTGCATTTTTGGCTTAATTATTTGTGTTTCTTAGAAATATGTTTGATTTATTGATAAAAACAAAAGTTAACATGGGTACAATTTTTACCATGTAAGTCCTTAAGGCCATACTTGAATAAAACGCACGGTATAGGTTTGTCTGTATATCCGCCGCTTTTTTATTCTCTTATACAGGAAGATTTTCTTTTTAGTATACATACCCCAATTTTCTGTATACGCTGTAAATCTTTAAATATCCGTCGTTTTTTTTTTTATAATTCAGATTGAAGCTTTCAACGAGTGATTTCCACTCTCACACTAAGCATGAAGTAACATTTCGAGTTTAGAAAAGCAAGAAAATTTGTACTTACCGAGGCGCGCGAGCGAAGCGAGTTGCTTAATCTGGGAGTGGAAAACACTCGTTTTAAGCTTCAATTTTAACTCTTAAAAAAACAACGAATATCTGAAGATTTACAGCTTATGCATATTTATACTTAAAAGACAAATTTCCTATATTCTAGCAAAGTATTTAAAAAATCATTGCCCTGCATAGCTTAGTTTGCTTACCTATCATTAAGATAACTGTTTTTTTTTTTCAATTGAGCGAAAATTGAGATATGATTCAACATCATCAAAAGTATATACATTTTGCTGAGATAAAGAATGTCCTTTTCTTTATCTCAGCAAAATGTATACATTTTTTTAGAAAATAATTGCCAATTATAAGAAATACCAGACATTTTTAAACATCTTTAAAAGACATTTCTTTCTTGTCTCAACAACATTTTTATTTCATAGAAATGTTCAATTTAGTCAATATTGAAATTGTGTAATAAAATCAACGGCTCTAAAAGGATGTTTTCTTTGAAGAGTTGTGAAAAATTAAGAGATTATTTATTTTACATGAAATTTACAAACTTAACACAAAAATAAATAAAACCTGTGAATTTAGTAAAATCTCCCGTATAGATAATTAAATAAGTCACTCGGTTTGTTTTACTACTGTTTTATTTTTAATAGATTAATGAGAACAAAATTAAAGATAAAATCTGTGTTTTTTTTTATTAAAAGTAAAAAAGAAAATGTAATTCCTTTCAGAATCAATTAATTTTATTATATTTTTTAAAGCCGAAAAATATACTGCCTTTCAAAAAAATCAGAACACAAAGTATTTATTGGACGATTTCAATGAAATTTACAGAATTTGATCATGTAAATGAACGGCATCGATGATCAAAAAATCAATTGTTTTGGTTACTATTTAATGGTATTTTTCCTTGATTTCACCATTATGAAGAGCTGTTGATTTTTTAATGTAATTGCTTCTAATATCCAAGTAGCCTCTGAGTAGTTTGACGTTTCAGTTTGTAAAACATAAAAAGATGCCCCGTGTTCGTCGGCGTGCACAATATCATCATCTAAGTGAATTTGAAAGGGGTCGCATTATTGGAATGCGAGAAGCGGGTTTTTCGGTTCGTGCTATTGCTGAAAGGGTAGGCCGTAGTGTATCAATGATCGTACGCTGCTGGTCTAGATGGTCCGAAGCTGGGGAGAATGGACGTAGACTTGGATCAGGACGTCCAAGAAGCACCACTGAGCGTAACGATCGAGCTCTTCGTCTTACAACTTTAAGGGACAGATTTACAACGTCGCGGGCATTGGGAAATGACTGGTTGGCTCTAAATGGCCAAAGAGTATCCATGGCTACTGTTTACAGAAGAATCCGCAGTTTTGGTATAAGATCCTACCGTCCACAATTGTGTCTATCTCTTACTCCGCAGCATCGCAGAGCAAGACTTGATTTGTGCAGGGAAAGACAACATTGGACCCATGAATAGAATAACATTATCTTCAGCGATGAGTCTCGGTTCTGTTTATGGGCTCATGATAGTCGCAGAAGAGTGAGACGTTGAAAGACATACGGCTCTTACACAGGGAGTTATGGTTTGGGGGGCGATAGCATATGGTAGTCGGTCTCCTCTAGTTTTTTTAGAAGCAAGTCTTAACGCGATTCGGTATATTAACAACATTTTACGGCCAGTGTTAGTGCCCTATGTAAATGGCTTGCAGAACCCCATTTTTTAGCAAGATAATGCCCGACCTCACACAGCGGCCATTACAAGACAGTTTTTTGATAGTGCCGAAATCAATTTGTTACCTTGGCCATCTCGTTCTCCAGATCTTTCGCCAATAGAACATGTTTGGGATATGATAGGTGTTAGAATAAGTAACTTACAGCGCCCCGCTAACACTGTAATGGAACTTAGAGGTCAAATTATCGAAGTTTGAAATGAAATACCCGAAGTCGATATTGACAGCCTGATTTCTAGCATGCCTCGACGTGTTAATGAGTGTTTGGGAAATCGTGGAGGCCCAACACATTATTAATTTTTATTCATTTGTTTCTTTGTTTTTCAAGTTGATTTTTTGATCATCGATACAGTTCGTTTACTTGATCAAATTGTGTAAATTTTATTAAAATCGTGCAGTAAATACTTGGTGTTCTGATTTTTTTAAAAGGCAGTATATTTTCACTTTTCCTTCGTGATTTTAATTGAAAATCGCCTCCATCTCTAAATTTCTTTTAAAGTGATTTTTCTTGAATTAGTTTTCCATCTTTTATTTGCCTTTTTGACTTTTCATTAACATTATTTCTGTCTTCTATTTCACTTTGCTTTTGTGATTGCCCAACAGAGTTATTAACATTCATAAAAATACGTTCCATTTCCTTTTCAATATCCTGCGGTGACTTGCAGTTCTTACTACAGACGCTTCCTTTAATTTCCATTTTATTTTCAAGAATTTTGTGAGACCCAACTTTATTCGATTTTCTTATGGCGCCTCGTGGTTTGTTATCTTTTCTTTCTAGTTGACATTTGTTGCCGTTACTTTGCGCAGAATTATCTTTGCTCTTTATAGTTTCTGAAGAAATATCTTCAATATTTATCCTTTCGTCTTTTTGGTCCCTTTTCGATTTGTCTTTGGTTCGATTATTATCAAAGCTTTTCATGCCGTCTTTTATTGCAAAAATATTGTTTTTTATTCGGTTACTTTTTAACAAATTGTCCTTGATTTTTCTTTCAGAATTATCTGTTTCTGTTTCTTTATTAAACGGAATCTCCTTTTACAAAAAATCTATCGTTTTCTCTTCATTTGTTTTTAACAAATTATCTTTAATTAATAAAAAAGTGTGTTTCAATATCTTTCTGCTTGTTTTCGACGAATTATCTTTAATTTGTTCATTTTTATTAAAAAAATGTCTTTTTGTTTTGCTGTTTTTGTCAAATTATCCTTGCGTTCTAGGTAAATGTTTAATTGTTCATTTGTTTTCGGTAAATGATTCTTAATTTCTCGATTTCTTGTTGAAGAATTGCCTTTTACTTGCGCTTTTCTTCCTTTGATTGCGTCGTTATTTTTGTTTTGAATTTGTTTTAACTCAAGCTGTTCGTTGTTTTCAATAGTGTATAAAGTAACAGGACTTTTAGCGGTGCCGATTATTTCCTTAATGTTTTCTTTTGAGCAGGTAATCATTTCAATTGATTTATTAATTTCTTTTGAAGTATCAACAAACATTTTTCCTAAGCAAACTTTGCAGATTTTACAACAAATATTGTCTATACTATTAATTTCAAAAGATTTGTTTTCACTGTTGGCACTTTGCAACGAGTGATTCACATCTTAGCTTTCTGTAGAAATTTCAAAACTGACTTTCTCACCTTCTCGATGGGCACTCTTTCTTCTCTCCCTACTTTTATTTCTCTCTCTTTCCTGTCTTGATCTAACACGATTTTCCTGATGATCTTCTCTCCTTCAAATAATCCACTTTGCTTCGATGTTTCAGATTCTTCCTGCTCCGTCAAAATTCTTTTTCGGTTTCTTTGCTCTCTACCTTTAGTTTTCATTTTGTGAATTACCTGAGTAGATTGTGTAACTCCTATTAGATTTTCATTAAAATTATGTTAAGTGTTTTGAAATTGATTATTACTTAAACTATCGACAATTTCGCCTTCTCCAAATGTTAGTAAATTTTACGTTTTACGTTTCAAACCAACATATTTATAAAAATTCTCCACACAATATTGAATTTGATTGTCTATCAAAACACTGCTAATCCCGCCTTCTCTGTTTCCTCTAGCGTTTACTGTTTCTGACGTATCAATTTCAATTATATTAGGCCAACGATGTTCATTGACATTTTTATTTGCAATTTTTGACGTTTCTAAGTGTTTTAATTCAACGTCAATATGTTTAATCAGATTTTGATTGTCTGTTTTATGATTTTCACAGCTTTCAATCAACGAATTATCAATTTTCTCGTCTGTGTTTAATTCCAAATTTGCTGTTTTTGATTTTTCAGCTGGATTTAATTCACCATTAATTTGATTTAAATCACAGGCCCTAACGTTTTTATTGAAGTCGCAAGAAATATTTTCAACTTTAGTTTCATTGCACTCTAAATTTTTATGACAATTATTCATACTATTCTCAAAAGCTCCATTTAAGACACAATTAGTGTAATTGTTTTTGTTTTTCTTATTTTGATTTAAATTACATTCACCAGTTTTATGTAAACTGTTGCGTTAGTCGTTTTGATTCAAACCAGATATTATTGAAGTTTCTACGTGTCCATCACTCTGATTCCACTCACTATTACTTTTGTATTTATTAATTTCGTAAAAACATGTTCTTTTGGCACTTTGTTAGGTTGCAATATGTTCTGGTTTCTTATTTACTCCACTTGAATTTAATTCAGTTGGACTTTTGTTTATTTTATTGGTTAAATCAACTTGTTTTAAGTATGTTGCATATTTGTTGATTTTGCCAAATAGATCAGTTTGATTTAAATTAGTTGCACTTTTATTTACTCTGTCTGTTTGATTTAAATCAATTATACTTGTATTTATTCTGTAAAAATCATTTAAATTATTTGTACTTTTATTTATCCGATCTGTTTGATTTAAATTAGTTGCACTTTTATTTATTATGTTAGTATAAATTAAATCAATTCTACTTTTATCTGTTCCATCAGAATGGTTTGAATCAGTTGCACTTTTATTTATTTTGTCTGATTGATTGGCGTTATTTATTTTATCCTTTCCATCAATTTTGTTTAAATCAGTTGTACTATTATTTGTTTGTTCGCTTAAAATACAAATATTTGTCCTGTTATTTTCATCGTTTAGGTTATGTTTTTCTAATGTGTTGGTGTTATTTTGATAAGTTTTACTTAAATCAAAATTACTACAATTTTCATTCTTTTGATTCAAATCACAACCACTGTCATCACTCACATTCAGATCATCTGCGTCACCCTCATCGTTTAGCATTTTCTGGAGTTCGATCCCGCGTTGCCTTTCTAAAAATATCTGGCTCAACCTGATTTGTTTCAAATATTTCTTATTGCGGGGATCAGTTTTAAATCAGATCCTCTTATTGGATTTGTTCTCGATTTTATGTTTGTTATTAATTTCGCAATCACTTCTTCCAGTATTATGTTTGTCGATTAGTTTGTTCCCATTTGAAGATTTTTTGTAGTTGGAATGTGCTTTTGTATAAGAAATTGTTTGAGTAACAATCCTGTTTGCTGTATTGAAACCCGTTTCAGAATAAGTGTTTTGTTTGCTGTTGCTGACTTTAACAATTTTACTTTGTAAACGTAGGGAAAGCTCAAGTGTTCTTCGATTAGTGTCTGTTTGTTGTGATGATTGCGTGCTTAGTTCTCTTGTTGTTAGTTCAGTTGTAGTATTTTCTAATGAATATGGATCGTTTTTACTTCTAACACACCTTGCATTTCATAATATTCATCTCTTTTTAAAGATTTTAAATTTTGTGATTTATCTCTTGAGTCTTGTGAAGAATCCCTTCTATATTCTCGTTCTGCATATTTTGATCCATTAGAAAAAACTCTTCTATATTCTCTTTCAGTATATTTTGAATTTCTTGAGTTTTGTGAAGAATCTTTTTTCATCCATTTACTTTCCGTACATTTTAAACTTCCCGAGTCTTGTGAAGAATCCATTCTAATCCATTCTCTTTTTGTATATTGTGAATGTCTTGAGTCTTTTGAAGAATCCCTTCTATATTCTCGCTTCTCATATTTAGAATCTGTTGACGAATCCCTTCTATATTCTCTTTCATCATATTTTGAGTCTCTTGAAGAATCTCGTCTATATTTCCTTTCTGTGTATTTCGTATAATTTAAGCTTTTCGAAGAGTCCTCTCTATATTCTCTTTCTGCATATTTAAAATTTGTTGAGTCTTTTGAAAAATCTGTTCTATCTTCTCTTTTTGAATATTTGGAACTTGTTAAGCTGTGTAAAGAATATTTTATATGTCCACTTTCTACAAATTTAGAAACTATTGTGGTTTGGCTTAGATGTGATTCGTTTTTTCTTTTAGTGGATCTTGAGTTTTGCGGTGAATGTGTTCTATATTCTCTTTCTGCTAATTTTGAGTTTGTTGAGTCGTGTGAAGAATGTTTTCTATTTGTCGATTTTCTTGATTTGTGATCTCTTCTATTAGATTTAGAATATCTTAAGTTTCCCGGTGAATGTTTTCTATATTCTCTTGAGTGTCTTTGTGAATGTGTACTATATTTACTTAATTTTCCTGGCGAATGTGTTCTATATGTCCTATCAGCAACTGTTGAATTTATTGATTCTTCTAAAGAATTCGTTCTATGTGCTTTTTCTTCTAATTTTGAATTTCTTAAGTTTGTTGTAGAATATATTCTGTTTTCTCTATCTAAAGATTTTGAATGGCTCGAAGTTTGTGATACATTGTGTTTTCTATGATAATCTCTTCCTGTTGATTCGGAATTTATTAAGTCTTGTGAAGAAACTATTTCAAGTTCTTTGTCTGCACGTTGCAAATTTCGCGATATATTGTGTTTCGATGACTTTAGATTTCTCAATTCCGGCGTGGAATATCTTCCTTTAGATCTTAAAACTCTCAAGTCTTCTGAATATTTTCCTTGTTCACTTTCTGTAGGTTTTGAATTTCTCACGTCTTCTGGATATGTTCCATAATACGTTTCCGCATATTTTGAATTTGTTGAGGTTTGTGAATATGATTTATCGTTTTCTACACTCATCCTGCCTATTTTTCTAAGAAATTTCGAGTTTCTTAGATATGCACTTCTTGGTACATATTTTGAATTCCTTGAGTATTCTAATGAAAATTTGTTTCGTTCTCTTCCTAAAAATGTGGGAATTTGCAAGTGTTGGTCTTTCAGATTTGTCCAATGATTTTCTTCGGTGTTTTTACTGGTATTTCCTGTTTCTATACATGTTAAAAATTTTGAATTAATATTGTGTTCTGCTCCTACAGATTCGAAACTTTGTGATGAATTAGTCGTGACGCATTTTCTTTCTACAGTTATGGAATCTTCTGTGTTTTGTCGATTTGGATTTATGATTATATTTTGTAAGGAATATATGTTGTATCTTCTTTCTGCAGGTTCTGAACTAAATGGATTTTGTGATTTTAATCCTATTGTTGTAAAATCTTGCGAGTTTTCTGATTTTGAATTGATTTGTATATTTTGTAATGAATACATGTCGTATTCTCTTTCTACAGATTCCGATGTTAATGAATTCTGTTTCGAATTTATACTGCACCCTTTTCTTGCAGTTGTTGAATCTTCCGAGTGTTGTGTCTTTGGATTGGTGTCCTCATTTTTCGAATTTACCCTTTGTTCGCTTTCAGTAGCTGTTAAGCCTAACGAATTTTGTGATGAAGATAAACTCTCTGCACTTTCTGTAGCTGTCAATCCTACAGATTCCGATGTTATTGAATTCTGTTTTGAATTCAAGCTGCACCCTCCTCCTATAGTTGTTGATTCTTCCGAGTCTTGTGTCTTTGGATTGGTATCGTCATTTTTCGAATTTGTGTTTCGTTCGCTTTCTGTAGCTGTTAATCCTGGCGAATTTTGTGATGAAGATGAGCTTTTTACACTTTCTGTAGCTGTTAATCCTAAAGATTCCAATCTAATTGAATTTTGTATTAAACTCAAGCTACTCCCTTTTCTTGCAGTAGCTAATTCTTCTGAGTTTTGTGTCTTTGGATTGATGTCCTCATTTTTCGAATTTACTTTTTGTTCAGTTTCTGTAGCTGTTAATCCTAACGGATTTTGTGATAAGGATGAGCTCTGTGCACTTTCGGTAGCTATTAAACCAACAGATTCCAATCGTATTGAATTCTGTTTTGAATTTCAGCTGCTTCCTCCGCCAGCAGCTACTGAATCTTCTGAGCGTTGTATCTTTAGATTTTTGTGATCATTTTTCGAACTTACGTTTTGTTCAGTTTCTACAGCTGTTAATCCTAACGAATTTGGTGATGGATATAAGCTTTGTACACTTTCTGTAGCTGTTAATCCTACAGATTCCGGTCTTATTAAATTCTTTATTAAACTCAAGCTCCTTACTCCTCCTGCACCTGCTGAGTCTTCTGAGCTTTGTGTCTTTGGATTGATGTCCCCATTTTTAGAATTCACGTCTTGTTCACTTTCTGCAGCTGCTAGCCCTAAAGAGTTTTGTGATGAAGATGGGCTCTGGACACTTTCTATAGCTGTTAATCTTGCAGATTTCAATCTTATTGAATTTATTATTAAATTCAAGCTACTCCTTTTTCTTGCAGTTGCTAAATCTTCTGAGTTTTGTGTTTCTGGATCAATTTTCGAATTTACGTTTTGTTTACTTTCTGTAGCTATTAATCCTGATAATTGTTGAGCTAAAGATGAGTTTTGTTCAATTTCTGCAGCTATTAATCCTGACGAGTTTTGTGGTGAAGATAAGGTACGTTCGCTTTCTGCAGCTGTTAATCCTAACAAGTTTTGTGATGAAGATGTACTCTGTTCGCTTTCTGTAGCTGTTAATCTTAACGAGTTTTGTGATGAAGATAAATTCTGTTCGCATTCTGTATCTCTTAATCTCAACGATTTTTTTGATGAAGATGAAATCTGTACACTTTCTGTAGCTTCTAATCCTAACGAGTTTTTTGATGAAGTTGAGATCTGTTCACTTTCTCTATAATTTAAAGTAAGCACTCTGAAAAATCCAAAAGCAAAACTGAAGCAGTTCTTTTTTGGGATTGTTCAAAATTTGTTTTAGATATAAAAGTGACTTACCTATCATCTGAAATTTCGCTGTCTTCGATTTGTCTTATAACCTGCTTACGGCAGCTGTGAGTCTGAAGGCAGGTCGTGGATCAAAAAAACAAAAAAATAAAAAAATTAAAAAAACAAAAGAATGTTGAGCGCCACTTGATTTGAAATTTGTAACTTACAGATCTTGTTCCTCCCACCTAAATCAAGAAAAATGGGAAGTTAAATAAAGTTGGATTGTTTACAAAAATCTACTAATTGCTTTATTAAATAAAGACGTATTCAATAACATTTAATAAAAGGATATGCCATTGGCAAAATGAAAATTTAAGAATGAACAACAAAAAGAAAAAACACTTATAGTTAAATTCAAAATTCGTGTTCTTCGCACATGTTTAAATAACTTTACCTAATACATAATGTGTATCCCCAGAAAAAAATGACGTCACCCTAATCTTTACACTTTGGCACACAATAAGAGTTTTATTCTCTTTATACACCATAATTGGTCTAAGTGCGAATTTTGAAAATTTCATACTATTTAAAATTAATCAAAACGTTCACTTAGTAAACAAAATAAAATCGCACAAACCAAATTACAGTGTTCAACTCAAAAAGAATTAAATTTAAATAATAAATTTATTAGAATTATCTAATCACAATTACTTTAATGACTAAATAATAAAATGTAACTATAACTTAAGTTTTAATTAATTAATTAATTACGATAGTAAAAAAACGCAAAATGTCTCTAAACGATTCAACTCAAAAAGAATTAAATTTAAATAATAAATTTATTAGAATTATTTAATCACAATTACTTTAATGACTAAATAATAAAATGTAACTATAACTTAAGTTTTTAATTAATTAATTAGTTACGATAAAAAAAACGCAAAATGTCTTTAAATGATTTCAATACTAAACTCTACACTCCTCAACATAATGATAAACATGTTTTCACATAAGTTAATTTACTTGCAGTTACTTTAGAAAGTAAATTAACTGAAATCACACGATAATCCTCACATAGAAAAATTATGTATAAAACGTATTCTTATTTTAAATCATGACGTGGATTAACTTCTTATAATAAATAAATTTAACTTGATCGGTTTCACTTATCACGGCATTAAAAAATATATATAAATTTATGAATGACTTATCCTGCTACGGTTCCATCCTAATCTCGATTCACACAGAATCTGCAATTCTGAAGACAGCACACAGCAAATCTCCAAATTCAGCACACAGCATCTCTTCATTCCATCCTCGTCCCGATTCACACAGAATCTGCAATTCCGAAGACAGCACACAGCAAATCTCCAAATTCACAAAATGGACGCCCAGAAGAAATCCGCAAAAACCACTCGCCATCCAATTTCTCCACTTCTACCGCATCACAGGATCAACCCCTCAGAATGAATGAATGAATCAGGAAAACATCCCAGCAGAAATTGATAAGACGGAAACCAATACTACAAAATAAGTAAGGCCTGCACCGCGAATAAATTAGTAAATTGGATTTCAAAGAAAATATGAGTAATTACCTATAGATCTTGGGCGGCCTTAATGATAAGCGCTTGGCTTAAATACGCATCGAACGGCGATAACGCTGATGCACTCGGATTTTTCGAAAATTCATCTTTTCACTTTTTATTCCGTCATACAGACAACGAACGGCTTGTTCACGCGCACCTGTCGCTCAGCGAATAATGAATTAATCCCTCTTTAATCCGTTCCAGCGCTAATCCGACCAATAGAATTACGGCGGCAATTTTTAACCAAATAATTTCCACAAGTGTAAATTAACGAAATTAGAAATCAACGAACAGCATAATTAATACGCTAAATTAAATATACAAAACAAGATGTAATTTAGATGAAAAGATAATAAGATAAGCGGACCAACAATTTAAATTAATTAAATGAATAAAAATCGTTTAATTAATGAACAGGCCAGCAATTTAGGTTGTCTATATTAAAACATTAAATTTGAATTTAATTTTTATTTCAATCTTTGAACAGCGGCAAATACGAACGTTATACTACCCCGTTTCTCCCCTAAAAAAATAGTAAATTCCTGCAACTATTTTTTTTCGCCTCTACCATAATCTTAAGTCGCGTGGCCACCACAACATAAGTCAGTACCGTGAAAATCGATAACTAACCTAAATCTTACTAAACTATCTTATATCTAACCCTAAAACTAAACGATTTTCACTTAGGAAAGTTCTCTGGAAATGAAACTAACAAAGATTGAAATAACCAAAACTGCCTATTCCGTATCTTCAACCTGTTCACCAAAGTATGGCTTAAGATCTTTGATATGCCAACGTCCAATATCTTTATTATTCATATCTTTCAAATGATACACTAATGCCGAATACGCTTTAGTAATTTCACACAGTACATATTTGGGAGCCAACTTCGCTGCAAACTTATCAGACGCTTTAGAAAGTACGTAGTTCCTTTTCCAAACTAGATCCCCGACATTGAATTTAATCTGTCTCTTGCGAAGATTATAAGTTTGAGCATTTTTGTTGTACGCTTTTTCAAGTCTTCCACGAATATCAGCATAAATTGCTGGAAGCTTTTCTAGTTCAACTGAAAATGACTTTGGATTAACTTCTTCTACCTTCATATCCTTAACCGTGTCGTAAAAATCACCTCTTACAGGAATATATCTTCCGAAGTTGAGGAAATTTGAAGTAAATCCCGTTATCTCGTGCACCGATGATCTAACCGCATAACCAATCTCATATATGTGAGCATCCCACTCATTATGACTATTATCAGATAAATATGATCTTATAGCGGTCCCTATCACACGATTATATCTTTCGGTAAAATTTACCTGTGGATGATATTTCGCATTGTACCAAGTGTGTTTTACATGGTACTTTTCAGTCAAAGCCCGGAATTTCGATGAAATAAACTGTTTACCATTGTCCATCATTATTATTTGCGGAACACCAAATACCAAGAAAACTTGATTTTCTATGAATTCGCATACTTCGTTACTCGTTGCTTTCCTTAAAGGTCGAAGCAGAACGAACTTTGAAAACCAATCAGTCACTACTAATAAGTAACTGTTGCCTTTCTTAGATCTAGGTAACGGACCAATCAAATCAGTTGATATGATTTGGAACGGAAACTGAACCTTTTTTGGTTTACCCATTAATCCAGCTCTAGCCACGTTAGGACATTTTTGTTCGCTACATACCTTGCAACCACGAACATATCGTGCGATATACTGACGCATTTTTGGCCAGTAGAAAAAGTCACAGACCCTACTTAAAGTTTTGTAACTACCAAAGTGACCTGCCGTTGGTTCATCATGTGCCCACTTTAACACCTTTGATCTCTGAGAACTCGGGACAACAAGTTTCCATTCTGATAAATTAGACATCACTGTTGTTCGGTTAGGCATGTGCTTATAAAAACAATTTTCTTCATTCCTCCAGGAAGGATATTTTTCTGGATGCGATGAGATTGAAACTAACATTTTGCTGTACCATGAATCCACGTTTGAAAAATCAATTAAGTTCTTCGGAAACGATTCACTTGTCTCACATAACATAACCTCAGGAGCATTTGTATGTTCTTCAGATGTTGATGGAATCCGCGACAAGGCATCTGGAACTACATTTAACTTTCCCTTACGATGACGTAATTCCATATCGTATTGTGAAAGTTTGAGAGCCCACCGTGCTAATTTTCCAGACGGGTCTTTAAGTCTTTGCAGCCATAATAACGAATAATGGTCTGTCACTGCGATGAATCGAGTTCCCTCAATGTACGGACGAAATTTTTCAACTGCAAAAATTAAAGCTAAGCATTCCCTTTCCGTCGCACTGTAGTTCCTCTCAGCCCTAGACAGCGATCTACTTGCAAAAGAAATTACGTGTTCTTCTTCATCTCCCAGCTTCTGTGTGAGCACAGCCCCTAGACCAACATCTGATGCATCACACTGTACACTGAACAGTCGATCAAAATCAGGACTAGCGAGAACTGGTGCAGTAGTTAGAGCAGCTTTAATTTTATTAAAAGCTTCGTTGGCTTCGTCGTTCCATTGTACGGATTGCCTTTTCTTCCTGCCTGTTATGAGTGAATTGATGGGAGCCACTAACGTTGAGAATTGTGGTATAAACCGCCTGTACCAGGAACAAAGTCCCATGAAACGCTTTATTTCTGTCACATTTTTTGGCACGGGATAGCTGACCATAGCTATAACCTTATCTGGGTCGGTCCTCAAACCTCCTCGATCGATGATAAATCCTAAGTATCTGAGATATGCCCTAGCGAATTTACATTTCTCGAAATTTATCGTTAATTTCGCTTTCTCTAAACGACAATAGACTTCCTTGAGAAGATCCAAATGTTCATCGATAGTCCTACTGCAGACTATAATATCGTCTAAATAAACAAAAACGTTCGGCTCTAACTCTGGCCCTAATATTTTGTCCATCAACCTCTGCTGTGTCTGCGCTGAGTTATTTAAGCCAAAGGGCATGACCTTAAATTCGAAGAGCCCTCTACCTGGAACTGCAAACGCGGTCTTTTCTCGAGACGCTTCATCTAAAGGAACCTGCCAAAACGCATTTTTAAGGTCAATAGTAGAGATTATCCGAGCATCGCGCAATTTATTTAAAATATTGTCTACTTTGGGGAGGGGGTACGCATCTCTTTTCGTCACGGAATTCAGCTTGCGTCCATCAAAACAAAAGCGAAACTCCCCATTGCTTTTCTTAGTCAGAACCACTGGTGACGACCACGGACTGCTAGATGGTTGGATAACTTGAAGTTTCAGCATCTCCTCCAGTTTCTCGTTCATGATTTTTTGCATATACGGCGACAGGTTATAATGCCTTTGTTTCACCGGCTCGGCATCTCCTGTATCGATAATGTGAGTAATTTGATCCGTGCGCCCTAATTCTGTCTTTGCTAAACCTTTGTACATTTCAATGGCGTTTTCCAAACGATTTCTTTCAGTGTCACTGAAGCTTGCCCAATCAAGAATGCCCACGTCATCAGAAGCTGCGGCCTCTTCGGTTAACCCTGTATCCAATTCTAGGACTTCTACACAACTACGTCCGAGACTGAAACGCAGACCAAAAATTTTCATGGCATCTGCCCCCAAGATTAAAGTAGATTTAATGTCAGGAACAACTAAGACATTGACTTGATGGAAAATATCCGCTACACCAACTGGTAACTCTACTTCCCCTAAAACCTGAATATTTTCTCCGCTAGCTGTAGACACAAACTTTATTTGAGAGGAATCGATTCGCCTATGAGACTTACAAATCTCAACGCCATCCCCACCAAGAATTGAACGATTTGCTCCGGAATCAACTAAAGCTGTGACGACAACTCCAAACAATGACACCTTTAAATACAACCGGTTGTCTTTAGGCAACCTAACAAAAATAGAATTAACAGCTGGATTTGCGCAAAACGACTTCACAATACTAAGCCACTGCTTCCATTCATTGGTGTGGGTCTGAATTCTAACTGGACTGAGGCGACCCTTATGCAGCCCACGACTTAGTTTTTTGGAGCAGCTTCACCCTTTGACACCTCTCTGCAAAACCTCGCAATATGTCCTCTCTTTCGGCATTTGTAACAAATTACATCGGGAGATACCTCTCGAATCGATGACACGTTCGCCTGTCCTGGATAATTCCTTGGACTGCCAATTCTACTGCTTAAGGAGGGATCGTCAGCTTCGAGTCTTCGACACAGATCTGCTAGTTGTTTGATGCTGGTTATATCTTGGAGACTTAACCTTGCCCTGTAAGATTGTAGTAAATTCTGACGAATTCTCCAAATTTGAGAAGCCTCATCTGGTGGTTTCGACAATAGTGAAAATTTGTGCTGCATCGCTGCGATGTAGATGGCCACCTTTTCGTTACGCCCCTGTCTCCTATTCATAATTTCTTCTAGCAGACTGTCGTCAATATTCTGAGGTAGAAAGTCAGCCTTCAACGCCTTCACTAGAGAATTCCAATCTGTAATAAGAAGTCGTTTCGGACGGAACCATTGTAGTACATCTCCTGCAAATAAATCCACGGCCGAACGATACAGTTCTTCCTTGGACACGCCTCTAGCAACCCTCAGCTCCTCCACTCGTTCCAAGAATTCTAGAAGAGGTTGTTCTCCATTAAATGTGAGACCCCACTTGTAAACAGGAACATAACCGCTAAGCCTTCCACTAGGTCCCGCTCTAGATTTAGGACTAGATTCTGAAAAACTAACCACTGGTTCTTCTTCACCCTCGCTGAAGTCAAAATCCTCACCCTGTTGTTCGGAATTTCTACCCTCGATGAACGTAGATGCCATTGCTTTGGACATTTTAGATATTTTATCAACCAATTGAGCATCAAAAAGAATACATTTATTTAAAGACTCAATTTTAAAAGACTTTACCTTCTCATCTACCTCAAGTAATCTCTTAACTCTATTATTTAAATGCGCTAATCGGGATTTAACACGTCTTTCTGTTGCTTTCGCGTCTTTCCCAGGATAAGATTCTATAATCTGCTGAATTGAGCCTAGCGAATCTGAAATTTCTTTATCATCCTCCCCTGCTACAAATTCATTCCCTTCAGTAACAGGTATAACCTTTTCACCCAAAAACTTTCGCAATACTAAGCGGAGATCTTCCACCTTAGCACTTTTATCGTGAAAACCTCTAATACTCAATTCATACACCAACTCATGTTTTAACAACGAATTAGAATCCATCATTCTTAATAAAATTTTGTAAAAAAATAGAAAAATGTAAGAATCTGTCGTGAATATATATTCTGTCAAACGCAATTACACCGTAACTTATCGTTTCAAAAGCAATAGCTTAATGCCAAGATATTATTCTAAAGTCAATCCACCTAATATCAACACTTAATCAGGTGTTATAACTACTTGTTATTTTATTTTGCTTCTATTGAGTGTATCTACTTAATTTTCTCTTAAACTTTCTCAAAAAAAATATTTAACTTTCACTTTCACAAAGCAGTCTGAGTTTTGTAAACAATCCTTCCTTAAAAATAATTTAGTGTTCACGTAAACTAATCTTTAAAGTAAAAAAATGACAAACTATTTTTTTTAAATCAAACCTCATCAGTTTCTTTAAAGTCGAGCCCCACGTTGGGCGCCAATTTTTTATAACCTGCTTACGGCAGCTGTGAGTCTGAAGGCAGGTCGTGGATCAAAAAAACAAAAAAATAAAAAAATTAAAAAAACAAAAGAATGTTGAGCGCCACTTGATTTGAAATTTGTAACTTACAGATCTTGTTCCTCCCACCTAAATCAAGAAAAATGGGAAGTTAAATAAAGTTGGATTGTTTACAAAAATCTACTAATTGCTTTATTAAATAAAGACGTATTCAATAACATTTAATAAAAGGATATGCCATTGGCAAAATGAATATTTAAGAATGAACAACAAAAAGAAAAAACACTTATAGTTAAATTCAAAATTCGTGTTCTTCGCACATGTTTAAATAACTTTACCTAATACATAATGTGTATCCCCAGAAAAAAATGACGTCACCCTAATCTTTACACTTTGGCACACAATAAGAGTTTTATTCTCTTTATACACCATAATTGGTCTAAGTGCGAATTTTGAAAATTTCATACTATTTAAAATTAATCAAAACGTTCACTTAGTAAACAAAATAAAATCGCACAAACCAAATTACAGTGTTCAACTCAAAAAGAATTAAATTTAAATAATAAATTTATTAGAATTATCTAATCACAATTACTTTAATGACTAAATAATAAAATGTAACTATAACTTAAGTTTTAATTAATTAATTAATTACGATAGTAAAAAAACGCAAAATGTCTCTAAACGATTCAACTCAAAAAGAATTAAATTTAAATAATAAATTTATTAGAATTATTTAATCACAATTACTTTAATGACTAAATAATAAAATGTAACTATAACTTAAGTTTTTAATTAATTAATTAGTTACGATAAAAAAAACGCAAAATGTCTTTAAATGATTTCAATACTAAACTCTACACTCCTCAACATAATGATAAACATGTTTTCACATAAGTTAATTTACTTGCAGTTACTTTAGAAAGTAAATTAACTGAAATCACACGATAATCCTCACATAGAAAAATTATGTATGAAACGTATTCTTATTTTAAATCATGACGTGGATTAACTTCTTATAACAAATAAATTTAACTTGATCGGTTTCACTTATCACGGCATTAAAAAATATATATAAATTTATGAATGACTTATCCTGCTACGGTTCCATCCTAATCTCGATTCACACAGAATCTGCAATTCTGAAGACAGCACACAGCAAATCTCCAAATTCAGCACACAGCATCTCTTCATTCCATCCTCGTCCCGATTCACACAGAATCTGCAATTCCGAAGACAGCACACAGCAAATCTCCAAATTCACAAAATGGACGCCCAGAAGAAATCCGCAAAAACCACTCGCCATCCAATTTCTCCACTTCTACCGCATCACAGGATCAACCCCTCAGAATGAATGAATGAATCAGGAAAACATCCCAGCAGAAATTGATAAGACGGAAACCAATACTACAAAATAAGTAAGGCCTGCACCGCGAATAAATTAGTAAATTGGATTTCAAAGAAAATATGAGTAATTACCTATAGATCTTGGGCGGCCTTAATGATAAGCGCTTGGCTTAAATACGCATCGAACGGCGATAACGCTGATGCACTCGGATTTTTCGAAAATTCATCTTTTCACTTTTTATTCCGTCATACAGACAACGAACGGCTTGTTCACGCGCACCTGTCGCTCAGCGAATAATGAATTAATCCCTCTTTAATCCGTTCCAGCGCTAATCCGACCAATAGAATTACGGCGGCAATTTTTAACCAAATAATTTCCACAAGTGTAAATTAACGAAATTAGAAATCAACGAACAGCATAATTAATACGCTAAATTAAATATACAAAACAAGATGTAATTTAGATGAAAAGATAATAAGATAAGCGGACCAACAATTTAAATTAATTAAATGAATAAAAATCGTTTAATTAATGAACAGGCCAGCAATTTAGGTTGTCTATATTAAAACATTAAATTTGAATTTAATTTTTATTTCAATCTTTGAACAGCGGCAAATACGAACGTTATAGTCTGTCCATTGTTTCGGATCGTGGCGGGCTTAGGCATTGTTTTTTTGCGTTCTAGAAATGCAATGAGAAAATTATTTTAAAGTTTTGAACAAAATAATTTCAAGAATGAATATGAATAAAGCTCAAAAATAAACTTTGTATTGACATATTCCATGATTCAACTCTATACTCGCAATGTTTTTTCGCGTTCTAGAAAATACAATGAGAAAATTGTTTAGAGGTTTTTGAACAAAATAATTTCAAAAATTATTATGAATAAAGTTTAAAACTAAACTCTAAATTAACATTTTCCATGATAGCACAGAAATATTTAAAGTAAATTTAGAATTTAATAACGAATTTATATAATAATTCATTCAATGTTGTATACATTTTTGTATACTTTTTATATACTACTTATTATTTGAATTACTTATTTGAGTTTTTAATTGATTGATTAAAGAACTTAAAACTCATTTATAGCTGTTAACGTTAGCTATAAGCACACATTGAACTTACTAGTATTAATAATACTAATAATATGTTTATTTCCCACCAAAAGTAACATTTTTTTACAGGGAAAACGTATAAATATATGCGTTTATGGTGATCAATATACATTAATACAATACAATATTAAACAAAATTTTACACATTTAAAAAAGATTAAATTAAATTAAAATTATACAAAATAAATTAAATTACAACGTGTTGAATCACAAAATATCACTTATTGAGCTTACAAATTGCTTAGGGTAGAGTCAAACGTTTTACGTTTCATTTTCGCTGTTAGGAATTCAAAATTATAAATCGGGTTTATATTCTCTTTATTTACAAATAAATTTAAAATAACTAAATATTACACTGACGCTACTGTGAAGGGTCAATCGGTATTCTCGATTCTATTCACCATTGTCCGGAACGTTGCGTAGCGGTAATCTAAAAATAAATACAGCAGTATTAGCTAATTAATCGGGAATAAACTTTTTAATGCGATGTTGAGGTTAGGTTCGAATGTTTATATTTGCACTTGGATTTTCTAATTAATAATTACTATGACTACTTACCTATAATGTATTGAGTGATAATTGTGTTTTTGTCCGTCAAAGTGGATTTATAAACAACTCACTTGTATCACTTTGTTTTGTTGCGTCTGTCAAATCAGTGTCATTATTCACTACTGAATGTATCGGTAAGATAGACAACAGTTTTAAAAATAACATGATCGGAAATTATTAGATTCGGTATAGTGATATGTTATCTGCTTTGAAGGGAAGGGAGCATATGTTGTTACTCAAATGTATATTTAGGTCTGTAATTAATTCGATTCATTAATTGTAATTTATGATGTGGCGACATCTATGACTTCTCGAACTAACTAAATTCTATAATAATCAGCTTATGCTAATAGCACTGCTGTTACGTATCTGTGTTTGTAATCCAGTGGCGGAGATGAAATGTGGGCAATGAATTCTTGTTTTTTTAGTTTCTAAATTTATTCTGTTCTTTTTGGTATTTTTAATGTAAATTCACATGGTTGCCTTTTTCTTGGTATTTTCATTGAATTCATTCTTCTGGTCGGACAGAGGTCATTGGATTGCGAATTGGTTTTTGGTGTCCTTTTTTTCACGTGAAACGTGGACGTGTGAAAATCAAAATTGATCTGCGATTATTGTGTCTGAAGAAATTCTTAA
Organism: Philonthus cognatus; assembly: GCA_932526585.2. Taxonomy (NCBI): domain Eukaryota; kingdom Metazoa; phylum Arthropoda; class Insecta; order Coleoptera; family Staphylinidae; genus Philonthus; species Philonthus cognatus. The sequence goes on along the minus strand of CAKOBO020000029.1, from coordinate 510,648 downwards.
TAAGTAAAATAATTAACACAGTAGTGTTTCCTCGATTGAGGGATAATTAATTGAGAAATTTTCCATGTGGAGTTGTTTGGTGGAGATTGAATTTCTCGAATTGGTTTTTTTGGTAACCACATGGTGTCGTAGTCATACGGATGTCTCAGATCCTGTATTTCACTACTCCTTAGGACCGCCCTAGATCATAGGTGAGTTATTGTTCTGATGCTTGCTGGTCGGAAAAACCCTTTTTAATGCTTGAGGGAACTTCTAGGTCCTTTTTCATTTGCCTTTCTGAGCTATTGGCGATGCTTTACGCTGTCTCTCGTGCCGAATTCCTATGACGATTTTGCGGTACTGAATTCCTGTGACGATTTTGTCGTGCTGAATTCCTGTGGCGACTTTTCGTGTTGATTTCCGTGCCGCCCTTCTGGGAATTATCCACTCTGATGGATGCTGATGGCCGCTGTACTTAATGAATTTACTTTTGGAATTTTGGAACTTCGTGCTTCGAATTTTATCGTCGGATATTCCTTATCAAAGGGATTCGTTCATTTTCATTGGATGTCCTTTTCGTCCTGTGAGTTCGAGATCAACGCAATTCGCGGAGGTTGCATTTATCCACTGTGACGTAATATGGAGGATACAATCGGAAAAATAAAGTCACGTTTTTTTTTTTTAATTTATAAATTCATATTATCACTTAAATCATTTATTTCTAATTTTATAATCTGTCAATATTCAACGAGGAAATCAACCTTTGGGTAATTTGTTTGTTGTGAGTATATTTCTTATTTATTATTCTATTTTTGCGCTACTGAATAAAACGAAAAAATATATTTAAAATACTGTAGGATTTATTTGATTTGTATCTTTGGGTAAGTTTTGTAATGGTGTGACGTCGTGACCACGTACCCCATATGAACGTGAAAACTACATTTAATATTTTTTTTGTGTTAAAGAATTTAGGGATTAATATATCTTCCACCTTTATTTGTATCCCTTATGTTGATTAATTTTTTTGTCTTTCCCTTACTTGCTTAATCTATTTTTCTTCATCATTAATTATCAATAAACCTTACTTTTCTTATTTAAAACATATTTGATGATTTCCTTGCGACCTTCGAATTTTCTCTTCTTTTCACAGTTAGATATTCATGGTTACTCATCACTGAGTCATCGCTATCTGTTTATCTAACCATGTGGCACCCTTTTCTTATGTTTTGATTTAGATAAAATAACCCCCCCCCCCCCCTTCTCTACCGACTTTAGTCGAGCCAGATGGTGATGGTTGATTAGTGATTGTGGAAGGAAAATGGGATTGGTAAGTGTTAGTATAAAAGAAGTTTGTCCCCTGTAAAACCTCATTTAGATTTTCAGTATAAATGGTCGAGCTTTAACTTTAGTCAGCACTTAGGAGTAAAAATCGGTTTCGGAAATTCGTGTTTTCTTGTCTTGAATTAATGGTAGATGTATACGGCTTAAATTGTTTTGAGGTACAGTTGAAATAATTTAGTGAAATCGCAGGAAGGCAATTACATTTTTGTTTGTTCGTGTTGTTGTTTAATTCAGAACTTTGTCGTTATTCTTGTCTTACATTTGAGTACGGTTATTTGTGTGAGGTAAAAGAGGAATATAGATGTTATCTTTTGTATTATTTATCGAGTTAAATGAGTATAGTATTTCAAGATGGACAGTTATGGCGGTTATAGAATGAATGTGAATCGTTTGTTGAGGGATGAATTGATGTATGAAATTTCTATTCGTGGGTTAGCGGTAGGTCGTACTGTAGTTGAAAATCGTCAGATTTTGAGGAGCTTACTTAGAAGTGAACAAAATGGAGAAAATTTAATTTTAGAGTCGATCGAATTTCCGATCGATAAGGAACTTGATAACTGTCGAATGAAATTAACAGACTTACAACATGATTTCAAGAATATAGATGAAAGTAATATTAAAAAGGAGGTAGATCGTATCATGTCAAGATTAATTCATGTTAAAACTCGATCGTTAAGTTTGAATGTTTGTTCAGCATTTGAACGTTTGCAGCGTGATCAATTGTTAGGTCAAATAGATTCCTTACTGCATACTTTATCTAGGTATCTTTGTCCAGATTATGTTAAGAAAGTTTATGTTATTCCCCCGCCTGAACAATTTAGTGAAACGTCTACTTGTAGAAATCCTCTTCTTGCGTCTACGAATCCTAATCAAAATCAAATTGAAATACCAACTACGAGCTTAATTGATATTCCTATTAATAATTTACTAAATTTAAGTTTGATTGATGCACCAATAGAAAATGAGTGTGTTTTGTCTTTGGGGAACAGTACTTCTTCGTCACCTAAATTCCAGTCCAGTAGTGTACCACCTGAACGCAAGGCACAAGTAATTTAATCGGAAGATCTCCCAAATAAAATTGATTCCGTTCCAGTGCAAAGATTTAATCGTGGGTTTGATTTCGGTAGTTCGTCAGTTAGCTACATACCGGTATATAAATGGAATTTAACGTTTGATGGTAGGTCTAGTGTCTTGGATTTTTTAGAGCGAATAGAAGAATTACGTATTTCTCGTGGAGTGTCTTAATGTCAGTTGTTCCGATCTTCGGTTGAATTATTTTCTGGTTTGGCATTGCTTTGGTATCGATCTGTTAAAGATAAATTCAATACTTGGGCTTGAAACTTCGCTTAAAACCACGTTTTTGCCCTGTGACTATGAATATTCTCTATGGGAAGAGATTCGAACTAGAACTCAAGGTGCAGACGAAAGCGTATGCTTATATATTTCTGTTATGGAAAATCTCTTTAGTCGTTTGACTTTAAAACCGTCTGAGATCGAGAGAATCACATTTATCAGGCGAAATTTATTACCAGTTTATCAACAAGCACTAGTATTGTCATCAGTAAACAAAATGTCAGAATTAATTAGTTTATGTAGAAAGATTGAAGATACAACCACTCGTATGGTAAAATGTGTACCCCCACCTACGAAAACAAATAAAGTGGTAGAACCTACTTTGGCGTATCAAAAATTTCGAACAAGTCGTGTCGCCGAGATTGACGAAATAACACCCGACAATCAAACGTCTTCAAATAATTTTCCATTACGAAGTAACAAGACATGTTGGAACTGTAATAAAGTAGGACACATTGCTACAAATTGTGAAAGTCCTCGAAGAAAATATTGTTTTGGCTGAGGTATGGCAAATGTGACTAAGTATTCATGTCCGAAATGTTCGACTTCGGGGACAGGAGAAATCGTGTCGAGTGATAACTCCTCGTAATTCAAAAACTCGTCTCGTGTTAGTGAATTGGATTAGAATACTTTTTCAAGTAAAACCCATTGTGTGTTAGAGTTTATTTTAGGTAGTATTAAGAATGACGAAAGGCCGTATTTAAATGTTAGTGTTTTTGGTGTTGAAATGTTTGGTTTATTAGATTCCGGTGCTTCGCATACAGTGTTGGGTAGTAAAGGTTGGGATATTATTAGATCTTTAGCTTTGAAAAGTAAGCCACCCTCTATTTCTAGTTGTAAAGTAGCTAATGGTTCAGATTGCGCAGTAACTTGTGTTGTTTGTTTGCCAATTGTGTTGGAAGGTAAAACTATTGTGGTAGATGTGTTGATTATGCCATCAGTTTATCCGCAACTATTGTTAGGAATTGATTTTTGGAAACAAATGGGAATTATTCCTAATCTTTGAAATAATTGTTGGGTCTTTAGTAAAGAAGAATTGTGTAGTAGAGTTAGGGTTAGTGCGACAGAAGGGATGGATAATTTGTCTGAAAATCAGCGTACCGAGTTAGATAAGTTGTTGAATAGGAGATTTGAGGAGATGGGAAATTCGTTAGGTCGGACAAGTTTAGTCGAGCATATTATCCGTACAAATGCTGAGCCTATAAAACAACGATATTACCCTATGTCGCCTATTTTACAAAAATAAGTCGATTTAGAACTCAAGAGAATGTTGCAAGATGATGTTATCGAACCATCTAATTCGCCCTGGTCGTCTCCAATAGTCTTGGTGAAAAAGAAAGATCAGAGTTATAGATTCTGTGTAGACCATAGGCGTGTGAATGCTATCACAGAAAAGGATGCGTATCCGCTACCGTACATTAGCCATATTTTAAATCGCTTAAGGGATGCTAAAGTATTGTCTAGCCTCGATATAAGATCCGCATATTGGCAGATACCGGTTGAAGAGAAATCTAAACCGATAACAGCATTTACTGTGCCCAATAGAGGACTATTTCAATTCATACGATTACCATTTGGGTTGCATTATTCTCCGGCTACGTTTCAACGCTTAATAGACAGAGGTCTTGATGTGGACCTCGAGCCCTACTGTTTCACTTACCTGGATGATATTATCATTATCTCGCCGACATTCGAAGAACATCTGGCTATTTTTGATAAAGTTTTTAGTAGGCTCAGTGCTGCTGGCTTAACATTAAATAAGGATACATGTCATTTTTGTAGGGATAAGTTGCGTTATTTGGGATATGTGGTGAACAAAAATGGTTTGTTAGTCGATCCCAATAAAGTTTCAGCGATTGTAAATCTTCCCACCCCTATTACTGTTACTGATGTACGTCGTTTTATTGGAATGGCAAGTTGGTACCGTCGATTTATCTCTAATTTTTCTTCTATTACTAGTCCTATCACCGCTCTTATTAAAAAGGGTGCAAAATTCTGTTGGAATACTGAATGTGAAGAGGCGTTTCTGAAAATTAAAGAAAATTTGGTAAATGCTCCAATATTAACATGTTCCGACTTTTCATTGCCGTTCGTTATACAAACTGACGCAAGTAATTTTGGTGTAGGTGCTGCGCTGACGCGGGAACATGTTGATGGAGAACATGTGGTCAGCTATATCAGTTGTTCTCTGAAGGAAGCTGAACGACATTATAGCACTACCAAAAAGGAATGTCATGCTATCCTTTGAGCTATAGAGAAATTCCGCCCTTGTGTGGAAGGTTCTCATTTTACAGTGATTACTGACCACTATTCACTTGTATGGTTAAACAACTTACATAGTCCCTCAGGAAGATATGCGCGATGGAGTGTACGCTTGCAGCAGTATGATTTTGAGGTCATCCATCGTAAGGGAAAGGATCACGTAGTCCCTGATTGTTTGTCGAGAGGTGTAGCTAAACTTAACAGTGTGATAGCGTCTAAAGAAATTAAAGACAAATGGTACATTAAGTTGAAAGAAAGCATTTTGAATAGGCCCAATCAGTATTCTAATTATCGTGCTGAGAATGATATAATTTTTAGAAATGTGAAACCAGGTTATCCGCTGTTGTCATCTGATTCTTGTTGGAAAACTGTTGTGCCAAAAGAGCACAGAGTATCGTTAATTCATGAGAACCATGATATTCCTACTTCAGGTCATACGGGGACCTATAAAACTTTTCATCGGTTAGCAGTCTTATATTATTGGCCAAAGATGAAAGCAGATGTTGCTAGGTATGTTGCGCGTTGTAAAATATGTACAGGTTTTAAGCCCGAGCAGAAAGCTCCAATCGGACAAATGGTTGGTCGGGTAAATGTAGAAAAACCGTAGCAGGTTATCTCAATGGATCTTATGGGATCTTTGCCCAGAACATCAAGTGATTTCGTGTACATCCTAGTCGTATATGACATTTTCAGTAAGTTTTGTCTCACTTTCCTGCTTAGAACTGCTACAGCATCCGATGTTTATAAATGGCAGGAAAAGCATGTTATTTTAATGTTTGGTGCTCCAGTAAAAATAATAGTCGATAACGGTGTACAATTTCGAAGTAAACAGTTTAAAGAGGTAGCAACCAAATATGATATTAAGCTTTCTTTTACAGCACGTTATCATCCACAAGCGAATCCCACAGAACGTGTAAATCGGGTAATCAAAACTGTGCTGGCTTCATATGTATCAAGCAATCATAAAGTCTGGGATAAACTTCTTCAATCTGTCACTTGCTGTATTCGTACTTTGAAACATGAGGTAACAGGATTCACCCCGTACTTTGTAAATTTGGGAAGAGAGATTTCGTTATCGGGTTCATCAGTAGAAAATCCAGATGTATCTCCAGATATTCAGTCACCTAATCCAGTCATACGATCCGAACAACTTAGTAAGCCTTATGTCGAAATATAAACAAAGTTGAGGAAAGCCTTTGACAAAGGGAAGAAATACTATAATTTGCGTCGTAGGGAATTACAGTTTCATGTGGGTAAAAAGGTATGGCGACGGAACTTTGTTTTATCAAATGCTGCTAATAATTTTAACGCAAAACTATCTCCTAAGTTTATTGGTCCATTTCTTATCCATAAAAAGCTCTCTCCGTGGACTTATGAATTAAAACACCCCGATGATGGTAGACTTTTAGGATGCTGGCATGCTAAAGATTTACAATCATCGCCGGATGATAATAATATTAACTATTGTTTTTGTTTCTTCTGATTCTAAATTTTGAAATAGCAATTGTGATATTTTGTAAGTTGTGTTGTGTAATATTGGTTGAGTAATTTGTTTGTGTGTGAACCTATTTAATTTCATCTTCGATACGATTATTCAGATTAATAAGTTTATCTTCTGTGAGCGAAGGATTAAATTTGAATGGTAGATTTGGCACTTTGGGAATTGTGTATTAGTACGACATTAAGAGTCCTAACCACTATCGTGGGAGAATTTTTGAAGTTGTAAATTTAAGTAGTTTTGTAGGATTATTTGGTTGCGAAACTAGATTTAAGTGTTATGTTGTTGTAGGTGTTTAATGTAAGACCGTTTAGAGGTCTTGGTCCTTTTTGTGAGGAAAGGGTGGAATTTGTTACGTTTCATTTTCGCTGTTAGGAATTAAAAATTATAAATCGGGTCTATATTCTCATTATTTACAAATAAATTTAAAAAAAAACTAAATATTACACTGACGCTGCTGTGAAGGGTCAATCGGTATTCTCCATTCTATCTAATTTTGACCGATGAGAAGTTGGCCACGACTTTCCAGCCACGGATTTTGGCGCCTCCACCATCGCCCGATTTTCAATGAATAATAAATTATTATCAATTGGCTGAAACCACAACATATTTTTGGCACAATTGAATTCCTGAACAGCTAGGAAAAAAATACAAATAATCTATTTACACTTTACGTTAAAATTTTCCGATAAAATGAATTTTTCGGACGACATGTTTAAAAAAAATCATAACTTCTGTTTGGACAAGGAAACCCTGAAATTTCTCATCAAATATGAACTAAGCACACTCTAATTAACTATATTAAGCAATTTATTTTACGTGGCACTCAAAAATTACGACTTGGTATGACTTTAAATCTGACATATATTCCCAGCCACGGATCGGACGGAATGTTTAAAAAAATCATAACTTCTGTTTGGACAAGGAAACCCTAAAATTTCGCACCAAATATAAACTAAGCACACTCCAGTTACCAATATTAAGCAATTTATTTATAGTGGCAATCATAAATTACGACTTGGCATGACTTTGAAAGTGACATATATTCCCAGCTACGGATCGGACGGAATGTTTAAAAAAATCATAACTTCTATTTCCTAACATCCTCTACCTCATCATCAGAAATATAAACCGTTTCGTCTTTCACGAAAACCTCATTTAAAGCCAATTTGAAACCCTCCACCATCTTCTCATCAAAATCCGTAACCACTTTTAACGCCTCCCAACATATCTTCTCGTCAAGCAACGCTGATCTCGTGCATTTCTCTCTCAATCCCTTATAAAAAATCTCCGAAGGAAGTGTGCGGCTTCTTCATCCCTCCCAACAACACCATGGCCTCAACGAAAAACTTTTTCTCAATCTCACTCTTTCCATACGCGATGAAATCCTCCATCTTAAAATCTATCACATCCACCCTTCTCAAAATCTCATCCAAGTCCTCAATAGCCTTCTTAATGTCGCGCGTTAGAAAATTAGAAACCTCCTCGTTCCTGTAAAGTTTAAAGCTTGAATCTGAGAATACTTTAGCGCACATTTTCGTGTAGATGATGTGGATTAGAGGGCAGATAATTTTGTTGAAAGCCGGGTGATCTAGGACGCTGATCTTGTTGTCAGTTGCGTTAAATATGTTGGTCATGATTTTCGAAATTAGATCAATTTCCATTTTCGGATTTATTGATTTTCTATCTTCTTTATCATCATCGATTACAACAATAGCGTCTGCTGACTGTAAATTGTTGATTGGTGGTTTGTCAATTTTATTTCTGTCAGATTTATTCCTAAGATCATTTCGAACATTAATTATAGAACTTTCTTTTATCACATAGGTTTTTATAAGATTCACGCCACTTTTGTTTTCTCTGATACTTGCCATAATTTTATTAGATTCATCAACTTTATTAATGGCTCTATTTTCTCTGCGGTCATTATTATCTTTTTTGTCTTCAATAATTATTGTTTCGACGTTTTGAAGATTTATTTCAACATTATTACTTGTGTTAATATTTGTGCCTTCAACATTTTTCTCATTTTCTCCAAATTGTTCATTTGTTTCAATACGTTTAAGGTTTCTATCCATGTGATCGCTTTCTTCAATATGTTCATTTCTGTGGTAAATATCTCGGTGGTCCCTTAAAGCGTTTTCACTTAATATGAGTGAAGAAATCGTTTGAATTTCTTCTAAACTTTCGTCCATATCATCATTTTCCTCGATAATTATGGTTTCGTCAAGTTTAAACTTAAATTTTCCTCTCTTCTTCAAGAATTTGGTTAATAAACTCACTTTCTAGCATAACGATATATTCTATAAGTTTTCTGGAAATGTTTTTTTCTTCTTCAATATGTTTGGTAATATTTTCACTATAATTTAGAATACTAGAAGGATTTTTGAAAATGTCTGCATTTTCTTCACGTGCATCCACTTCTACTCCGTCTGTATCTTCTTCTTCTATAATATGTTTATTTCTGTTAGCAGCTTCATTACTGTTACAATCTTCAAGATATTCGACTAGATTTTTATTGATAAAAATGCTTCTATCTTTCGTAGTATATGATCTTTCGGCAATAATTGAATCGTCTTCTTTCTCATTAATATTTTCAATAACTTCACAAATCTGGAGTGTCTTATTATTTGCATATACTCTTTCTTCATTTGCCGAAACCCCATCTTGCTTGTTGCATTTTTCTTGAATATCGAGTCTTCTTTCTTCGCAGTCAGTTTCAACTTTAAGCTCATCGGTGTTGAATATATATAATATATCTTCATCTGTCTTTTTCTAGGTTTTCTTCAAGGACGTCAATCAAGATCTCATTTTGAATTTTTGGTAATGGATTTTCTTTAAACATTAAGTTGGCTTGATTTTCAACCGAATTTGAAGCGGATGTGATGGTATTTTTTTGCAATACACGAGGCTGTTTTGTTTTTTGTTGTTTGTCTGACAACGTCTTTTTTCTTTTATTATCAAGTGTTTGTTCTCGTATTTTTCCTATTTCCAGTTTTCTTTTTGTAACTGTTGGTTTTTGGTTATCTTCCGCATTTATATGTTCTGGGGATCCCTCCTCTATTACTATTTTATTTGTTAGCTTTTTTTGAGAAGTATTTCTATTTTTCCTTCGTGATTTTAATTGAATATCGCCTCCATCTCTAAATTTCTTTTGAAGTGATTTTTCTTGAAATAGTTTTCCATCTTTTATTTGCCTTTGTAATGATTCGACCCTAGGTATTGTACAAATTTATAATTTGTATTATTGTTTACGTTGTGTTGTGTATGTAGTAACCCTTTTATATATTTACCAGGTTCGTTGTTTGTGTCAATATGCATTATCGTAAATTCTGTGTCTTTATTCCCTTTTAATTTGACTAGGAGGATGTGTGGACAATAAATAAAACAGGATATGAGCTTAACGTATGCAAAGTTTATTGACCTTTCATGACATTTCTAATGAATTGATATGTCTTATATTATTTAAATTCACAAAATATATTACCCAACGTTTATGCTTAAAAGTCATGTGCATTTGGTTAAACTCATAAAAATGTATGACTCTACTTGTGGGAGCAAAATTAACTAGCCCCTGCATTTGCATTACGAGATCGGAAACCCACACAAACCATCTCGGAGCTAGCATCACACACTCGACACACTTGCGATTAGTTAGTAGGACAATCTCTCACATAGGCCCTACACATCAATCGCCATTCATTTTCGATTAATGAGCGGAACGACCTTTCACCTCGTTCCACTCATAATCGAGTTATTTTTTTCTTCAATCGACTGATTCGATTAGTTAGTAGGACATACCTCGTTTTCTCGCTCAATTCGGCCTTACACATCAATCACCATACATCCCTTATTCTTGTGGTTAGTTAGTAGGACACTTAGTGCAATACTAACTCGAATTGGCCTAACACATCAATCGACTGTTTCGATTAGTTAGTAGGACATACCTCGTTTTCTTGCTCAATTCGGCCTTACACATCAACCACCATACATCCCTCATTCGTGTGGTTAGTTAGTAGGACACTTAGTGCAATACTAACTCGGATTGGCCTAACACATCAATCGACTGTTTCGATTAGTTAGTAGGACATACCTCGTTTTCTTGCTCAATTCGGCATTACACATCAACCACCATACATCCCTCATTCGTGTGGTTAGTTAGTAGGACACTTAGCGCAATACTAACTCGGATTGGCCTAACACATCAATCGACTGTTTCGATTAGTTAGTAGGACATACCTCATTTTCTTGCTCAATTCGGCCTTACACATCAACCACCATACATCCCTCATTCGTGTGGTTAGTCAGTAGGACACTTAGCGCAATACTAACTCGGATTGGCCTAACACATCAATCGACTGGGTCGATTAGTTAGTAGGACATACTTCGTGTTCTTGTTCAATTCGGCCTAACACATCAATCGACTGTTTCGATTAGTTAGTAGGACATATCTCGTTTTCTTGCTCAATTCGGCCTTACACATCAACCACCATACATCCCTCATTCGTGTGGTTAGTTAGTAGGACACTTAGTGCAATACTAACTCGGATTGGCCTAACACATTGCTCAATTCGGCCTTACACATCAACCACCATACATCCCTCATTCGTGTGGTTAGTCAGTAGGACACTTAGCGCAATACTAACTCGGATTGGCCTAACACATCAATCGACTGGGTCGATTAGTTAGTAGGACATACTTCGTGTTCTTGTTCAATTCGGCCTTACACATCAACCACCATGCACCCCTCATTCTCAGCCCCCCCCCCCTTTCATCTTCCTATTTTTCCCAGATGTTTAAATTATTTCGCTGGTTTTGTTTGCTTCATTTCAACTAAGTCGGTTTGATGTAGAATTAATTTTACTCTTACGTGATAGTCTCTCCAGCGCTGTTATCCCTAACTCAATTCTCCATTTTCTAACTCCATTCTCAATACTTAACTCTTTTTATCAACATTACTTCACTAACTTACATCCCACTGAAACTTCCTATTCTCAACTGTCACCATTTACATTCAAATACTGACTATCCCCGTCCCGGTCCCAAAAAAACTCATTTTTAGGATCGTTTCTTTGCTGCTCTCAAAGTTCTCCCCTCCCCATTTTTTTGCTTAAATTGTATCTACTACCATATATGGTCACAAATCCCTTCTCTCTCTGACGTCAACTTCATTTCCCTGACTTTGCACACTTGTTGTGTTTGCGTTCGTTGAACCCTGAACTGAATCTTTCTGTATGTCTTAGCATTTCTCCACGCGCCGGTACTTCTTTATTATTTTAAGGCGATGCTGCATTTGTTATTTCTTTCACAAAAAAAAAATTTGATCGACTAATGTTATTCTCGTATTTACTGGATGTTGATTTTTCTTTATTATTTTCTTGGATGATTTTTGTATTAATGTTTTAATTTAATTTGGGACCACTGTATCAAGCCTGATGCAGAGGGCACTAACTACCGTGGGAAGATGGTGCAAGAACGAAGGGTTAGCTGTAAACCCGGCCAAAACGGCGATAGTCCCCTTTACCAGGAGACGAAAAACCGATGACATAACATCGCTACGCATGTATGAAATGGAAGTCCCAATAAAAAATGAAGTAAAATATCTAGGGGTCATACTTGATACCAGATTGAACTTCAACTTCCACCTGGAGAACATCAGCAAAAGGGCCATGAGAGGACTTTTTGCGACCAGGAAAATGGTAGGACGCACATGGGGACTGAGACCCAGTATGACCAAATGGCTATACACCGTGGTCATAAGACCCATAGTGACATACGCGGCGCTCGCTTGGGCAGAAAAAACCCAAACCAAGAGCGCAGCCGTAAAACTCGAAAGAGTGCAACGACAGGCGTGTCTGCTGATTACTGGGGCAATGAGAACAACGCCCACAGCAGCCATGGAACACATATTATCGCTTCCACCACTACATCTATATGTTATGATGGAAGCCAGACAGGCAGCCTACAGACTGCACATAAATGGACACACTTTAAATGTAGGGTCATCTAGACCGGAAACATTTAAAGTGCTACAAGAAGAAGAAATCCTAAAAATGAGGTCCGATTTCACTAAAATCGTACACCCATCCCGCAGATTCAAAATAATCATACCACAGCGGAGTGAATGGACAAATGGAACATACCCGGAAACGAGTAAAGGAACCATCTGGTACACAGACGGGTCCAAAAACACTAAAGGAACCGGGGCTGGTATCTATGGAGGCTGTAACCGGAGCAAACAATTCACGGTTGCTCTGGGGAAACATGCCTCCATCTTCCAGGCTGAAGTGGCCGCCATTGACTGGTGTGCCCACCACATAATGGAGTCGGGACTCAACAAAGGACCAATTACCATTATGTCGGACAGCCAGGCAGCCCTAAAAGCGCTAGCCTCGCCGATTGTTCAGTCCAGACTGGTTATAGACTGCATAAACAGGCTGGACGCACTGGCGACAACAACAAAAACACAGCTAGCATGGATACCCAAGGACCAAGGAATTATTGGACACTTGGGGGCCGACTTGCTGGCCAAACAAGGGGCAACAGGTGAATTTATAGGACCTGAACCCGCTTTCAGAATACCACATGAAACCGGAAAGGAAATAATCCGACGCAAGTTAGCAGAGGAGCATACAAAGGCATGGCACAACCAAATGGGAATGAGGCACACGAGACTCTTCCTAGATGGCCCGGTACCTGATAGCGCATTAGCGCTGTCAGGACTGAGCAGAATGAAACTAAGGAAAATCACAGGACTAGTTACTGGGCACTGTGACCTGAATAAGCACAAACATAGGATGGGTCTTGAGAAAAGCCCCCTATGCCGTGGGTGCTTGGAAGAAGAGGAAACTCCCCAACACCTACTGTGCACATGCGAAGCCTATAAACGGCAACGCACGGAGCAACTCGGGAAGCCCGTGCTTCCTGAAGAACAGCTCAAGAACATCCCCTGGCCCAAACTCCTGGACTTCTTAGAAGACACAGGAATATACAGGAGTAAAATAACCAGAGGAGCACAAAAGGACCACGGAGACCGTAATGCAGGGACGCTAAGCGATACCACCTCATGTGGAAAAAAAAATTGACCTATTACACCTTTTTGACTTTTTATTAACATTAATTCTGTCTTCTATTTCACTTTGCTTTTGTGATTTCCCAACAGAGTTATTAACATTCATAAAAATACGTTCCATTTCCTTTTCAATATCCTGCTGTGAGTTGCAGTTCTTACTACAGACGCTTCCTTTAATTTCCATTTTATTCTCAAGACCCAACTTTATTCGATTTTCTTATGGCGCCTCGTGGTTTGTTATCTTTTCTTTCTAGTTGACATTTGTTGCCGTTACTTTGCGCAGAATTATCTTTGCTCTTTATAGTTTCTGAAGAAATATCTTCAATATTTTTCCTTTAGTCTTTTTGGTACCTTTTCGATTTGTCTTTGGTTCGATTATTATCAAAGCTTTTCATGCCGTCCTTTATTGCAAAAATATTGTTTTTTATTTGGTTTTTTTTTTTTTTCTAAAGAAATGTCTTCAATATGTTCGCTACTTTTTAACAAATTGTCCTTGATTTTTCTTTCAGAATTATTTATCGTTTTCTCTTCATTTGTTTTTAACAAATTATTTTTGATTAATAAAAAAGTGTGTTTCAATATCTTTCCGTTTGTTTTCGACGAATTATCTTTAATTTGTTCATTTTTATAAAAAAAAATTCTTTTTGTTTTGCTGTTTTTGTCAAATTATCCTTGCGTTATAGGTAAATATTTAATTGTTCATTTGTTTTCGGCAAATGATCCTTAATTTCTTGATTTCTTTTGGTAGAATTGCCATTTACTTGCGCTTTTCTTCCTTTGATTGCGTCGTTTCTTTTTGAAGAAGAAACTTGGATTTCTGAAAAATTATCTTTTGAATTAATGTCTGTTTCTAAAATATTTTGTTTATTATTTTTGTTTTGAATTTGTTTTAACTCAAGCTGTTCGTTGTTTTCAATAGTGTATAAAGTAACAGGACTTTTAGCGGTGCCGATTATTTCCTTAATGTTTTTTTCTGAGCAGGTAATCATTTCAATTGATTTATTAATTTCTTTTGAAGTATCAACAAACATTTTTCCTAAGCGAACTTCGCAGATTTTACAACAAATATTGTCTATACTATTTATTTCAAAAGATTTGTTTTCACTGTTGGCACTGTGCAACGCGTGATTCACATCTTTGCTTTCTGTAGAAATTTCAAAACTGACTTTCTCACCTTCTCGATGGGCACGCTTTCTTCACTCCCTACTGTTATTTCTCTCTCTCTGATGATCTTCTCTCTTTCAAATAATCCACTTTGCTTTGATGTTTCAGATTCTTCCTGCTCCGTCAAAATTCTTTTTCGGTTTCTTTGCTCTCTACCTTTAGTTTTCATTTTGTGAATTACCTAAGTAGATTGTGTAACTCCTATTAGATTTTCATTGAAATTATGTTCAGTGTTTTGAAAATGATTATTACTTAAACTATCGACAATTTCGCCTTCTCCAAATGTTAGTAAATTTGACGTTTTACGTTTCAAACCAACATATTTATAAAAATTCTCCACACAATATTGAATTTGATTGTCTATCAAAACACTGCTAATCCCGCCTTCTCTGTTTCTTTTAGCGTTTACTGTTTCTGACGTATCAATTTCAATTAAATTAGGCCAACGATGTTCATTGACATTTTTATTTTCAATTTTTGACGTTTCTACGTGTTTTAATTCAACGTCAATATGTTTAATCAGATTTTGATTGTCTGTTTTATGATTTTCACAGCTTTCAATCAACGAATTATAAATTTTGTCGTCTTTGTTTAGTTCCAAATTTGCTGTTTTTGATTTTTCAGCTGGATTTAATTCACCATTAATTTGATTTAAATCACAGGCATTAAAGTTTTTATTGAAGTCGCAAGAAATATTTTCAACTTTAGTTTCATTGCACTCTAAATTTTTATGACAATTATTCATACTATTCTCAAAAGCTCCTTTTAAGACACAATTAGTGTAATTGTTTTTGTTTTTCTTATTTTGATTTAAATTACATTCAACAGTTTTATGTAATCTGTTGCGTTTGTCGTTTTGATTCAAACCAGATATTCTTGAATTTTCTACGTGTCTATCACTCTGATTCCACTCACTATTACTTTTGTATTTATTAATTTCGTAAAAACATGTTCTTTTGGCTCTTTGTTTAGTTGCAATATGTTCTGGTTTCTTATTTACTCCACTTTAATTTAATTCAGTTGGACTTTTGTTTATTTTATTGCTAAAATCAACTTGTTTTAAGTATGTTGCATATTTGTTGATTTTGCAAATAGATCAGTTTGATTTAAATTAGTTGCACTTTTATTTACTCTGTCTGTTTGATTTAAATCAATTATACTTGTATTTATTCTGTAAAAATCATTTAAATTATTTGTACGTTTATTTATCCGATCTATTTAATTTAAATTAGTTGCACTTTTATCTATTATGTTAGTATAAATTAAATCAATTCTACTTTTATCTGTTCCATCAGTATGGTTTGAATCAGTTGCACTTTTATTTATTTTGTCTGTTTGATTGGCGTTAATTATTTTTTCCTTTCCATCAATTTTGTTTAAATCAGTTGTACTATTATTTATTTGTCCTGTTATTTTCATCGTTTAGGTTATGTTTTTCTAATGTGTTGGTGTTATTTTGATAAATTTTATTTAAATCAAAATGACTACAATTTTCATCGTTTTGATTCAAATCACAACCACTGTCATCACTCGCATTCAGATCATCTGCATCACCCTCATCGTTTAGCATTTTCTGGAGTTCGATCTCGCGTTGGCTTTCTAAAAAATATCTGGCTCAACCTGATTTGTTTCAAATATTTCTAATTGCGAGGATCAGTTTTAAAACAGATCCTCTTATTGGATTTGTTCTAGATTTTAGGTTTGTTATTAATTTCGCAATCACTTCTTCCAGTATTATGTTTGTCGATTAGTTTGTTTCCATTTGAAGATTTTTTGTAGTTGGAATGTGCTTTTGTATAAGAAATTGTTTGAGTAACAATCCTGTTGGCTGTATTGAAACACGTTTCAGAATAAGTGTTTTGTTTGCTGTTGCTGACTTTAACAATTTTACTTTGTAAACGTAGGGAAAGCTCAAGTGTTCTTCGATTAGTGTCGGTTTCTTGTGATGATTGCGTGCTTAGTTCTCTTGTTGTTAGTTCAGTTGTAGAATTTTCTAATGAATATGGATCGTTTTTACTTCTAACACACCTTGCATTTCTTAAGATTCGTAGTGAATGTGCTCTATCATCTCTTTTTAAAGATTTTAAATTTTGTGTTTTATCTCTTGAGTCTTGTGAAGAATCCCTTCTTTATTCTCGTTCTGCATATTTTGATCCATTAGAAAAAACTCTTATATGTTCTCTTTGTAACGTTCAGATTTTCCGCCGATAATAACTGAAACAATAATTTTATTAAGATGTAGTCTTTCATCATAGACAACCATATATGCATATTAGTAAATAATTATTTTTGGAATTAATTTCGAAAATGTTGCTTTTGTTTTCTCTTTCTCGTCATAATTTCTATAATTTTATTTAGCACGAAACAAACTCTAATTATTATCCAGTCATTTTTAAATGAATTTTAATATTTATTCAATTAATTGATTAATTAAATAAATATTGGCAACGGCGTTCATTTAAAAAAAAGGTCACAAAGGTGAACTTTAGGAAATCTTATTATCTTTCGAGCTGGGTGCTCGACGTGATCTGTGTGATCACTCGTGAAATAAGTGAAATAAAAATAATCTTGGTGCATCTGTGTGATCGCCGTGTTAATTAAATTAGCCAAGTGCTTATCTCGTCAGGCCGCTCAAAATCTTAAGGTAATGATTTTTATTTTCTTCCCGTGAGGGATTGATTTAATTAATTTTTGGAATGGCGTAGGCCTGCCGCCTATCTGCCCGTTCGTATATTTTGAGGATTCGACCGGGAGAGGTTTAACCGGCTGTATTTTCTCACCACGATTTTCGATTTGGTGGACGGATTTTCTCATCTTCCGATTTCTCGTGAAACCACCCGGATTTTGGTGTTCGCTGAGTGCTGCCGGAATTGAAGGGGGGGCCACCGGAAGATCTGGATTGGAAATCCGGAGGAAGCGCCGAAAACGATAAGTTTTTGAACCAAGTTTTTTTGTGCAGTGTCATATTCTCATAATTTGAGTTAAATCCACAAACAATACAATTTATGAAAGTGTTTTTTTGTTAATATTTAATGAATTGAGTATTCATTCAGATATTAATTAAGTGTGTTAAAGTTTCTAAAATTGAGTTAAAAACTAACCAGTCGTATAAAGTTAATTTGAATACAATCAATTTTATTTCATTTAATTGCTTTATTGTTGATGTGCATTTTTTTTCTTTTAATAAGAAAGAGAAGAATTACTTAAACTTATTTTTTTTAATCATTAGAACTATTTTTTTTTATTATTTAAACTAATCTTTTCGAACTATGTAAACTTATTTTTTAATCGAGTTATTTTCTGGTAATGAGAAACGAATGATATTATTTTGATTATTGTTACGATGATGTGAGGGAAAGGTTACGTCATTGTTTTCAACGAATAACTGTAAATAATAATTTAATTCAACTAATGCTATTGCTATTACCGCTACTATTATAGTATTTCAAATGAAGTGCTACCAAGTTGTTTTGCCGTTCGGTTTTTTTATTTTTGATATTATTAAAATATTATTTAGTTAAAAGTATTACTTATTATTTCTATTTTCCTTCAATATTAGTCTTCTTAAATTCTTGGTTTGTTAGGAAGATTAATTTTATTTAAACCAAGTGGCGCCCATAATAATTTTCATTTTTTTTTCAATAATTTTCTTATTTCGAACCACCACCTGCCTCCAGACAAAAAACTGCCGTACGCGGGTTATACAAATTGGCGCCCAACGTGGGGCCCGATTTAAAGAAACTGAAGTAGATTTGCTTTAAAAAAAAGAAAATTATTTGTCTTTTTTACTTTAAAAATTAGTTTATGTGAACATTAAAATTACTTTTAAATAAGGATTGGTTAGAAAACTCAGATTGCTTTGTGAAAGTGAAAGTTAAAGATATTTTTGAGAAAGTTTAAGAGAAAATTAAGTAGATACACCCAATAGGAGCAAAATAAAATAACGAGTAAGTTTAACACTTGATTAAATGTTGATATTATGTGGATTGACTTGAGAATAATGTCTTGGCATTGAGCTATTACTTTTTAAACGATAAGTTACGGTGAAATTGCGTTTGACAGACTATATATTCACGACAGTTCCTTACATCTTTCTATTTTTACAAAATTTGATTAAGAATGATGGATTCTAATTCGTTATTACAACATGAGTTGGTGTATGAATTGAATATTAGATGTTTTCACGATAAAAGTGCTAAGGTGGAAGAACTCCGCTTAGTATTGCGAAAGTTTTTGGGTAAAAAGGTTATACCTGTTACTGAAGGGAATGCATTTGTCGCGGGAGAGGATGATAAAGAAATTTCCGATTCGTTAGACTTAATTCAGCAGATTATAGAATCTTATCCTGGGAAGGACGCGAAAGCAACAGAAAAACGTGTTAAATCCAGATTAGCACATTTAAATAATAGAATTAAGAGATTAGTTGAAGTGGACGATAAGGTAAAGACTTTTAAAACTGAGTCCTTAAATAAATGCATTCTTTTTGATGCTCAATTATCTCATAAAATATTTAAAATGTCCAAAGCAATGGCATCTACGTTCATCGAGGGTAGACATTCCGAAGAGCAGGGTGAGGATTTTGACTTCAGCGAGGGCGAAGATGAACCAGTTGTTAGTTTTTCAGAAGCTAGTCATCGATCTAAGGCGGGACCTAGTGGAAGGCTCAGCGGTTATGTTCCTGTTTACAAGTGGGGTCTCACATTTAATGGAGAACAACCTCTTGTAGAATTCTTGGAGCGAGTGGAGGAGCTGAGGGTTGCTAGAGGCGTGTCCAAGGAAGAACTGTATCGTTCGGCCGTTGATTTATTTGCAGGAGATGTATTACAATGGTTCCGTCCGAAACGACTTCTTATTACAGATTGGGATTCTCTAGTGAAGGCGTTGAAGGCTGACTTTCTACCTCAGAATATTGACGACAGTCTGCTAGAAGAAATTATGAATAGGAGACAGGGGCGTAGCGAAAAGGTGGCCATCTACATCGCAGCGATGCAGCACAAATTTTCGCTATTGTCGAAACCACCAGATGAGGCTTCTCAAATTTGGAGAATTCGTCAGAATTTACTACAATCTTATAGGGCAAGGTTAAGTCTCCAAGATATAACCAGCATCAAACAACTAGCAGATCTGTGTCGAAGACTCGAAGCTGACGATCCCTTCTTAAGCAGTAGAATTGGCAGTCCAAGGAATTATCCAGGACAGGCGAACGTGTCATCGATTCGAGAGGTATCTCCCAATGTAATTTGTTACAAATGCCGAAAGAAAGGACATATTGCGAGGTTTTGCAGAGAGGTGTCAAAGGGTGAAGCTGCTCCATAAAACTAAGTCGTGGGCTGCATAAGGGTCGCCTCAGTCCAGTTCGAATTCAGACCCACACCGATGAATAGAAGCAGTGGCTTAGTATTGTGAAGTCATTTTACGCAAATCCAGCAGTTAATTCTATTTTTGTTAGGTTGCCTAAAGACAACCGGTTGTATTTAAAGGTGTCATTGTTTGGAGTTGTCGTCACAGCTTTAGTTGATTCCGGAGCAAATCGTTCAATCCTTGGTGGGGATGGTGTCGAGATTTGTAAGTCTCATAGGCGATTCGATTCTTCTCAAATAAAGTTTGTGTCTATAGCTAGCGGAGAAAATATTCAGGTTTTAGGGGAAGTAGAGATACCAGTCGGTGTAGCGGATATTTTCCATCAAGTAAATGTCTTAGTTGTTCCTGACATTAAATCTACTTTAATCTTGGGGGCAGATGCCATGAAAATTTTTGGTTTGCGTTTCAGTCTTGGACATAGTTGTGTAGAAGTCCTAGAATTGGATACGGGGTTAACCGAAGAGACCGCAGCTTCTGATGATGTGGGCATTCTTGATTGGGCAAGTTTCAGTGACACTGGAAGGAATCGTTTGGAAATGGCATTGAAATATACAAAGGTTTAGCAAAGACAGAATTAGGGCGCACGGATCAAATTACGCACATTATTGATACACGAGATGCCGAGCCGGTGAAACAAAGGCATTATAACCGGTCGCCGTATATGCAAAAAATCATGAACGAGAAACTGAAGGAGAAGCTGAAACTTCAAGTGATCCAACCATCTAGCAGTCCGTGATCGTCACCAGTAGTTCTGACTAAGAAAAGCAATGGGGAATTTCGCTTTTGTTTTGATGGACGTAAGCTGAATTCCGTGACGAAAAGAGATGCGTGTCCCCTTCCCAAAGTAGACAATATTTTAAATAAATTGCGCGATGCTCGGATAATCTCTACTATTGACCTTAAAAATGCGTTTTGGCAGGTTCCTTTAGATGAAGTGTCTCGAGAAAAGACCGCGATTGCAGTTCCAGGTAGAGGGCTCTTCGAATTTAAGGTCATACCCTTTGGCTTAAATAACTCAGCGCAAACACAGCAGAGGTTGATGGATAATATATTTGGGCCAGAGTTAGAGCCGAACGTTTTTGTCTATTTAGTATTTAGACGATATTATAGTCTGCAGTAGGACTATCGATGAACATTTGGATATTCCCAAGGAAGTCTATCGTCGTTTAGAGAAGGTGAAATTAACGATAAATTTCGAGAAATGTAAATTCGCTAGGGCATATCTCAGATACTTGGGATTTATCATCGATCGAGGAGGTTTGAGGACCGACCCAGATAAGGTTATAGCCATGGTCAGCTATCCCGTGCCAAAAAATGTGACAGAAATAAAGCGTTTCATGGGATTTTGTTCCTGGTACAGGCGGTTTATACCACAATTCTCAACGTTAGTGGCTCCCATCAATTCACTCATAACAGGCAGGAAGAAAAGGCAATCCGTACAATGGAACGACGAAGCCAACGAAGCTTTTAACAAAATTAAAGCTGCTCTAACTACTGCACCAGTTCTCGCCAGTCCTGATTTTGATCGACTGTTCAGTGTACAGTGTGATGCATCTGATGTTGGTCTAGGTACCGTGCTCAAACTGAAGCTGGAGGATGAAGAAGAACATGTAATATCTTTTGCAAGTAGATCGCTGTCTAGGGCTGAAAGGAACTACAGTGCGACGGAAAAAGAATTCTTAGCGTTAATTTTCGCAGTTGAAAAATTTCGTCCGTACATTGAGGGTACCCGATTCATCGCAGTCACAGATCATTATTCGTTATTATGGCTGCAAAGACTTAAAGACTTGTCTGGAAGATTAGCACGGTGGGTTCTCAAACTTTCACAATATGATATGGAGTTACGTCATCGCAAGGGAAAGTTAAATGTAGTTCCAGATGCCTTGTCGCGGATTCCATCAACATCTAAAGAACATACAAATGTTCCTGAGGTTATGCTATGTGATACAAGTGAATCGTTTTCGATGAACTTGATTGATTTTTCAAACGTGGATTCATGGTACAGCAAAATGTTAGTTTCGATGTCATCGCATCCAGAAAAATATCCTTCCTGGAGGAATGAAGGAAATTGTTTTTATAAACACGTACATAACCGAACAGGGGGGGGGGGACATTTTTCCCCACCTGTTTTTCCCCATGTCTTTTTTTCCCCACCTATTTAAAATCGGAATTATTTTTTCCCCACTCATTTCAAACATTCGATTGTTCGAACTTTTATCGAACTTCTTTTCTTCATGTCACGTCTACCTTCATGTCAAACAAATTTAATGTGAAACGTCAGTTATGTCATCAAAATCAGTTGTGCTATAAATATGTCCGTAATTGAATTGATTCCTAATAAAACTGGATTTCTATTGCACGTCGACGGTTACCTCTATTATAAGCATACGGAAACATCAGGAGGAAATGTCAGGTGGAAGTGCCCGTACGAATAACCTATCAGAGGGGTGGCACAACCGATTTCGTGTGGTGGTTGGAAAGAAGCATCCCAGTTTGTTCAATTTCATCAAGGAGATTCAGAAGGAGCAAGGAGACACTGAAGCTATGCAGAGAGAACTTCGACTAGGACGCGTTGTTAAAAAATTAAAACCCAAAACTCAACAATTGAAAGAAGATCGAATTTTAAAACTTGCTGCAAATTACGATACTGATGATACTGATGATGACGTTTTAACATATTTGGAATCCATTGGCTACAACATTTATTTTTGTTAGTTTTACACATTTTTACAATTTTACACATGTATTTGTACCTTTTACATCTTTTGTAATAAATGTATTCTCATAGCAGGGAAATTATTATTTACTGGGGAAAATTATGATGGGGAAATAAACGATGGGGAAAATAAGTAGTGGGGAAAAATGGTAGGGAAAATGTAGGTGGGGAAAAAATTGTAGGGAAAATGTAGGTGGGGAAAAACGGGTGGGGAAAAATGTCCCCCAGTCCCGAACAGAGGTGATGTCTAATTTATCAGAATGGAAACTTGTTGTCCCGAGATCTCAGAGATCAAAGGTGTTAAAGTGGGCACATGATGAACCTACTGCAGGTCACTTTGGTAGCTACAAAACTTTAAGTAGGGTCTGTGACTTTTTCTACTGGCCAAAAATGCGTCAGTATAATTTGATTCAACTAATGCTATTGCTATTAACTAATGCTATTGCTATTACCGCTACTATTATAGTATTTTAAATGAAGTGCTACCAAGTTGTTTTGTCGTTCGTTTTTTTTATTTTTGATATTATTAAAATATTATTTAATTAAAAGTATTACTTATTTTTTCTATTTTACTTCAATATTATTCTTATTAAATTCTTGGTTTGTTAGGAAGATTACTTTTATTTAAACCAAGTGGCGCCCATAATAATTTTCATTTTTTTGTTCAATATTTTTTTTATTTCGAACCACGACCTGCCTCCAGACAAAGAGCTGCCGTACGCGGGTTATATCTTTCTTTGAAAAGAATTCACTATATGTTTGTATAAAAATATACAATAGTCTGCCCACAAACACACAATAATCGGATACGTTTTCCAGCTGGTAACAATCTATTAAAGAGTTCTTACTTGATTTAGAACCATATAATTTGGATGAATATTTCTCTAGAGAAACATAATATGTATTAATCTTGATTCGACCCTATTTCGTGTAGATGTATATGTGCAAAATTTGTATGTGATATTAACATTGGAATAAAGAACTTTTATTATTATTATTATTATTATTATTATTATTACTATTATTATTATTATTATTATTATTATTATTATTATTATTATTATTATTATTATTATTATTACTATTATTATTATTATTATTATTATTATTATTTTTTTTTTTTTAACTCGCAATAGTAGCGGTAAGTATATGATGGTGTCGGCTCCAAAAAGCAAGACACCATAATTTTTTTTTTTTAATTTATTCAGTGGTTCATGTTTAGCACTTTACGAACCAAGTTACACGAGGCAAGTATGCACATTTTTTGTGTTTCAATAGTAATTGATTTTGTATTTTCTAATTCTAGGCGTTCCAGGCTTTCTTCCAGTGAGTGAGGAATTTCCCCCGTCGCTCCAATTATGATAGGGATTATTTTTACCCGTTCGAGTCCCCACAGAGTCTTTAGTTCTTCACTCAGAGGTAGGTATTTTTGTATTTTCTCATTATACTTGTTTGATATATTTGCAGGTGCCGGAACAGCTATATCGATTAAGGTAAGTTGCGCTCTGTGTTTGCTGAATTCAACACGTATACTCCGATTGACAGCCTCCAGATCAGTGGTGGTCCAGGGTAGTATACCGAAACTGAAACTGAGGGCAGGTATAGCAAAGGTGTTAGTTGCCT
The DNA here is from genome assembly GCA_932526585.2 of Philonthus cognatus. NCBI lineage: Eukaryota > Metazoa > Arthropoda > Insecta > Coleoptera > Staphylinidae > Philonthus > Philonthus cognatus. The sequence continues at coordinate 486,279 of CAKOBO020000029.1, read as the reverse complement.
GGACTTTGTATCTGCCTGCCAGTTGTGTTTTGAGGATCAGCTTTGTTCGTCTTTTCAGTTCCGCGATGAGCTGTTTCTTTGTTTCTCGCACATCAATGCCTTGGGCTTGGTTAAAACCTAAATATTTGTAGGTTTCATTCTTGTCCATTCCCTCTATCGTACTACTGGTCCTCCCTAGTTTAAAATTCTCTGAGGGTTTCCATTTTCCTCTAGCCATGCTGTTGATTCGGCACTTGTCTATTCCGAAGCTCATTCTGGTGTCATTAGAAAACATTTCGACTGTTCGTAGTAAACTCCTTAATCCGGGCTCACTGTCCGAATAGAGTTTAATATCATCCATGTACATGAGATGCGTGATTTGGTAGTTCTGTGTTAGTGAAAACCCAGTTCTTTTTCTGTTTAGCATGGTGGATAGGGGAGTGAGCGCCAGACAGAACCATAGGGCACTCAACGCATCACCCTGGAAGATACCCCGTTTGATGTTAATAGGTATGGTTTCTTTGTTAGGTCCTGTCCTTAGCTCAGTCCTCCATCTCATCATCATTGTTTTCATGAACGTTACGATACACGCATCAACCTTGTACATGGAGAGTGTCTTTACAAGCCATGAATGGGGTATGCTATCGAAAGCCTTCTGGTAGTCAATATATGCGACATACAGGTCTTTGTTTTGTTTCTTTGCATGGCGTGTTATTATTTCATCGATAGATAATTGCTCCTTGCAACCCTGCGCATTCCTCCTACAGCCCTTTTGTTCCTCTGGCATTAAGTTATTCTCCTCCAGATGTTTATATATCTTATCAGCCAGTATTCCACTGATAAGTTTATACAGAGTGGGTAGGCACGTAATCGGTCTGTATTTGCTCGGGTTCGATTGAGCTGGTGTTGTTTTTGGTAGAAGATACGTAATGCCATTGGTGAGAAAAAAGGGAGTCTTTTCCGGTGATTTTAGGACATCTGTTAGAAGCTCTGTCAATCTCTGGTGTATAGCTGTAAATTTCTTGTACCAAAAGTTTTGAAGTTTTTCTGGGCCTGGCGACTTCCAGTTCTGCGTTCTAGACAGTATTCTTTTAACGTCTTCAACATTAATTATTTGAGGTAGCATTTGAGGTACCTTTTCCAGTCTTCTCGATTCGGTCTTTATCCAGTCTGCGGTGGTCTTATGAGTATCTTGGTTTTCCCATATGTTGTTCCAGAAGGCTTTTATTTCCTCCGTTTTGGGGTACTCACTGGGTGCCTTGGGGTCCGGGTTCGAGTTTCCAAGGTTCCTGTAAAAGGTCCTCTGGCTGTTGGTAAACGCTTTGTTGTCTGTTTTCCTTTGGTGCGACGTTTTGTATCTTCTCAGCCGTGTCGAATATACTGCAAGCTTTTGTTTAAGCAGGTCCATTATTATTATTATATTATTATTATAATTATTATTATTATTATTATTTTTATTTTTTTTTTTTTTAGAACGTCAGCTGCTAGGGCTATTGGTTCCATCGTAAGGGTAAGTTAAAATTAAAATAAAAATAAATCGTCATTGTGACGGTATGTTTCGGGTCTTCATGGTATGTGTTTTTATTTTGTTTTATTTCTTTAGTTCTAATATTTCTCTCAGTTTCAGGTACCTTCGTATTTCAGACGGTCTGGTGAGTATATGTTTATATTTCATTGTATATATTAATGTTTTTTAGGTATTTAAGGATTATTGTGTATTTTCCTGGATCCTTTAGGCTTTCTGCGGCGTTTCTTTCTTGTAGCCCTATGGAGAGGCGCTGTTCTCTGAGCTTAGGGCATTGGAAGATGTGTTCCACGGTTAAGGCTTCTATTCTGCATTGTGGGCATATTCTGTGTTGTCTACCTATAAGGAGGTGTCCATGTGTGATTCGTGTATGTCCAATTGAGAGTCTCGTAAGTATTATTCTGTCTTTTCTGTTATGTTCTTGTGAGTACTTACATAGGGCTAGCGAGGGTCTTATAGATCTGTGCCAGTTATTTTCCTTTTCATTCCATTGATCTAGCCATTTCTTCCAGGATATTGTTTCTGACCAGGCCAGTATTTCTTTTCGTATTGTGTCTGGTGTTTCTATGTCGTCTGTTGTTATACTTTCCCATATGGGACTGTCCTTAAGGAGAGTGTATAGGTGGAGAGTGGACGGTATTGTTTTTGTTTGAGCCCAACTGTAACAGTCAAGTATTTTGGGGTTTATTATATACTTTCTCAGTGAGTGGTTTCCTTTAAGAGCTATTTTGCTGGCGTATCAAAATTTTATTTTAGCCCGTCTTTCGTCAGGTGGTAGTATACCTGCTTCCCGGTAGACACTCTCTCGGGGTGATGTTCGAAACGCTCCTGTGATCATGCGGGCAGCCGTAAGGTATATGGAGTCGATACGTTTAAGGTGGGATTTTGAGGCGTTTCCGTATGCTACGACACCGTAGTCAAGTTTGGAGAATACAAGGGCGTTTATGATTTTGAAGATGGTCTTCTGTTCTGCGCCCCATCGAAAGTGGGTTATTGCCTTGAGTTGGTTTAGGGTCTTTTTTGCTATTGTTTCGAGTTTTGAGATATGTTCCGTCCATATAAGTTTATTATCAAGAGTGAGGCCTAAGAATTTAATTGATTGTCTGTATGGGATGGTAAACTGGTCAATTGTTAGGGTTGGTTCTACATGGGTCTTACGCAGTCTGCAGAAGTGGGCGCAATTTGTTTTTTGTTTGGAAACCTGCAGGCCTCGTAAGTTGGCTTCTTTGCAGATTATGTTAATACCATCTTGGATTTCTTTTCCTATTTCTTCCATGTTATCCCCTGCCTTTATTATAGCTAAGTCGTCCACATAGAGTAGGGGTATAACTCCATCAGGGAGGTTGTCAGCGATCTCGTTTATTGCGATTGCAAACAACGTGACGCTGAGAACCGAGCCTTGTGGTATCCCGTTGATCTGCTTAAATTGGCGAGAGGTTGTGTTCCCTACTCTGGTTTTAAATGTTCGGTCTTCAAGGAATGATTTTACCATAGAAGGTAGGTGACCTTTGAGTCCCCAAGCTTCTAATTTTTTTAAAATTCCCATTCTCCAGGTGGTGTCGTAAGCTTTCGTGAGATCGAAGAATACTACGAGGGAGTGTTTTCTCTCACAAAAGGCTTCTTTAATGATATTTTCAAGTCGGATAATGTGATCAATACAGGAGAATCCCTTTCGGAAGCCAGCTTGATAGTGGCTAATGAGGTCTCTGCCTTCCAATATGTTTAGAAGTCTAGAGTTTATTATTTTTTCGTATAATTTTCCTAGGCATGATGTCAGAGCTATAGGACGATAATTTTCGGGATCGCTGTGGTCTTTTCCAGGTTTAGGGATAGGGATAATGATCGATTCTTTCCAACAGAGAGGGTAGGTGTTTTTTTGAAATATGTTATTAAATAAGTTAGTAATTTTTTCTTTTGCAGCGTTGGATAGATTTCGTAGCATAGCGTTACATATTTCATCTTCTCCTGGGCTAGTATTTTTAGTTTGGGACAGTGCATCGTCGAGTTCTTCTATAGTTATGGGGCGGTTATAGTCTTCTTCTTCGCCTCCTTCTAGTGTAACAGGAGTTTGTTCCGAGTATTGTTTGTAGTTAATAAATTCTTCCGTATAGTTAGCGTCACTGCACACTTTCTGGAATGTTATACCTAGTATGTTAGACGTTTGTGTAGGATTCGTATGTGTTTGTCCATTATGTTGGAGGATAGGTAGGTTTTGGCGCTGTCCTTTACCAATGATATTGTGGACATGTTTCCATACTTGCTGGATAGGTGTCTGTTCGTTAACGCTGGAAATGTATTCTTCCCATGACGTTTTCTGGGCTAGTGTTTTTTGTTTCCTCTCTTGGGCTCTACATTTTTTAAAGTGAATCAGGTCTTCTGTCCTATTGTGTTTGCGGAATCTATTTAGATATTTTTTCTTTTCTTTGTTTAGTGATGCGATTCGTTCGTTCCACCAGGGCACTGATGCATTTTTAGAAGGTGGTTTAGTTTTGGGAATAAAGTTGTTCGCTAATATAATAATGTTTTTTGTGGCTGTATTTACCATCTCGTTTATGTTAGCTCCAGTTTCCAATCTAAGCGTTTCGGAAGCTAGCGTGAATTCGTCCCAGTTCGCTTTTTTTAGTTGCCATTTTTTTCTGTGTTGGAGGTTATGCCGTTTGAGGGATAGGTCGACTAAGATTGGGAAATGGTCGCTATGGTGTAGGTCGGGTATGACTTTCCAGCTTAGTTCGTTATAAATGTTTGGTGTTCCTAGTGTTAGGTCTATGGCGCTGAAATTACCTGATCCACTGTTAAGGTAGGTTGGTTCTCCGTTGTTTAGGAGGACGAGCGGCGTATCACTAATTATCTCTTCGAATAATTTCCCTTTTGGTGATAGTGTTTTTGATCCCCATAGTGGGTTGTGACAGTTGAAGTCCCCAACTAGTATGGTATTGTTAGTGATAAGTTCAAGTAATTTACACATTTCTTCTTTTTTCCAGGATTGGTCGGGTAAGTATCCATTGATAATTTTAATTTTCTTTTCTAGTATTATTTCTATGGTTAGAGCCTGGATGGTGCTTGTATTATCAATTATTTTTGTTTTGATGTTATCTCTTATAAGAGTGGCAACACCTCCATGGGCCCGTCCGTTGGTGGTATTTTGTCGCACGTTTGGTATCCTGAGAATTTTATTTCCTCATTAGGTTTTAGATGACTTTCTTGTAGACATATTACAGTCGGTTGGTATGTTAATATTAAATTACGCAATTCGTCATATTTATTTTTAATACCTCTGCAGTTCCATTGTATTAGGCGTTCTGTTGTTTGATCCATTGTGTTAATGTTTGTTGTGTTTTGTTTGGTATTTGCTAGTTCTAGTATATGTATAAATATATATAAAAAATAAAAATAAATATATAAATAGTTATAAATAACATAAATGTATATGGACTAAATACATGTTGTATATTAAAATATCACAGTAAATTATCACAGTTATCTATCACAGCTAGTTATCACTATCTTTGTTTTTCCTTTGATTTGGTCTTGGTTTTCCCTTGGGCCAACCTTTTTTCTTTTTGATCAGTTGAAATTCCCCGTCAGAGTGTGCCTCTGTCGGTGCTTCTATTGTTTCCCAGTTGATGGGGTTTGTGGGTATTTCGGTTATTCCCGGAATTTCAGTGTTCTTGTTCCTCCTCACGGTGGCTGTTGTGGCTGATGCTTGTTGGGCGAAGGTTTTGGTAGGGACAACAAAACTGTTTTTGTTTACCAGCTGTCTTGCTTCCCTAAAGGTTAGGTTCTGTTTAATTTTAAGTTTAATTATTTCTTTTTCGTTTTTATAAGTTGTACACTCTTTTGAGGTTGACAGGTGGTTGTTATTACAGTTTATGCAGGTGTATGGCGTATCACAGTTGCCTTCGTGCTCCTGTTTACCGCACTTGCACATTTTTGTACTTTTGCAGTACTTCCCTAAGTGTCCGAACTTAAGGCATTTATTGCATCTTCTGGGGGCGGGGATGTACTGTCTGACCTTTAGTTTAAGATAAGCTGCGTCTAAGGATTCTGGTAGTTTGCTCATCTTAAAGGTTAATTTGATAGAGTTGGTATTTTCTAGGTTACCATTATTCTTTTTTTTGATACGCTCAACTTCGATTACTCCTTGCCCTTTGAGTTCTTCTTTAAGCTCAGCCTCTGTGCATGCAAGGAGGTCGCTAGATGTAACTACTCCCCATGATTTGTTCAATCTATCGTTGGGCGCTATTTCTGTTTTCTTGCCAATAATATTTGTTATAGTTTTTAGTTTTTCCAGTTGTTCTGGTGTATTTACTTTTACGTTTAGGATTCCAGGGGCTATTTTTTTATGCGTATGTCTGTTCCGACAGTGTCTTGAATACGTCTTTGAATTATAAAGGGTGACAGTGTCGTAAAGTCGGCTTCATCCATTTTTATGGTATGGTTATACTCTGTGAATGTTGGGATTTGTTCGGTTTCGAAAGAGTATTTGGCGTGCCTTCTATATCTTTTCCTTTTTTTTGTTATGTCATTAGGTTCGTATCGATCCACTTGGGATGTTTCTGTATCGTCGTAATCGATATTATTTGATTGTGATGATTGGCTGTAGGTTCTTTTTGTGATTTTTTGTTTTTCGCTCGTTTCTATTTCATTTATATTATTTCCTGGTTGTCTCATATAGGGACTCGACTGATATGTTCTGTCAGGAGTTCTTCCTACTTTACCCCCTCTTACGAAGGGGTTAGCCCCGCTCAAAGAAAGATATAACCCGCGTACGGCAACTCTTTGTCTGGAGGCAGGTCGTGGTTCGAAATAAAAAAATTATTGAACAAAAAAATTAAAATTATTATGGGCGCCACTTGGTTTAAATAAAAGTAATCTTCCTAACAAACCAAGAATTTAATAAGAATAATATTGAAGTAAAATAGAAAAAATAAGTAATACTTTTAATTAAATAATATTTTAATAATATCAAAAATAAAAAAAACGAACGCCAAAACAACTTGGTAGCACTTCATTTGAAATACTATAATATTAGCGGTAATAGCATAGCATTAGTTAATAGCAATAGCATTAGTTGAATCAAATTATACTGACGCATTTTTGGCCAGTAGAAAAAGTCACAGACCCTACTTAAAGTTTTGTAGCTACCAAAGTGACCTGCAGTAGGTTCATCATGTGCCCACTTTAACACCTTTGATCTCTGAGAACTCGGGACAACAAGTTTCCATTCTGATAAATTAGACATCACCTCTGTTCGGGACTGGGGGACATTTTTCCCCACCCGTTTTTCCCCACCTACATTTTCCCTACCATTTTTTCCCCACCTACATTTTCCCTACCATTTTTTCCCTACTACTTATTTTCCCCATCGTTTATTTCCGCATCATAATTTTCCCCAGTAAATAATAATTTCCCTGCTATGAGAATACATTTATTACAAAAGATGTAAAAGGTACAAATACATGTGTAAAATTGTAAAAATGTGTAAAACTAACAATAATGAATGTTGTAGCCAATGGATTCCAAATATGTTAAAACGTCATCATCAGTATCATCAGTATCGTAATTTTCAGAAAGTTTTAAAATTCGATCTTCTTTCAATTGTCGAGTTTTGGGTTTTAATTTTTTAACAACGCGTCCTAGTCGAAGTTCTCTCTGCATAGCTTTAGTGTCTCCTTGCTCCTTCTGAATCTCCTTGATGAAATTGAACAAACTGGGATGCTTCTTTCCAACCACCACACGAAATCGGTTGTGCCACCCCTCTGATAGGTTATTCGTACGGGCACTTCCACCTGACATTTCCTCCTGATGTTTCCGTATGCTTATAATAGAGGTAACCATCGACGTGCAATAGAAATCCAGTTTTATTAGGAATCAATTCAATTACGGACATATTGATAGCACAACTGATTTTGATGACACAACTGACACAACTGACACAACTGACGTTTGACATTAAATTTGTTTGACATGAAGGTAGACGTGACATGAAGAAAAGAAGTTCGAAAAAAGTTCGAACAATCGAATGTTTGAAATGAGTGGGGAAAAAATAATTCCGTTTTTAAATAGGTGGGGAAAAAAGGCATGAGGAAAAACAGGTGGAAAAATGCCCCCCCCCCTGTTCGGTTATGTACGTGTTTATAAAAACAATTTCCTTCATTCCTCCAGGAAGGATATTTTTCTGGATGCGATGACATCGAAACTAACATTTTGCTGTACCATGAATCCACGTTTGAAAAATCAATCAAGTTCATCGGAAACGATTCACTTGTATCACATAGCATAACCTCAGGAGCATTTGTATGTTCTTTAGATGTTGATGGAATCCGCGACAAGGCATCTGGAACTACATTTAACTTTCCCTTGCGATGACGTAACTCCATATCATATTGTGAAAGTTTGAGAACCCACCGTGCTAATCTTCCAGACAAGTCTTTAAGTCTTTGCAGCCATAATAACGAATAATGATCTGTGACTGCGATGAATCGGGTACCCTCAATGTACGGACGAAATTTTTCAACTGCGAAAATTAACGCTAAGCATTCTTTTTCCGTCGCACTGTAGTTCCTTTCAGCCCTAGACAGCGATCTACTTGCAAAAGAAAGAAATTACATGTTCTTCTTCATCCTCCAGCTTCAGTTTGAGCACGGTACCTAGACCAACATCAGATGCATCACACTGTACACTGAACAGTCGATCAAAATCAGGACTGGCGAGAACTGGTGCAGTAGTTAGAGCAGCTTTAATTTTGTTAAAAGCTTCGTTGGCTTCGTCGTTCCATTGTACGGATTGCCTTTTCTTCCTGCCTGTTATGAGTGAATTGATGGGAGCCACTAACGTTGAGAATTGTGGTATAAACCGCCTGTACCAGGAACAAAGTCCCATGAAACGCTTTATTTCTGTCACAATTTTTGGCACGGGATAGCTGACCATGGCTATAACCTTATCTGGGTCGGTCCTCAAACCTCCTCGATCGATGATAAATCCCAAGTATCTGAGATATGCCCTAGCGAATTTACATTTCTCGAAATTTATCGTTAATTTCGCCTTCTCTAAACGACGATAGACTTCCTTGGGAATATCCAAATGTTCATCGATAGTCCTACTGCAGACTATAATATCGTCTAAATACTAAATAGACAAAAACGTTCGGCTCTAACTCTGGCCCAAATATATTATCCATCAACCTCTGCTGTGTTTGCGCTGAGTTATTTAAGCCAAAGGGTATGACCTTAAATTCGAAGAGCCCTCTACCTGGAACTGCAATCGCGGTCTTTTCTCGAGACACTTCATCTAAAGGAACCTGCCAAAACGCATTTTTAAGGTCAATAGTAGAGATTATCCGAGCATCGCGCAATTTATTTAAAATATTGTCTACTTTGGGAAGGGGATACGCATCTCTTTTCGTCACGGAATTCAGCTTACGTCCATCAAAACAAAAGCGAAATTCCCCATTGCTTTTCTTAGTCAGAACTACTGGTGACGATCACGGACTGCTAGATGGTTGGATCACTTGAAGTTTCAGCATCTCCTCCAGTTTCTCGTTCATGATTTTTTGCATATACGGCGACCGGTTATAATGCCTTTGTTTCACCGGCTCGGCATCTCCTGTATCGATAATGTGAGTAATTTGATCCGTGCGCCCTAATTCTGTCTTTGCTAAACCTTTGTATATTTCAATGGCGTTTTCCAAACGATTCCTTCCAGTGTCACTGAAACTTGCCCAATCAAGAATGCCCACATCATCAGAAGCTGCGGTCTCTTCGGTTAACCCCGTATCCAATTCTAGGACTTCTACACAACTATGTCCAAGACTGAAACGCAAACCAAAAATTTTCATGGCATCTGCCCCCAAGATTAAAGTAGATTTAATGTCAGGAACAACTAAGACATTTACTTGATGGAAAATATCCGCTACACCGACTGGTATCTCTTTTTCCCCTAAAACCTGAATATTTTCTCCGCTAGCTGTAGACACAAACTTTATTTGAGAAGAATCGAATCGCCTATGAGACTTACAAATCTCGACACCATCCCCACCAAGGATTGAACGATTTGCTCCGGAATCAACTAAAGCTGTGACGATAACTCCAAACAATGACACCTTTAAATACAACCGGTTGTCTTTAGGCAACCTAACAAAAATAGAATTAACTGCTGGATTTGCGTAAAATGACTTCACAATACTAAGCCACTGCTTCCATTCATCGGTGTGGGTCTGAATTCGAACTGGACTGAGGCGACCCTTATGCAGCCCACGACTTAGTTTTATGGAGCAGCTTCACCCTTTGACACCTCTCTGCAAAACCTCGCAATATGTCCTTTCTTTCGGCATTTGTAACAAATTACATTGGGAGATACCTCTCGAATCGATGACACTTTCGCCTGTCCTGGATAATTCCTTGGACTGCCAATTCTACTGCTTAAGAAGGGATCGTCAGTTTCGAGTCTTCGACACAGATCTGCTAGTTGTTTGATGCTGGTTATATCTTGGAGACTTAACCTTGCCCTATAAGATTGTAGTAAATTCTGACGAATTCTCCAAATTTGAGAAGCCTCATCTGGTGGTTTCGACAATAGCGAAAATTTGTGCTGCATCGCTGCGATGTAGATGGCCACCTTTTCGCTACGCCCCTGTCTCCTATTCATAATTTCTTCTAGCAGACTGTCGTCAATATTCTGAGGTAGAAAGTCAGCCTTCAACGCCTTTACTAGAGAATCCCAATCTGTAATAAGAAGTCGTTTCGGACGGAACCATTGTAATACATCTCCTGCAAATAAATCAACGGCCGAACGATACAGTTCTTCCTTGGACACGCCTCTAGCAACCCTCAGCTCCTCCACTCGCTCCAAGAATTCTACAAGAGGTTGTTCTCCATTAAATGTGAGACCCCACTTGTAAACAGGAACATAACCGCTGAGCCTTCCACTAGGTCCCGCCTTAGATCGATGACTAGCTTCTGAAAAACTAACAACTGGTTCATCTTCGCCCTCGCTGAAGTCAAAATCCTCACCCTGCTCTTCGGAATGTCTACCCTCGATGAACGTAGATGCCATTGCTTTGGACATTTTAAATATTTTATGAGATAATTGAGCATCAAAAAGAATGCATTTATTTAAGGACTCAGTTTTAAAAGTCTTTACCTTATCGTCCACTTCAACTAATCTCTTAATTCTATTATTTAAATGTGCTAATCTGGATTTAACACGTTTTTCTGTTGCTTTCGCGTCCTTCCCAGGATAAGATTCTATAATCTGCTGAATTGAGTCTAACGAATCGGAAATTTCTTTATCATCCTCTCCCGCGACAAATGCATTCCCTTCAGTAACAGGTATAACCTTTTCACCCAAAAACTTTCGCAATACTAAGCGGAGTTCTTCCACCTTAGCACTTTTATCGTGAAAACCTCTAATATTCAATTCATACACCAACTCATGTTGTAATAACGAATTAGAATCCATCATTCTTAATCAAATTTTGTAAAAATAGAAAGATGTAAGGAACTGTCGTGAATATATAGTCTGTCAAACGCAATTTCACCGTAACTTATCGTTTAAAAAGTAATAGCTCAATGCCAAGATATTATTCTCAAGTCAATCCACATAATATCAACATTTAATCAAGTGTTAAACTTACTCGTTATTTTATTTTGCTCCTATTGGGTGTATCTACTTAATTTTCTCTTAAACTTTCTCAAAAATATATTTAACTTTCACTTTCACAAAGCAATCTGAGTTTTCTAACCAATCCTTTTTTAAAAGTAATTTTAATGTTCACATAAACTAATTTTTAAAGTAAAAAAGACAAATAATTTTCTTTTTTTTAAAGCAAATCTACTTCAGTTTCTTTAAATCGGGCCCCACGTTGGGCGCCAATTTGTATAACCCGCGTACGGCAGTTTTTTGTCTGGAGGCAGGTCGTGGTTCGAAATAAGAAAATTATTGAAAAAAAAATGAAAATTATTATGGGCGCCACTTGGTTTAAATAAAATTAATCTTCCTAACAAACCAAGAATTTAAGAAGACTAATATTGAAGGAAAATAGAAATAATAAGTAATACTTTTAACTAAATAATATTTTAATAATATCAAAAATAAAAAAACCGAACGGCAAAACAACTTGGTAGCACTTCATTTGAAATACTATAATAGTAGCGGTAATAGCAATAGCATTAGTTGAATTAAATTATTATTTACAGTTATTCGTTGAAAACAATGACGTAACCTTTCCCTCACATCATCGTAACAATAATCAAAATAATATCATTCGTTTCTCATTACCAGAAAATAACTCGATTAAAAAATAAGTTTACATAGTTCGAAAAGATTAGTTTAAATAATAAAAAAAAATAGTTCTAATGATTAAAAAAAATAAGTTTAAGTAATTCTTCTCTTTCTTATTAAAAGAAAAAAAATGCACATCAACAATAAAGCAATTAAATGAAATAAAATTGATTGTATTCAAATTAACTTTATACGACTGGTTAGTTTTTAACTCAATTTTAGAAACTTTAACACACTTAATTAATATCTGAATGAATACTCAATTCATTAAATATTAACAAAAAAACACTTTCATAAATTGTATTGTTTGTGGATTTAACTCAAATTATGAGAATATGACACTGCACAAAAAAACTTGGTTCAAAAACTTATCGTTTTCGGCGCTTCCTCCGGATTTCCAATCCAGATCTTCCGGTGGCCCCCCCTTCAATTCCGGCAGCACTCAGCGAACACCAAAATCCGGGTGGTTTCACGAGAAATCGGAAGATGAGAAAATCCGTCCACCAAATCGAAAATCGTGGTGAGAAAATACAGCCGGTTAAACCTCTCCCGGTCGAATCCTCAAAATATACGAACGGGCAGATAGGCGGCAGGCCTACGCCATTCCAAAAATTAATTAAATCAATCCCTCACGGGAAGAAAATAAAAATCATTACCTTAAGATTTTGAGCGGCCTGACGAGATAAGCACTTGGCTAATTTAATTAACACGGCGATCACACAGATGCACCAAGATTATTTTTATTTCACTTATTTCACGAGTGATCACACAGATCACGTCGAGCACCCAGCTCGAAAGATAATAAGATTTCCTAAAGTTCACCTTTGTGACCTTTTTTTTTAAATGAACGCCGTTGCCAATATTTATTTAATTAATCAATTAATTGAATAAATATTAAAATTCATTTAAAAATGACTGGATAATAATTAGAGTTTGTTTCGTGCTAAATAAAATTATAGAAATTATGACGAGAAAGAGAAAACAAAAGCAACATTTTCGAAATTAATTCCAAAAATAATTATTTACTAATATGCATATATGGTTGTCTATGATGAAAGACTACATCTTAATAAAATTATTGTTTCAGTTATTATCGGCGGAAAATCTGAACGTTACAAAGAGAACATATAAGAGTATTTTCTAATGGATCAAAATATGCAGAACGAGAATAAAGAAGGGATTCTTCACAAGACTCAAGAGATAAAACACAAAATTTAAAATCTTTAAAAAGAGATGATAGAGCACATTCACTACGAATCTTAAGAAATGCAAGGTGTGTTAGAAGTGAAAACGATCCATATTCATTAGAAAATTCTACAACTGAACTAACAACAAGAGAACTAAGCACGCAATCATCACAAGAAACCGACACTAATCGAAGAACACTTGAGCTTTCCCTACGTTTACAAAGTAAAATTGTTAAAGTCAGCAACAGCAAACAAAACACTTATTCTGAAACGTATTTCAATACAGCCAACAGGATTGTTACTCAAACAATTTCTTATACAAAAGCACATTCCAACTACAAAAAATCTTCAAATGGAAACAAACTAATCGACAAACATAATACTGGAAGAAGTGATTGCGAAATTAATAACAAACCTAAAATCTAGAACAAATCCAATAAGAGGATCTGTTTTAAAACTGATCCTCGCAATTAGAAATATTTGAAACAAATCAGGTTGAGCCAGATATTTTTTAGAAAGCCAACGCGAGATCGAACTCCAGAAAATGCTAAACGATGAGGGTGATGCAGATGATCTGAATGCGAGTGATGACAGTGGTTGTGATTTGAATCAAAACGATGAAAATTGTAGTCATTTTGATTTAAATAAAATTTATCAAAATAACACCAACACATTATAAAAACATAACCTAAACGATGAAAATAACAGGACAAATAAATAATAGTACAACTGATTTAAACAAAATTGATGGAAAGGAAAAAATAAATAACGCCAATCAAACAGACAAAATAAATAAAAGTGCAACTGATTCAAACCATACTGATGGAACAGATAAAAGTAGAATTGATTTAATTTATACTAACATAATAGATAAAAGTGCAACTAATTTAAATTAAATAGATCGGATAAATAAACGTACAAATAATTTAAATGATTTTTACAGAATAAATACAAGTATAATTGATTTAAATCAAACAGACAGAGTAAATAAAAGTGCAACTAATTTAAATCAAACTGATCTATTTGGCAAAATCAACAAATATGCAACATACTTAAAACAAGTTGATTTTAGCAATAAAATAAACAAAAGTCCAACTGAATTAAATTAAAGTGGAGTAAATAAGAAACCAGAACATATTGCAACTGAACAAAGTTCCAAAAGAACAAGTTTTTACGAAATTAATAAATACAAAAGTAATAGTGAGTGGAATCAGAGTGATAGACACGTAGAAAATTCAAGAATATCTGGTTTGAATCAAAACGACAAACGCAACAGATTACATAAAACTGTTGAATGGAATTTAAATCAAAATAAGAAAAACAAAAACAATTACACTAATTGTGTCTTAAAAGGAGCTTTTGAGAATAGTATAAATAATTGTCATAAAAATTTAGAGTGCAATGAAACTAAAGTTGAAAATATTTCTTGCGGCTTCAATAAAAACTTTAGGGCCTGTGATTTAAATCAAATTAATGGTGAATTAAATCCAGCTGAAAAATCAAAAACAGCAAATTTGGAATTAAACAAAGACGACAAAATTTATAATTCGTTGATTGAAAGCTGTGAAAATCATAAAACAATCAAAATCTGATTAAACATATTGACGTTGAATTAAAACACGTAGAAACGTCAAAAATTGCAAATAAAAATGTCAATGAACATCGTTGGCCTAATTTAATTGAAATTGATACGTCAGAAACAGTAAACGCTAAAAGAAACAGAGAAGGCGGGATTAGCAGTGTTTTGATAGACAATCAAATTCAATATTGTGTGGAGAATTTTTATAAATATGTTGGTTTGAAACGTAAAACGTCAAATTTACTAACATTTGGAGAAGGCGAAATTGTCGATAGTTTAAGTAATAATCATTTTCAAAACACTGAACATAATTTCAATGAAAATCTAATAGGAGTTACACAATCTACTTAGGTAATTCACAAAATGAAAACTAAAGGCAGAGAGCAAAGAAACCGAAAAAGAATTTTGACGGAGCAGAAAGAATCTGAAACATCAAAGCAAAGTGGATTATTTGAAAGAGAGAAGATCATCAGGAAAATCGTGTTAGATCAAGACAGGAGAGAGAGAGAAAGAGAGAGAGAGAGATAGAGAGAGAGAGAGAGAGAGAAATAAAAGTAGGGAGTGAAGAAAGGGTGCCCATCGAGAAGGTGAGAAAGTCAGTTTTGAAATTTCTACAGAAAGCAAAGATGTGAATCACGCGTTGCAAAGTGCCAACAGTGAAAACAAATCTTTTGAAATAAATAGTATAGACAATATTTGTTGTAAAATCTGCGAAGTTCGCTTAGGAAAAATGTTTGTTGATACTTCAAAAGAAATTAATAAATCAATTGAAATGATTACCTGCTCAGAAGAAAACATTAAGGAAATAATCGGCACCGCTAAAAGTCCAGTTACTTTATACACTATTGAAAACAACGAACAGCTTGAGTTAAAACAAATTCAAAACAAAAATAATAAACAAAATATTTTAGAAACAGACATTAATTCAAAAGATAATTTTTCAGAAATCCAAGTTACTTCTTCAAAAAGAAACGACGCAATCAAAGGAAGAAAAGCGCAAGTAAATGGCAATTCTACCAAAAGAAATCAAGAAATTAAGGATCATTTGCCAAAAACAAATGAACAATTAAACATTTACCTATAACGCAAGGATAATTTGACAAAAACAGCAAAACAAAAAGAATTTTTTTTTATAAAAATGAACAAATTAAAGAAAATTCGTCGAAAACAAACGGAAAGATATTGAAACACACTTTTTTATTAATCAAAAATAATTTGTTAAAAACAAATGAAGAGAAAACGATAAATAATTCTGAAAGAAAAATCAAGGACAATTTGTTAAAAAGTAGCGAACATATTGAAGACATTTCTTTAGAAAAAAAAAAAACCAAATAAAAAACAATATTTTTGCAATAAAGGACGGCATGAAAAGCTTTGATAATAATCGAACCAAAGACAAATAGAAAAGGTACCAAAAAGACGAAAGGAAAAATATTGAAGATATTTCTTCAGAAACTATAAAGAGCAAAGATAATTCTGCGCAAAGTAACGGCAACAACTGTCAACTAGAAAGAAAAGATAACAAACCACGAGGCGCCATAAGAAAATCGAATAAAGTTGGGTCTTGAGAATAAAATGGAAATTAAAGGAAGCGTCTGTAGTAAGAACTGCAACTCACAGCAGGATATTGAAAAGGAAATGGAACGTATTTTTATGAATGTTAAAAACTCTGTTGGGAAATCACAAAAGCAAAGTGAAATAGAAGACAGAAATAATGTTAATAAAAAGTCAAAAAGGTGTAATAGGTCAATTTTTTTTTCCACATGAGGTGGTATCGCTTAGCGTCCCTGCATTACGGTCTCCGTGGTCCTTTTGTGCTCCTCTGGTTATTTTACTCCTGTATATTCCTGTGTCTTCTAAGAAGTCCAGGAGTTTGGGCCAGGGGATGTTCTTGAGCTGTTCTTCAGGAAGCACGGGCTTGCCGAGTTGCTCCGTGCGTTGCCGTTTATAGGCTTCGCATGTGCACAGTAGGTGTTGGGGAGTTTCCTCTTCTTCCAAGCACCCACGGCATAGGGGGCTTTTCTCAAGACCCATCCTATGTTTGTGCTTATTCAGGTCACAGTGCCCAGTAACTAGTCCTGTGATTTTCCTTAGTTTCATTCTGCTCAGTCCTGACAGCGCTAATGCGCTATCAGGTACCGGGCCATCTAGAAAGAGTCTCGTGTGCCTCATTCCCATTTGGTTGTGCCATGCCTTTGTATGCTCCTCTGCTAACTTGCGTCGGATTATTTCCTTTCCGGTTTCATGTGGTATTCTGAAAGCGGGTTCAGGTCCTATAAATTCACCTGTTGCCCCTTGTTTGGCCAGCAAGTCGGCCCCCAAGTGTCCAATAATTCCTTGGTCCTTGGGTATCCATACTAGCTGTGTTTTTGTTGTTGTCGCCAGTGCGTCCAGCCTGTTTATGCAGTCTATAACCAGTCTGGACTGAACTATCGGCGAGGCTAGCGCTTTTAGGGCTGCCTGGCTGTCCGACATAATGGTAATTGGTCCTTTGTTGAGTCCCGACTCCATTATGTGGTGGGCACACCAGTCAATGGCGGCCACTTCAGCCTGGAAGATGGAGGCATGTTTCTCCAGAGCAACCGTGAACTGTTTGCTCCGGTTACAGCCTCCATAGATACCAGCCCCGGTTCCTTTAGTGTTTTTGGACCCGTCTGTGTACCAGATGGTTCCTTTACTCGTTCCCGGGTATGTTTCATTTGTCCATTCACTCCGCTGTGGTATGATTATTTTGAATCTGCGGGATGGGTGTACGATTTTAGTGAAATCGGACCTCATTTTTAGGATTTCTTCTTCTTGTAGCACTTTAAATGTTTCCGGTCTAGATGACCCTACATTTAAAGTGTGTCCATTTATGTGCAGTCTGTAGGCTGCCTGTCTGGCTTCCATCATAACATATAGATGTAGTGGTGGAAGCGATAATATGTGTTCCATGGCTGCTGTGGGCGTTGTTCTCATTGCCCCAGTAATCAGCAGACACGCCTGTCGTTGCACTCTTTCGAGTTTTACGGCTGCGCTCTTGGTTTGGGTTTTTTCTGCCCAAGCGAGCGCCGCGTATGTCACTATGGGTCTTATGACCACGGTGTATAGCCATTTGGTCATACTGGGTCTCAGTCCCCATGTGCGTCCTACCATTTTCCTGGTCGCAAAAAGTCCTCTCATGGCCCTTTTGCTGATGTTCTCCAGGTGGAAGTTGAAGTTCAATCTGGTATCAAGTATGACCCCTAGATATTTTACTTCATTTTTTATTGGGACTTCCATTTCATACATGCGTAGCGATGTTATGTCATCGGTTTTTCGTCTCCTGGTAAAGGGGACTATCGCCGTTTTGGCCGGGTTTACAGCTAACCCTTCGTTCTTGCACCATCTTCCCACGGTAGTTAGTGCCCTCTGCATCAGGCTTGATACAGTGGTCCCAAATTAAATTAAAACATTAATACAAAAATCATCCAAGAATATAATAAAGAAAAATCAACATCCAGTAAATACGAGAATAACATTAGTCGATCAAATTTTTTTTTGTGAAAGAAATAACAAATGCAGCATCGCCTTAAAATAATAAAGAAGTACCGGCGCGTGGAGAAATGCTAAGACATACAGAAAGATTCAGTTCAGGGTTCAACGAACGCAAACACAACAAGTGTGCAAAGTCAGGGAAATGAAGTTGACGTCAGAGAGAGAAGGGATTTGTGACCATATATGGTAGTAGATACAATTTAAGCAACAAAATGGGGAGGGGAGAACTTTGAGAGCAGCAAAGAAACGATTCTAAAAATGAGTTTTTTTGGGACCGGGACGGGGATAGTCAGTATTTGAATGTAAATGGTGACCGTTGAGAATAGGAAGTTTCAGTGGGATGTAAGTTAGTGAAGTAATGTTGATAAAAAGAGTTAAGTATTGAGAATGGAGTTAGAAAATGGAGAATGGAGTTAGGGATAACAGCGCTGGAGAGACTATCACGTAAGAGTAAAATTAATTCTACATCAAACCGACTTAGTTGAAATGAAGCAAACAAAACCAGCGAAATAATTTAAACATCTGGGAAAAACAGGAAGATGAAAGGGGGGGGGGCTGAGAATCAGGGGTGCATGGTGGTTGATGTGTAAGGCCGAATTGAACAAGATCACGAAGTATGTCCTACTAACTAATCGACCCAGTCGATTGATGTGTTAGGCCAATCCGAGTTAGTATTGCGCTAAGTGTCCTACTGACTAACCACACGAATAAGGGATGTATGGTGGTTGATGTGTAAGGCCGAATTGAGCAATGTGTTAGGCCAATCCGAGTTAGTATTGCACTAAGTGTCCTACTAACTAACTACACAAATGAGGGATGTATGGTGGTTGATGTGTAAGGCCGAATTGAGCAAGAAAACGAGATATGTCCTACTAACTAATCGAAACAGTCGATTGATGTGTTAGGCCGAATTGAACAAGAACACGAAGTATGTCCTACTAACTAATCGACCCAGTCGATTGATGTGTTAGGCCAATCCGAGTTAGTATTGCGCTAAGTGTCCTACTGACTAACCACACGAATGAGGGATGTATGGTGGTTGATGTGTAAGGCCGAATTGAGCAAGAAAATGAGGTATGTCCTACTAACTAATCGAAACAGTCGATTGATGTGTTAGGCAAATCCGAGTTAGTATTGCACTACGTGTCCTACTAACTAACCACACGAATAAGGGATGTATGGTGGTTGATGTGTAATGCCGAATTGAGCAAGAAAACGAGGTATGTCCTACTAACTAATCGAAACAGTCGATTGATGTGTTAGGCCAATCCGAGTTAGTATTGCACTAAGTGTCCTACTAACTAACCACACGAATGAGGGATGTATGGTGGTTGATGTGTAAGGCCGAATTGAGCAAGAAAACGAGGTATGTCCTACTAACTAATCGAAACAGTCGATTGATGTGTTAGGCCAATCCGAGTTAGTATTGCACTAAGTGTCCTACTAACTAATAACACGAATAAGGGATGTATAGTGGTTGATGTGTAAGGCCGAATTGAGCAAGAAAACGAGGTATGTCCTACTAACTAATCGAAACAGTCGATTGATGTGTTAGGCCAATTCGAGTTAGTATTGCACTAAGTGTCCTACTAACTAACCACAAGAATAAGGGATGTATGGTGATTGATGTGTAAGGCCGAATTGAGCGAGAAAACGAGGTATGTCCTACTAACTAATCGAATCAGTCGATTGAAGAAAAAAATAACTCGATTATGAGTGGAACGAGGTGAAAGGTCTTTCCGCTCATTAATCGAAAATGAATGGCGATTGATGTGTAGGGCCTATGTGAGAGATTGTCCTACTAACTAATCGCAAGTGTGTCGAGTGTGTGATGCTAGCTCCGAGATGGTTTGTGTGGGTTTCCGATCTCGTAATGCAAATGCAGGGGCTAGTTAATTTTGTTCCCACAAGTAGAGTCATACATTTTTATGAGTTTAACCAAATGCACATGACTTTTAAGCATAAACGTTGGGTAATATATTTTGTGAATTTAAATAATATAAGACATATCAATTCATTAGAAATGTCATGAAAGGTCAATAAACTTTGCATACGTTAAGCTCATATCCTGTTTTATTTATTGTCCACACATCCTCCTAGTCAAATTAAAAGGGAATAAAGACACAGAATTTACGATAATGCATATTGACACAAACAACGAACCTGGTAAATATATAAAAGGGTTACTACATACACAACACAACGTAAACAATAATACAAATTATAAATTTGTACAATACCTAGGGTCGAATCATTACAAAGGCAAATAAAAGATGGAAAACTATTTCAAGAAAAATCACTTCAAAAGAAATTTAGAGATGGAGGCGATATTCAATTAAAATCACGAAGGAAAAATAGAAATACTTCTCAAAAAAAGCTAACAAATAAAATAGTAATAGAGGAGGGATCCCCAGAACATATAAATGCGGAAGATAACCAAAAACCAACAGTTACAAAAGGAAAACTGGAAATAGGAAAAATACGAGAACAAACACTTGATAATAAAAGAAAAAAGACGTTGTCAGACAAACAACAAAAAACAAAACAGCCTCGTGTATTGCAAAAAAATACCATCACATCCGCTTCAAATTCGGTTGAAAATCAAGCCAACTTAATGTTTAAAGAAAATCCATTACCAAAAATTCAAAATGAGATCTTGATTGACGTCCTTGAAGAAAACCTAGAAAAAGACAGATGAAGATATATTATATATATTCAACACCGATGAGCTTAAAGTTGAAACTGACTGCGAAGAAAGAAGACTCGATATTCAAGAAAAATGCAACAAGCAAGATGGGGTTTCGGCAAATGAAGAAAGAGTATATGCAAATAATAAGACACTCCAGATTTGTGAAGTTATTGAAAATATTAATGAGAAAGAAGACGATTCAATTATTGCCGAAAGATCATATACTACGAAAGATAGAAGCATTTTTATCAATAAAAATCTAGTCGAATATCTTGAAGATTGTAACAGTAATGAAGCTGCTAACAGAAATAAACATATTATAGAAGAAGAAGATACAGACGGAGTAGAAGTGGATGCACGTGAAGAAAATGCAGACATTTTCAAAAATCCTTCTAGTATTCTAAATTATAGTGAAAATATTACCAAACATATTGAAGAAGAAAAAAACATTTCCAGAAAACTTATAGAATATATCGTTATGCTAGAAAGTGAGTTTATTAACCAAATTCTTGAAGAAGAGAGGAAAATTTAAGTTTAAACTTGACGAAACCATAATTATCGAGGAAAATGATGATATGGACGAAAGTTTAGAAGAAATTCAAACGATTTCTTCACTCATATTAAGTGAAAACGCTTTAAGGGACCACCGAGATATTTACCACAGAAATGAACATATTGAAGAAAGCGATCACATGGATAGAAACCTTAAACGTATTGAAACAAATGAACAATTTGGAGAAAATGAGAAAAATGTTGAAGGCACAAATATTAACACAAGTAATAATGTTGAAATAAATCTTCAAAACGTCGAAACAATAATTATTGAAGACAAAAAAGATAATAATGACCGCAGAGAAAATAGAGCCATTAATAAAGTTGATGAATCTAATAAAATTATGGCAAGTATCAGAGAAAACAAAAGTGGCGTGAATCTTATAAAAACCTATGTGATAAAAGAAAGTTCTATAATTAATGTTCGAAATGATCTTAGGAATAAATCTGACAGAAATAAAATTGACAAACCACCAATCAACAATTTACAGTCAGCAGACGCTATTGTTGTAATCGATGATGATAAAGAAGATAGAAAATCAATAAATCCGAAAATGGAAATTGATCTAATTTCGAAAATCATGACCAACATATTTAACGCAACTGACAACAAGATCAGCGTCCTAGATCACCCGGCTTTCAACAAAATTATCTGCCCTCTAATCCACATCATCTACACGAAAATGTGCGCTAAAGTATTCTCAGATTCAAGCTTTAAACTTTACAGGAACGAGGAGGTTTCTAATTTTCTAACGCGCGACATTAAGAAGGCTATTGAGGACTTGGATGAGATTTTGAGAAGGGTGGATGTGATAGATTTTAAGATGGAGGATTTCATCGCGTATGGAAAGAGTGAGATTGAGAAAAAGTTTTTCGTTGAGGCCATGGTGTTGTTGGGAGGGATGAAGAAGCCGCACACTTCCTTCGGAGATTTTTTATAAGGGATTGAGAGAGAAATGCACGAGATCAGCGTTGCTTGACGAGAAGATATGTTGGGAGGCGTTAAAAGTGGTTACGGATTTTGATGAGAAGATGGTGGAGGGTTTCAAATTGGCTTTAAATGAGGTTTTCGTGAAAGACGAAACGGTTTATATTTCTGATGATGAGGTAGAGGATGTTAGGAAATAGGCGGCTGTGATATCAATTGTGGATTTGTTGGAGCCAGAACTACAAACTTCAATTAAAATAGATGTGAGTGATAAGGAAGTAGAGAATGGAGGATTGGATGTTGAAAATAGTGGAGAGCGGGTTGAAGCTAGAGCAATGGAAGTCAAAAATAGAGAAGGGGGGGTTGGAAATAATAATTTTGTTGAAAATGAGCTGCAAAGTGAAGACATGAGAACAGAAAATAGAGATTTACAAATTTGCGAAGCAAGGATGGAAGATAGTAGGGAAGGCATAGAAAATAAAGGGGTGGAAATAGCAAATAATCGAATGGGATTAGACAAACTAGAAGTGGGGATAGAAAATACACAAGTGGATTTACAAAATAGTAGAGCCACCATAGAAAATGAAGAAGTGGGGACAGACAATAGAGAAGTAAGGGTGTTGGTTCAAAATGGAGGTAGTGTTGCTACTTCTGGTGGATTATCTAATGGGAATCTGGTTGGGAATGAGCAACCTGTTAACTTAATAGTAATAAATGATCTATTACAAATGTCTCCTCAAAGTTCGACGAAGCCCGTTATTTCCTCCATAATAAACCAAGTTCAGGATTTTCATCACCAATTGAATTTTACGTTACCAAATCAAGTGCAAGCATATTCTCACCAGAGGCAAGTGAATTCTACTATAAAAAATCAAGTAAATGAATTATATCATAAACGAAACGATAATCAAGTCAATGTTAAATTACCAAAACAATATCCTCAGCAAAAACAAGTCAATTCTATAACACTATCATCAAACTATGACTCACCAGAAGCAAGTGAATTCTACTTCTCCAAATCGAGTTCAAAAATGTATTTACTACAGGAATGACCACGAAGCCAATTTCCGACCTGCCTATGAAGTTCATGAAATTCCGCCCCAGAACGCTTATCAAATACAAGAAATTTATCCTAAGAGAATCAAGTTTCCCCCAAACTATCAAGTTCTGGTCCATGATAGTAATTTAAGATATCCACCGCAATTTGTTGATCCCAATTCTTCGCAAGGAGTTAGCAACCAGCCGATTATGCAACATTCTCCTCCTCATATGAGAAATATCCCGCCGATACCGCCAGGATATTTACCTCCATTTATTCAACCTCCCCAACAACCGAGAATGTTCCCGTTTAGCAACAAGGAGATGCCTTTCATCTTGGAAGCACAAAGGAACACGCAGCGAAAGAGGATCATGCTTGATAAAATGGTCGAGTTACCAAACGCACCGGGTTATGTCCAGTCTACGATACAAGAGGTGCGGCCTAAAAGGAAATACACGAGGAGAGATGTTGCTACAGCTTCGAATAGTGCAGAACAATCGGCAAAAGTTGCGAAGATCTTAAATCCAAATCGGAATTACAAAGATGTGAATTTGTCTAATTGTTCCAAACACACAAATTGCCAAAACACCGAGGAATAATTTTTCACCCATGGAGGTTTGCAACACGCAAACGTCTCAAACTCCAGGCATTAGAATTCCAAGTACCCAAACTTCTCAAATTCCACCAATGAGAATTCCAAACAGATCAACTTCTCAGATTGCTGTATTGTTTCGAGTTTACGTGAAGTGATTAATCACAAATAGAAAGACTGTTATTCCTTACTTCACTTTTTATTTTTGTGTTAGATGTACATTTCGAGACACAAGGTGCTCATTATCAATAACAAACTGTTTGTTATTGATAATGAGCACCTTGTGTCTCGAAATGTACATCTTACACAAAAATAAAAATTGAAGTAAGGAATAACAGTCTTTCTATTTGTTCTCAGATTGCTATGAATTTCTTGCCCATGGAAATTCCAAGCGTACAAACTTCTCAAGCTCAGATTAATTTCCCACCTATGGAACATCTCAACACACAAAAGTCTCAAATCACAATGACGGTCCTACCCATCGACATTCCAAACACGCAAACTTCTCAAATTCCAATCAATTTCCTACCCATGCAAAATCCCAACATGCAAACTCCTCAGATCCATTCAAATCGGGTTTACGCAGAGGATTTCTTGAGTGATTTTAACCCTAATGTTCCTCAAATTGCTAAAGCACAATCGCAAATTCCAACAGTTCAATCATCCCAATTCCTTCAAAATAATCAAAGATGTGACTCAGGTTTGAACATTTTTTCTTAGTCAGCGAATTTGAAAAATCGTACTAAAATACAAGGGAATGACGTTCAAAATAATCAGCGAGTTGAATCAATTGTAAATAATGGTTCTCAAGCAAAACATTGGAAATCCAGTACGGAAATCGAAAACAGTATTCCTCAAATTAATAAAAGATCTCAGTCAAGTGTGCAAAACATTGCTCAAGCAACATATTGCAATATCAGCACTGAAATTGCAAAGAGGATTGCTCAAAATAATCAAAGATCAGAATCGAGTATGAAAAACATTCCTCAAGCAATGCAATGGAAAACTAGCACTGAAATCGAAAAAAATTTTGTTCAAAATAATCAACGATCGGAATCAAATGCAAATAACGTTTCTCAAGCAATGAATTGGAAAACCAATAGTATATACAAGTTCAAAATAATGAATTACAGATTCCTCAAGCAACAAATTGGAAACCCAGTACTCCAATTAAACAGAATGATGCTCAAAGTAATCAGAGATTTGAATCAAGTTTGCAGATTGCATCTCA
Organism: Philonthus cognatus; assembly: GCA_932526585.2. Lineage (NCBI taxonomy): Eukaryota > Metazoa > Arthropoda > Insecta > Coleoptera > Staphylinidae > Philonthus > Philonthus cognatus. The sequence continues at coordinate 461,181 of CAKOBO020000029.1, read as the reverse complement.
AGGAACAAGCACTGAAATGAGCAGAGAACCGGCTGTTTTAATAAATTCAATTGAGGAACACTTTAGAAAGAATCTTTTCGAATCGCCGACAAACCAACCATCGTTCGGCTATCAGGATATTCAGATGTTTCCAGTAGTGACACTCAATGAGCAGAGCCCAATGAAGAATGCGCAAGCGAGTAAACATAAATTCTCGCAAAATACGAAAAGGGTTGAAACAGGGAATTCACGCAAAAATTTCGATGATTTCCTTTGGACCGATATCAATCAAACGAAGACTAATGAAAATACAGCTGAAAACAATCAAGTTTTGGTTAAACAGAGCATACAAAAGGGGGATTTCCTGTGAATAGCGAAAAAAATCAGGAGTGTGGATATTTTAGAAATCCACGTAAGAAAAATGGAAACAATATTGAAAGGATTGAAATTACTAACGTTAGTGAAACTTGTCAGACTAATAATCATCTTAGAGATAACGGTGGGAGGATTAGAAACATTGAAAATAGTCAGACTAATAATCATTTTAGAAACAATGAAAGGATTCGAAAAAGGGACGTTTTTGGGACTGGTTAAGCCATTGATTTTAGAAATAATGAAAGGATTCTAAATAACGAAGCTTTGGGAAATGACCGTAATTTCAGAAGCAATGAAATTAATCGAAATAACGAACATTTAGGTATTGTAAAAAATAATGATAGCATCGGCACTCAAACTAATTATGTTTTCTGTGATTTTCTTGGATGCAACCAGAGGCTTCAGAATCCAGATCCTCTTAAAGATAGTTGCAACAATACAAATAATGTACACCTTAGGAAGAGTGAAAGAATTCACAGTCATAACATTTTTGGAAATGGCCAAGCCAATAATTGCCAAGAAAATGCAGGAAAAAATGTAACGGTTCAAAATAATGAGGTCTTGTATGATCTTCTTAGATGCAAGACGTTCTAAGTACTGGACCTTCTGAACATTGGAAGAGAAATAAAAATAATCAACACTTTAAAAATAATGAAAGGATTCAAAATAATGATAGAAATCGAAGCAGTGAAACGATTCAATGTGACAACATAAGTCAAAATAATGACAGAAATCTAAATAATGAAAGGAATAAAAATAACGACATGATTCAAAATAATGAAATGATTAAAAATAATAATAGGAATAAAAATAATGGAAGGATGAAAAATAATAACGCTTCTAAACGCAATCAAAACGGTACGAATAAAGAAAAATGTGAACAAAATCTTCGTCTTCAAAATAATGAACACTTTAGGAACAGCAAGAGTAAGTCAGACAATCAAAAAATCCAAAGCCATAACTTGGTTCTAATCAACCCAGAAAACCCCGTTAAATTCGTATTTGATTGAAAGCAAATCGTGTCCATATCGCAATTCGTCCAGAAAAGCGCCTCAAATACAAATTCCATCAAGCCCTCTGAAGTTTCTCACATGCTCAATTCAAAGGTAATCAAGAATAATATCAGTGAAATAGTTACTGAATTGCACATTCTCGATTCAGAAGAAAGAGGTGGCGATTTGTTGATGAATTTTAAAAATACTTCAATCGTTTCGGATTTGAGTTCTGAAATAATGCGGCAAGAAGATTTTGTTCGTGAGAATCCAATTGTTAATATAAACCAGGTGAGCTTTTTACATATTATTTATAGTTTCTTTATGAATTTTTAAAGCTTGTTTAAGTTGTAGTTCTTTGAATTGCAGTTTAAAAATAACTTATAGTCTGTTACAAACATAATACGTATTTTTAATTTCAGACTATTATTGTGTTTTATACACCTGGTGTATAAAGTAAAATTACGAGTTTAGAAAAACCTGAAAGTTTACTTTATGCTTAACCAAGGAGTGGAAACACTCATTAGAAGCTTCAATTTCAATAGCTTTATTAATAAATTAAATGAGCTTTAGTTTAAGCTTAAGCACATTTTTTTAAATATAAATACGTTGTGTAGATACGCTAATATTTTAGAATCAACATTTTTTAAATCGTTTAATTAATCAAAAATGTTACTACTAATTTACGAACGAGAGTTAGGACTTCAATGGAGGCGTTGTTTTTATAAACAGCATATGTCCAAAATTGTACAAATCGAGATTTTAGCGGCATTTGGTAGAGTATTTTGCAAGCTATCCGATAGTAAAAGTAGTTCACTTAAAAACCACAAAAAGCACTTGCCTGGAATAGCTTAGGTTCCAAAGAAAATCCAAAACCTAAAAACCCTCATGGAATTTCTTCAAAACCCAAAAGATAACCAGTTTTATAAAAAAATATTTTTGGTGAATAGCTGCAGCAATGGATATCTCGGAGCAGTGGGTATGCGGATTAGGCCCCATTTCAGTTTTTTCAGTGTAGAAAATAGTTTATTTCGAAGAATGCATATTTTCCGTTACTTATCATTAATTCATGTTGGTGTATTTCATGAAATAAACGAGTTAATTGCCACATTGTTCTTGTTTCTGTTAAAAACAACATATGTTCAACTGTTTTTCCTTGTTTTTTTCGTAATACAAATATATTGAGTAAATGAATGAACTTAATACTATCAGTTGATAATTAATAAAAATAATTGTAAAAATAGAAGTTGTAACGGTTATCAAGGTAAACAGTTTGTTTTTTCGATGTTCTCAAAACGTTATTTTTGGACAAATGCTGTTTATGAAACCAACGCCTCAATTGAAATCATAATTTCGAGTTTAGATAAGCCTGAAAATTTGGATTTGGCGGGGCGCGACTCACTTCGCTCGCGAGCTGTAAATCCAAATCTTAAGGCGTTTCTAAACTAGAAATTTTACTTTATGCCTAATGCGGGAGTGGAAATATTTGCTAGACGTTTTAATTTGAATCGCTTTGCAAAAACGGCTTAGTAAAGAAGCTTTTTATTAATATTAGTGTACAGGGTGACCCAAATTCGATGCTTTTATAGGGTATCTCATTAACCCGAATAGTTAGACAAAATCTGATATACACATCATGACCTCTTTTTCAGAGAAAATAACAATAGCATTGACAGATCGTGGCCAGCTCGATTAGTTTGGGAGATATCGGGCGTTTTTCAATTGTCAGCAATTTTAAAATACGTCGATTTCTCAATAACTATAAAATATATAAATATATGGTTAAATTGTTATTTGTGTGGTTGTCAACGTAGAATTCAGTGGGGTATTTACTTTTTTATTTTAACTTTTAATTTCAGACTTATGACACAAAGTTGCATTTTTTTAAATGGAACACTCTGTATACAGGGTGTCTACGCTAAACCGTTCGTAAAGAGTTTATGGAATTGCCGTTGCACTAAAAATTTGAAAAAAATCCTTGTCATATGGTTGAATCAGCTCTCCTTTTGTAAAATATTTTCAACTTTATATCACTTCCGGTTCCACCGGAGATAGCACCAAGTTTGTTATTTTAAATAGAACACCCTATATATTAGTAATTTTTTGGGTTTTTCGTTTAATTACAACATATTTTATTCGAACATATGTACACTTATCTCTTATAGTTTTCAAGAATAAAATATATTTCTAAAATTCTAACCTCTAAAAAAGCATATTAAAATCTGTATTTAACTTTTCTTAAGAATAAGATAAAAATATGATTTATATCTCTACTTGTACCCAAAGGATGCCTCTATGAGTGAATTAATTGGAAACTGTCAATTTTCACAATAAGTGTTCTTAAAATGTCAATATCGAAGTGCCCGCTTCAATATCTAGTAATTCGATAATTTCCTACAAAAAAGTATTATAAAACTATACTCTTAAAGCAAGTAGTTTTCGAATTATTTCGAAAATTCGTTTTTCGTCGCATTTATGCAGAGAATAATGCGCGCATAAGTCGCAGTTGAATTTTAGTATGCCAGTAGTATGCTTTTATTTTGTCGCGATTGTATTGCGAAATGTCAAATAATAAAAAAAATAGTACAAAGTCTTACAGAAATCAACAAAATAAATAATTAGAAAAATTAACAAAGTATCAATTTATTCTTTATACATGGCAACTGCCAATTGAACAAAATTTGATTCCAATCTTCTAAATCTTGTTTTATTCATCGGCGGCAAATGTGGATAAGTTTCATTAAATATTCTGCATGTTCGAATACCAATTCTATCGCAGCTGCCATGTATAAAGAATAAATTGATAATTTGTTGATAGGTATATTTATTCATTTTGTTGATTTCTGTATAACTTTGTACTAATTGTTTTTATTATTTGACATTTCGCATTACATAAGCCACAAAACGAAAGCATTACTACTTGCCTACTAAAATTAAGTTGCGACTTATGCGCGCATTATTCCCTGCATAAATGCCACGAAAAACGAATCTTCAAAATAATTTAAAAACCACTTGCTTTAGGAGTATATTTGTTAATACTTTTTTGTAGAAAATCTTCCCCCCAATAGTACCACGTAATAAAAAATAGGTCATTCCACTTAAAAAAAAATGAATTACAAGATATTGAAGAGGACACTTCGATATTGACATTTTAAGAACACTTATTGTCAAAATTGACAGTTTCCAATTCATACACTCATAGAGGCATCCTCTAGGTACAAGTAGAGATATAAATTATATTTTCATCTTATTCCTAAGAAAAGTTACAGACTGATTTCAAGATGCCTGTTAGAGGTCAGAATTTTAGAAATATTTTTTTTGCTTGAAAACTATAAGAGATAAGTGTACATATGTTCGAATAAAATATGTTGCAATATAAACGAGGAATCTAAAAAGTTACTAATATATAGGGTATTCCATTTAAAATGACAAATTAAGTGCTACTTCCGGTGGAACCGGAAGTGATATAAAGTTGAGAATACAACTCATAGCCTACCAGAATGTATTTTCAGCCAATCAGATGCAAGTACATACGTAGCAGTATGTGTATCGCAGCGATGATAAAAAATCATCGCAATGATAAGTTTGTTGTGGTCATAAATTGTTTTTTAAACGTCAAAGTGATTAGACGTCAGAATTCCAAATATTAAAATGGACGTTGGAAATCGTTTTGGTACGGCTTCTAGCAGCAATATAAGTGAAGTAGTGAAAAATACGATACCGAAAAACACAGTGCGAAATAGAGAGTCGCATTGGCGACAATTTTCTGAGTTTTGTGCCGCTAGGAAGTTTCAGATAAGTAAGATTATAACATTTTATTCGTAATATTCTCTCACTAAATATAACTCGTAATACGATTAGTAACAGATGATATTTAGTCGTTAAAACCGAAGCAGCACATTCAACTCGTCCTACGGACTCGTTGAATCTGCAGCTCGGTTTCAACTTCAAAATATCATCGGTAATAATCTTACCACTCGTTGTATTATGGCTGAGAATATAACTCATAGCCTACTAAAACGAATTTTAAACCAATGAGATGCAAGGAAAGCCGTAGGTACATGTCTATCACCGCGATGATAAAAAACAAAAGAAGCGGTGGGTGTTAAGTTGTTTAAGTTGTCCTGTCATTCGAAATGTCAAAATAGGTAATGTTTCGTGCAGTGATATTAATAGAAAAGTAAAAAGTGCAACGCCAAAGACACCGTCATGAATAAAGAATCACAGTGGCGGCAGTTTACGAACTTTTGTGCGGTTAAAAAATTCTCAATTAATAGGGAAACAACAATATCTCAGCTGTCGATAATGTTAAGGGACTCACATTATTTTATTTGTTATATTCTCTCACTAAATATAACTCGTGATATGATTTATTATCGATGATATTTAGTCGTTGAAACCGAAGCAGCACATTCAACTCGCCCTTAGGGCTCGTTCAATCTGCAGTTCGGTTTCAACTCCAAAATATCATTGATAATAATCATACCACTCGTTATATTACGGCTGAGAATACAACTCATAGCCTACTAGAACAAATTTTAAAGCAATGAGATGCAAGGAAAGCCGTAGGTACATGTCTATCACCGCGATGATAAAAAACAAAAGAAGCGGTGGGTGATAAGTTGTCCTGTCATTCGAAACGTCAAAATAGGTAAAGTTTCGTGCAGTGATATTAATGGAAAAGTGAAAAGTGCAACGCCAAAAACACCGTCATGAATAAAGAATCACAGTGGGGGCAGTTTACGAACTTTTGGGCGGTTAAAAAATTCTCAATCAATAGGGAAACAACAATATTTCAGCTTTCGATAATGTTAAGGGACTCACATTATTTTATTTGTTGTATTCTCTCACTAAATATAACTCGTGATATGATTAATTATCGATGATATTTTGTTGTTGAAACCGAAGCAGCACATTCAACTCGTGCTGCGCACTCATTGAATCTGCAGTTCAGGTTTCAACTTCAAAATATCATCGATAATAATCATACCACTCGTTATATTACGGCTGAAAATATTTCACATGAGGAGAACTGATTCAACCACAAGACAAGGATTATTTTCAAATTTTAAGTGCAACGGCAACCCCATAAACTTTTAACGAACGGTTTAGCGTAGACACCCTGTAGTTATATGTCATTAAATAGCATTTTAAATTAGCTTTACATTGATATACATATACACGGTGAGTTTTTTTCGATGTTCTCTATGGGGATCTCGGAAACTATAAGAGATAGAAAAAACGTTTAAATGGGGAAAGAAGTGTAGTTTTATAGGACGAATAAGATGACACAATATTTGAAAAAGTCAAGGGTAACTAGATATTTTGAATAAAGTAAAATGTGTCCATTTTTTGAAATCCATATACCTCTATTATTATCATAGATAGAAAAAAACTGTAAAGGACAAAGTTGTAGAAACTTTTACACAGATTAATAACAATATTTTGGGAGATATGACACAAACTTATCTTTTTTTAAATGGAAACAATAGTTGGCTATGGCCTCATCGGAAAGGTTATTTTTTCCCTTTAATCCGATATAACATATGCCATAGTTATTTTTAAAATAAAATAAGTTACAGTCGTTTTAATTTTTCCATACACCAAAAAATAGTTAGCCTTGAAAAAGACAAAAGTAAAACAATTGCGGTTGTTTGTAGCAACGAAATCAATATTTAATTTATTATCTTTTTTTAGATTTGTCAAAAGCAACATAAAGTAAAATAATTCCAAAATTATCAAAATAATAATAGAAGAAAATTTTAAATATTACATAAGATGCTCAAAAAGCCGACCATTATTATTATGGCATAAAGTACATTTCTTTAAAATCGAATTTGTGGCTTTTTTTGACTTTTCTTCTGTCAATAGAATTAAATGTTTCAAGTACAGCTAGTCTAAGATCCTCCACGGATTGATATGATTGTTGATACACTTTGTTCTTCACATAACCCCACAGAAATAAGTCTAAAACGGATAGGTCGGGTGATCTAGGTGGCCATAGGATTGGTCCATTTCTTCCCACCCATGAATTAGGGAAAGCATCATTTAAATAGTTTTGCACAGCCAACTTGCTAGGAGGTGGAGTTCCGTCGTGTTGAAACCACTTCAATCTTGCCCGTACCGATAAATTTAAATCATCGAGCATATCTTCAAATGTTTCTTGAAGAAAACGAAGGTAATCATTTCCATTCAATGTGTTATCAAAAATATATGGGCCGAGAATTCTCGATCCGAACACACCGCACCATACATTAAATCCAAATTTAATTTGTGGTCTACGTTGTGCAACTTCTCGTGGATTCTCCTAACTCCAAACATGTTCATTGTGCCGGTTAAAAATCCCACAATTAGTAAATCGCGTTTCATCTGTCCAAATTATTTTTGTAGGGAACGTATTATCCTCTTGGCACATGTTTTTGTACCACATACAGAAGACCATTCTCTTATTGGTATCACCGCCATGTAAATTTTGTGAAATTGATACCGTATATGGGTGATATTTGTATTTTTGTGTTTTTTCAAAACTCGTACTACAGTCCGTTGAGATATGCTTGCTTCTGTTGCAATTTGTCTGGTCGATGTGGATGGATCTATCATCGCCAATGCTAATACGTTTATTTCCGAAACTTCATACATTTTTTTTCAAGTTTCGGCTTTGTAAAGGATCCGTACTCACTTAAATTGTGGTAAATTCTTCTGAATGTTGGTAAAGATGGCTGCCGACGATCGATATATTGATTATAATATTGTTCTGCAGCATCCGCAGCGTTTTTATTACACTGAATGTAACAAACAAGCATATCACGCTTTTCTTCGTTGGAAAAATGCATTATCACTCTAAAAAACTTTCAACACCAAATAAATACAAAACAAACTTATCGAAACAATCCAAATATGGAAATGAATTAGTATGTGTTTAGAATAAACAACTGCAATTGTTTTACTTTTGTCTTTTTCATGGCTAACTATTTTTTGGTGTATGGTAAAATTAAAAACGACTGTAACTTACTTTATTTTAAAAATAACTATAGCATATGTTATATCGAATTGAAGGGAAAAAAATAGCCCTTTTAATAGAGTCATAGCCAACTATTGTTTCTATTTAAAAAAATGTAAGTTTGTGTCATATCTCCCAAAATATGGGCGAATTTTTTTTTGATTTTTTGTTATTAATCTGTGTAAAATTTTCTACAACTTTGTCCCTTACAGTTTTTTCTATCTATGATAATAATAGAGATATATTGATTTCAAAAAATTGACACATTTTACATTATTCAAAATATCTAGTTACCCTTGACTTTTTCAAATATTTTGAAAGTGTCATTTTATTCGTCCTATAAAACTACACTTCTTTCCCCATTTAACCGTTTTTCTATCTCTTATAGTTTCCGAGATCCCCATAGAGAACATCGAAAAAAACTCACCCTGTATAACAAAAATTCGTAAAAATTTGCAAAAAAAAAACGGTTATATTGAATACTAAGTTTACTTTAAATATTAATTTTATAATTTTTAAAGACTTTTCAATCAATTACGGAGTAAACAGACCCCTTTATTATTAACAAATAATACTAACATCTCTGTAATTATAACCGTATGTATTATCAAAAATTTATCTAAAAGCTTGAGAGTGAGAAACACACATTTTCAACAACAAAAAAAAACCTAATTTTATATATGTATAAATGTAAAGCTAATTTAATGTGCATACAAATATGTAGGGTTTTCCATTTAAAAAAATTCAACTTTATATCATAACTCAAAAATTAAAAGTCCGAATAAAAAAATAAGTACGCCACTGTATTTTATGGCAAAAACTACACAAATAACTATTGAACTGTTTTTTTTATACATCTTGTAGTTATTGAAATAACGACATTTTAAAATAGTCAACAATTGAAAAACGCCTCATATCTTCTAAACTCTAAACTAATCAAGTTAGCCATGATCTGTTAACGCCATTAGTAACATCTCAGAAAAAGAGGTCATGACGTGTATATCAATTTTTTTCTAACTTTTCAGGTTATTGAGATACCCTATAAAAACTTCAAATTTGTACCACCCTGTACTTTTTATTATTATACTATGCGCGCGTTTGTGTGTGTAATCAAGCGTTTTTATTTTCAGATGTATTAAGATTACTTTTCAAGAAACCACCCAAACTTAAATTAAACATCACTAATTATTATCTTGGGTAAATATGAAAAATGGCGTACTTGATTATGAAAGTTGCATTAAAACTTACTAATCGCAGTTTTTGATTCTGTTTACACAAGTTGCTTAGCAATAATCAATTATTAATCCAAAATAAAATTTAGGCGTTTTTATTTCTTGTTTTCTGCTTTTCTTGTAGACTTCTTAAAACTTAAAAAAAATCTAGTAGGGAAGTTTATTTGAAGTTTGTATTTTTTTTTATTCCACTTTATTTTATTTTCGCAATTGTTTTATATTTCCATTAATTCTTCTTTACACAAGTTTTTTGACAATAATGTATAAATATATGGTGTCCTGGTAATGGCTGATTTTTCATTACCCAGCTAAAATCTGCTAAATACCGTGCGATCGTTTAAATGATAACTTAGAGTAGGCGGCATTATTTTTTGTGCGGTTGTCCAGAATGCTAATTGAATGATGTAATACATTTGAAGTTATGGTAAACTATGTGTTAACAGTCGGTACTAGTCTAATTTAAAGTTCAAAGCCCACTCAAAATCATGTTTTAAAGCACATATGGGCCGGATCCGGCCCGCTGTAAGATATGATCCGGCCCGCGAGACATTTTGAAAAAACCCAATTAAAAAAATATTACATTAGGTACGTATACTCACGGGAGTGACAGTGAGGCGGCAAACATCAAATTCTTTGATGTTTGCCGCCTCACTCTTTGATAATCGCTGCCACTCGACTTGCTCGATCAAATTCTTTGCCGCCTCACGGGCGACACAAAAGATTTATTGCTTCTCAATTATTCTAAACTAGTTTATTCCAGGGCCCTGTTTCTCGAAAATAATAGTTAATAGTTAATAGTTTAATAGTTAATAGTTCAATAACTATTAGTACTCATAAAACATGTTTCTCGAAAAAAAAAATGTAATACTCTTAAAATGGACCACTATTATTAATAGTCTACTGATGTCACTTATATGTCAATCATTATAAATAATAATGAAAAAGAACGAAGGCGCAAAAATTGCAATTTTAAGAGAAATTTTTAAAGAAAAGGCAATTCTGTTTGCGGCCTTTTCTGATAAAGTTACAAAAGAATTAAAACAAACCACATGGAAGAATGTGGCCAACATAGCGAAGAGTTTAAACATGATAGAAAGTGATAAACCTAACACGTACATTCGAGACACTTTTTGGCCAAATATTAGAAATTCGACTATGGTGAGTAGTAAGCACTTAATTTTTACAAATAATAACAATTTACAATTTATTTTGTTAGGGGGGGTTTTAAATTTCCGGAAACGGTCTATAAACACGCGTCCTTCAAAGAAGGAATACGAAATATTTCCGGCCTGTTAATAAACAGATTGACTCAGGCTAGATTGACTGTAGGGCGAATGGAACCCACACTCACCTGATGTATCTGTTGTGACGTGCGTAACGTAGGCGGAAGGGTTGTAAGGTCCTTTCACGCGTTACCTCACGTTGTGATCGGGTCCAGAGGTTTCTGGCAACCGATGTTGAATAAACCACCAATGTGGCTAATCACAAAAATGTATATAATGCACTCAACAAAACTCATCGACGTCACTGTTATCCAGAACCCCTTTACAGTTCTCAGCAAAGTTACATAAAGCGCGTCAAGCTCACACAATCTTGACATCAAAACACATGTACAAAAATCACACGCGGTTCACACCACCATCTTCTTCCGTGAACACTTTGCGACACTCTCTCTCGCCCGCTGCGCGCAAGTGTGGGTTGATGGGGGTTAACAAAAAAGGTAAGAAATAAATTGGGAAAACGAGCCAATCTGTTCATCCCAGTAAATCTCTACTAAACATACCCCTCACCCAAAATTAACGAATTTTGCAATAACAATTGCCAAAAAAAACTAAAATTGTTTGAATCTCAAAGATCGATTCCGAAAACTATTAACAACACAAGGGAAAGGGTACACATATAAGGGAATGGAATAATTTGCATTCTACGACTCAGGAAACGGTATCAATTTAGTGAGAGGGCGAATTATCTCACCACCTGCCGTCCTTATGCGCGCGACCCTGGTTACATCATCTTTGCCAGGCAACAATTCAACAACTCTACCCCGTGGCCAATGCGCTGGGGGTGCTCCAGGGGCGTACCAAAACACCAAATCGTCCACCGCGAGCGCGTGTGATGACTTAACCCACTTAGGTCGGTGCATTTGAGCATGCAAATATTCCCGGCGCCATCGATTCCAAAAAGACTGCACGATCTGTCTAGTTAATTGCCATCTACCGAGTCTCGAGATTTCTAAATCTAACACATCCAATTCCGGTCTCGCGAGAATAGGCCCACCAATCAAAAAATGACCTGGGGTTAAATAATCAAAATTGTCATCGATTGAATTTGACAATGCACAAAGCGGCCTCGAATTTAATATACCCTCGATCCGAGTGATCGCGGTAATAAATTCTTCAAGTGTCAAAATCTGCGAACCGACAATTCTTTTGAAGTGATATTTCACCGATTTAACGCCCGACTCCCACAATCCTCCGAAATGAGGTGCGTAGGGTGGATTAAAGTTCCATTCTATATTTCTTTCTGCCAAATAATGAGCGAATTCTGCATTATTTGTCTCTAAAAACCGCGATGTTTCCGATATTTCTCTCGCAGTGCCTTTAAAATTACGACCTTGATCCGAGTAAAGGCATTTAGGTAAACGGCTTCTAGGTGTAACGTTTTAGTTACCATACAAACGAACAACGAGATATAACATTTTACCGGTTTAGAAGTGCGTAGTCTGGAGCCCCGAACAAAAAATGGACCAGCATAATCAATTCCCGTATGTGTAAAACAGCGACCGGGTTTTAAACGATAATCGGGTAAATCAGCCATTTGTGGCTGCATCGGTGTGGCTTGGAACCGATAACACTTGATACAACGAAAAATGCGTTTCCTAATCAAATCACGTGCATTAGGAATCCAATAATTACGATGTAATAACGATTGTACCAACTGCGGACCTCCGTGTGCCGAGAACAAATGAAAATAATCGACGAGTAGGGTAGCTAATCTACTCTCTCGAGGAATGAGTAAGGGATGACGCGCACCCTCCGGTATTTTTGCCCACTTTAACCCACCCCCCACCATGACGAAACCCTGGTGGTTGAGGAAAGGTGACAAATTCCGATAGCGTTTAGAACACAATTTACAAGTAGCTAACAATGCGATTTCAGCGCACAAATAATGCGCCTGCGTCACTCTAACGGCCAGTTCCAAAGCGCTACGATATTCTCGTGCCGATAACGGTCCAACACACAAATCATTATTACCAAGCTTGTTTCTTCTACCTCTTATGTTATTTACGAAACGAAGTACATACCCAAAAATTCTCTGCAATCTAGAGAGCGACGATGTACGATCAAACAAATCAATAAATGCAGAAGAAACCGATGTCAAAACAGATAAGTTTATGAATTGCTCTTTAACATCAGGCAATTCCGAGGGAATTTCAAATAAATTCCTAGGCCATGTTTCTTCTTTCTTGAGAAGAAAGCTCGGTCCGTTCCACCAAAGTGAGTGTTCTAGTAACTCCGAAGGTAACAATCCTCTACTGGCGACATCCGCTGGATTGTCGTTACCTGAAACGAACCTCCAACTAACATCAGGCGTACGCTCACAAATCTGCGTAACCCTGTTAGCAACGAAAATTTTTAAACGATGTGGCGGTGTTTTAATCCAAGCAAGGGCGGTGGTTGAATCCGAAAAACAAATAGGTTTATCCAGTACAATCGACGGAAGTGATTTACTAACTGCTGCAACAAGTTTCGACAGCAAACAAGCAGCACCGAGTTCTAAACGAGGAATGGTCCATGTTTTTAGAGGGGCAACACGAGTTTTAGCTGCCACAATGTTCAACGTCACTGTCGTATCGGTTTCGATGCGCAAATATACGACGGCCCCCATGCCGATCGAACTCGCATCCGAAAACCCAATGAGTTGAGCACTTTTCCACCCTAAACACAAAATACAACGAGGAATAACAATTTTCTCCAACTCTGGTAATTGCTGTAATATGTGATTCCACTGATGCAAAACTTCATTCGGTAATGGCTCGTCCCAGTCCACCTGTAACAACCACAATTGTTGCAACAAAGCCTTAAGAGCAAAAACAAAGGGAGCGAGATATCCATTAGGATCGAAAATCCGAGCGACTCTCGACAGTATACCACGCTTGCTGTTCTTTTCGTCACCGACACGAATGATGTAACGAAAAGTATCTGCCCTCGGGTCCCAATTCAAACCCAAAACCTTAAGCGTTGAGACGTCATTACCTGGAATTTCTTGCATCTCCAAATGTGTCGAAGAAATCACATTAATATTCGAACTTGACCATTTACCAAGTTCAAATCCACCTAACCTTAACACAGAAATTAATTGACGACGTAACTCGAGTACGTCCGACTCTGTGTCTGCACCAGTTAAGATGTCATCGACATAAATAGAATTTTCCAAGGCCGAACGCGCTAATGGAAATTTCTGTCCTTCATCTTCTATCAACTGCTGCACAACCCGTTGAGCCAAAAAAGGACTACACGTAGCTCCAAAAACTACACGAGTGTGTTCGAATTCCTGTACTGGTTCATCCTCTAAAAACCGCCAAAAAATATGCTGAAACTGCCGATCCGATTGATGCACAACAATCTCCCTAAACATCTGTTTGATATCACACGTGAGTGCTATCTGCGGCAAACGAAAACCTGTAAGAACATGTCCTATTTCAGACTGTAATTTGGGTCCGCTCGATAACGTATCATTCAAACTCAATCCATAGGGATCCTTTTCAGCTGGATTAAAAACAACACGAATTTTTTGCCCTTCTGAAGTCTGTTTCAATACACCGTGATGTGTAAGAATGTAGGGCACGAAAGTGTTCGTAGGAACCAAGTGTCCCTGCGAAATGTAGTCTCGAATATTATTCGAATACAACTGATGAAAAATGGCGTCAGTTCGAAAGCGCTTTTCCAATCCTAAAAAACGCTTGAGCGCAATCTCTCGATTGCTTCCCAAAGTAGGTACACCCTGCTTAAACGAAAGGCGAGTGATGTATCTCCCATTACAATCCCGCGTGATTGTATCCCGAAAATGGCGCTCACAGGCCGCATCCTCTGGTGATGGCGACGGAGCTGTGAAAACTTCTTCGGATTCCCAAAATGCACGAAGAGTTTTATCTAACGAATTATTTTCAATGTTCGATAACATTGAAACAAGTGATAAAGGATTTTTGTTGGTGTCTCCGACAGTGGGTAACGAACCCATGATGACCCAACCGAGTTTAGTAATGACTGCTGAAGGTACGCCTTTTATTTGACACGGCACATCCGGTGTCAAATCTAAAGTGGCGCCAACACCTAAAAGTAAATCTACGGGAGCGGATTTATAAAAGTCCGGGTCCGCCAACTCTAAACAAACAAAACGATTCTTGATTTCAGAAACAATACTCGCAGTCGGCAAATCCGAAGTTATACGTGGTAGTACTACAGCCGAGAAACTGAGAGCAGCTTTTTTATCCCTCGAGGAAGCGATGCTACAAGTAACAATTCCTTGTGACTTCCCTGGAGATGTTTGTCCTAACCCTGTAAGTTCATATGGGCAGCGAATTTTCTGCAAACCTAAACGTTCCGCCAGTGCCGTGGTAATAATATTCACCTGACTACCTGTATCAAAAACCAAACGACATTTGTGCCACATTCCTGTTCTCCCCAACAAGTAAGCTTGAGCTGTACCTAAAAGAACTTGTGACCCAACAAATGTTTTACACGAATTTGCTAACGTAACCGACTGTTGACCTGAATTGCGTCCACTGGAGGCCGGCTGATGTCCGGAAGGCGGACCGATGATATCAGAAGGCTTCTGTTGAGACTTATTCAAGAAATGCAATAAGGAATTATGCCCGTTACTTCCACAAGTAACACAAACATACTTCGACTTACAATCAGAGACCTTGTGCTCTCCAAAACATGCGAAACATTTTTGAAATGAACGCACCATAGAATGTCTAGCTCTAGGACTAGACGCCAAAAACGAAGGACATTTGTTCAATTTATGATCGCCCGAACAACAAATACACGTCTCCGACCGAACTTGAGATTGTAAGTTCGATTCTTGCAAGCACATAGAAACACGAGTACGTCTATTAAATTTCTCCTCAGGCTTAGTAATACGTTTACAGTCGCTTCCCGAATCAGAAACCAAGTCTTCAACCTAGCATTGATCACGCAAGTAAGAAATTAAATCATCAAAGTCTGGAAAATCTTTATTCAGATGCTTAGCTTCAAACGCTTTTCGAGTTTTATTATCAAGTAACCGTAACGCAATTTCTAATAAAACGTATTCACCTAAGTTTTTAATTGTTAGTGACCGAAGCGAGCTCATATTAGCCGACAAAATATCAACAATTTCCCGTAAGCCATGATTCGATTTGAGAGGTTTCAAATTAAATATAGCCGCTAAATAATGATTTGCAATCAATCTCTTACTTGTATATCGCTTTACCAACAAATCATAAGCAATTAGATAATTACTTGGCTGAAATGTAACTGTATTTACCAACCTCAAAGCGTCTCCTTCCAAATAACCAAGGAGGTACGAGAATTTCTTAATAATCGGTAGCTTAGTGTTATGAATTAAATCATTGTACAACGCGATAAATGCTGAAAATTCTTCGTGTTTTCCCGAAAACACCTTAATCCGAATTTCCGGCAAACTAGCGCTAGGTTCCGAGGGTTTTTCTTCCGATTTCGACGTATATTTCTCCGCTGCAACTAATATCTCTACGTATTTTTCGTCAAACGATTTACCTAACGCGCCAGTATCGATTACTAATTGATCATACTGTTCCGACAAAACCGCAAGTTCATCGAGGATCGAAGAAAAGCGTCGTTCAAGTTCCGGTAATCGATTAACATGAATTTCAAACGTATCGAGATTTTCGGGTAAATTGGGAATTAAATTATAACAAGTTTGTAACTGTTCCCAATAACGATTTTTTCGAGTAACGAATACCGCGTGAGACTTGAGTGCTTTCAAGGGCGGTTGTGTAACCTTAGTGGACTCAGTCATCTTTAAAACGCGAATCCATCGAAAATTAAATCAAACAAATAACGAATTCAAAACAGAGACGATCAGCTGTTTTAATCAACAAAAATGTAAACAAGTGAATGAACTCTTGTCCGAGTGCAATTTACTTGGCAAGAACAAAAAACGAAATGGGAAATTTCCGCACGCCCGAAGAATACGCTCTGTCCGCAGCGCAATTCTCGCGCCTGTCTTCTGCGACGAACGCTCAATTGAATTAAATAGATACGCTCGCGCCTTACGAAGGACCCAGGTGTGAGACGACACGATCCGCGGTACAGCAAACGTACATAAAAATGGCGAATTACGCGAAAACTGATTAAATCCTACGAATGCAAATTTAAGGATTTCGACAAACAAAATTCAAGGGGAGGACTAAAGGGATCCGGCTCGAAGGACCATATGTTAGGGGGGGTTTTAAATTTCCGGAAACGGTCTATAAACACGCGTCCTTCAAAGAAGGAATACGAAATATTTCCGGCCTGTTAATAAACAGATTGACTCAGGCTAGATTGACTGTAGGGCGAATGGAACCCACACTCACCTGATGTATCTGTTGTGACGTGCGTAACGTAGGCGGAAGGGTTGTAAGGTCCTTTCACGCGTTACCTCACGTTGTGATCGGGTCCAGAGGTTTCTGGCAACCGATGTTGAATAAACCACCAATATGGCTAATCACAAAAATGTATATAATGCACTCAACAAAACTCATCGACGTCACTGTTATCCAGAACCCCTTTACAGTTCTCAGCAAAGTTACATAAAGCGCGTCAAGCTCACACAATCTTGACATCAAAACACATGTACAAAAATCACACGCGGTTCACACCACCATCTTCTTCCGTGAACACTTTGCGACACTCTCTCTCGCCCGCTGCGCGCAAGTGTGGGTTGATGGGGGTTAACAAAAAAGGTAAGAAATAAATTGGGAAAACGAGCCAATCTGTTCATCCCATTAAATCTCTACTGAACATATTTTATTCAGAAAAAAATTGATAACGCCAAACATACCGGCACTGGAGGAGGAATCCAAGCTAAGTTATCAGATATCGATAACTTAGTCTTGGATATTATAGGAAAAGAATCACCGGGCGTAGTTGGATTGGGAAAGGAAGATTCCTTAACGGAAGATTCCTTAATGGAAGAAAACAATCCCTCGTTATTGATATTAGAATATAACTCAAGTGTTGATGATGTGCAAAGCATTAATAATGCTAATGAAGCAGAAACGTTTAAATCATTAGAAATGCCATCAACATCCAAAGGTTGTAATAAATGCAGTTCATATACTAATTTTATTAAACTACTACTGTTTTAGGACAATCTTTTCATACAAATTCAAAAAGAAAAAATGTTGAGGAAGAGAAATGTTTAAACAAAAGAAAATTAGAACTTAAAATTGAACAATTGGAATTACAAAATTATAAACTTAAATTAGAAATTTTCGAGAAAGAAAGAAATTTAGATCTAAGTCATTCAAAATATGTTAATGAAATTTTACCAAAATAATTATATTTTCAAAATTTGTTAATGAAATTCTTCGAACCCATTTTTTTTATTTTCATGTTATTTGTTAAATATAAGAATAATTAGTAAATAAAAACTCAATTTTACTATCTTCTAAAGTGTCTAATAATATCTTGAAGTCTAATTTCTGCTTGGATTTGGATGGGATCGGGATCAATTATTTCTCCATGCTCCCCGTCCTGGTTATTTTCTTGCAAATTATTTATTTCATTAAATAAATTATCCTTTAGAAAATTGTGTAATGTTACACAACAGTTGAAGACATCACAAGCAAAGCTTGGATTCACTCTTAAATGATTTAAGCATGGAAACTTTTCTTTTAAAATACCTATAGAGTTTTCAATTATCCTTCGTGTACTCTTGTGGCTTCTTAATAATCGAGCTTCTACTTCATTGTTATTCCTAATTACTGGTGGAATTAGCCATTGTTTTAGGGGATACGCACTATCGCCAAGTATAATCCCATTAGGGATTGGTGTCCAACCATTTTCCATGCGAGCGTATAAACCACTTGTTCGTAATACACGAGCATCATGCACACTACCGGGCCAATTTGCAAATGAATAAAAAAACTCAAAATTTGGTCCACAAACTACCATGGTATTTATTGAATGTTTACCATGTCGATCTACATATGCAGCTTCATTATCTGAAGGAGCGTCAATATTAATTAATGTCCCATCAACACATCCGCAAACCATAGGCATACCAGCAATTGCATGGAAACGTTGAACAATCTCTTGTACATTTTCTGGCCATTTAACATATTGTCGAAAGATCGTCGCTACAACAGAATTAACGACACTGTGTACAGCACGACACACACTTGCCTTTAATACGCCATGCATATCTGCAATTGCATGGTATTGTGCCCCTGTACCCAACCAATGCAATCCTATCTCAACAATAATTTTAGGTGAAAGTGCTCTACTTCTTTCAGTTACTCTGATAAGATATGAACGTAATATCTCCACCAAATTATAAAACTTATCTACCTGCATTCTAAATCTTTCGTTAAATTGATATGAATTTTCCATAAATTCATAATTAATTCTTGTTCTATATACTCTTGCATTTCGTATATGTATAACAGCTTCTTCATCAAAACTTTCACTTGAAGACATTTTTATCAAATTAAAAACTTACAAGTCAATTACTACTTATGGAAATAAACAATTATTATGAGAAAAATTATAATAGTTTTCAATTTTAAGAAACAGAACTGAATATTTGACAGATATTAGTTAATAAAATATGTCATTAATTTTCACTATTAAACTATTAACTATTAAAATAGACTAATATATTTGAGAAACGAGTACTCATACATTTCACTTATATTAATATGACATTTACTATTATTAATAGTTAATAGTGTTTTGAGAAATAGGGCCCAGATTATTCGTTCATTTTGCCTATATAAGCGGGTGGATGGCCCGAACGTTAGTTCACTTCTAATTGAGCTACCGAGGTATAACTTGGACAAGCGATATCCTAGCGAACTGCACGAGCCGTCAACTTGTTCTGTGACTTTGTGTGCATCTTGAGTGGTTACTAACTATAGTTTGTTATTAAGTAGATACAGAGGGTCGCCATTTTCAAGAAAAATGGACTGAAGAATTCTTTTTTTATCTTGCACAATGGTAAGCCTATTTGTTTGCTGTGTAATGAATCCATTTCAGTAATGAACGCTGCACTCACTGACAGGACAATTAAGAACAGACAAAATCCTTACCGCAAATTTAGAAAATCACCAACAAATGTTTCATAAACAAAGAACACAACTTGATAATGTTGTAAAAGCTAGTTTTATAGTTAGCTCAAAATTGGCAAAGGCATTAAAACCATTTGCCGAAGGAGAATTTATCAAGGAGTGTATGTTAGAAGTTTGCGGTATTATGTGTCCTGAAAAGAAAAATGAATTTGAAAAAATTAGTTTGTCAAGACGAACTGTTGTTAGACGTATAGAAATGATGGCTAATGATATAAAAACAACATTGACTGACCGTATGACTGGTTTTGAATCATTTTCCATAGCATTAGACGAGAGCACCGGCACGGATTTGTCTGCCACAGCTCAACTGGCTATATTTATTCGAGGTTTTGATAAGGAGTTCACTGTTACTGAGGAATTGCTTGCTTTACAGGCGCTAAAAGGAACCACTACTGGAGAGGATATTTTTATTGAAGTTCAAAAGGTATTCACAAGTTTTGGCTTGCCATGGTCAAAATTAATTGAAGTATGCACTGATGGTGCACCTTCTATGGTCGGCTTACGTAAAGGTTTCATCGGAATTTTGAATGAAAAAGCAACAGAATTAAATGAGCAAAAAGATGATTTGATAGTCCTTCATTGCATTATCCACCAACAGAACTTGTGTTCTAAGCCCATTCGACTCCGGAATGTTATGAATGTGGTAGTAAAAACCATCTACTTTATTCGATCCCAAGGGCTTAACCATCGTCAGTTCAAGGCGTTTTTGGATGAAATATCAGCTGAATATAACGACGTAACATATTTTTGTGAAGTCAGATGGCTGAGCAAAGGAAAAATGTTGAAACGGTTTTACGAGCTTAGAAATGAGATAGCAGACTTTATGAAAATAAAAGATAAACCACTATCTGAATTAAGTGACCCAAAATGGATATATGACTTAGCATTTCTGGTCGATCTTACAGGCTATTCGAAACATTTAAATTTGAAACTTCAAAAACAAGGACAGTCAGTAAATGATTTGTACGGCCATTTAAAAGCGTTTCAGATCAAACTTCGCTTGTGGGAGTCACAGATGCTGTCTTTTAACAGTTACCATTTCAACACGCTCTCTGCGTATGAAAATATTGCTTATGCTCAATATGCTGAAGAACTCAAGTTACTGTCGGAACAATTTTCGAACAGATTTTGCGACTTCAAAAACATGGAAGACTGTTTCAGTTTATTTGCTACTCCTACAACATATATTGTACAAAATGCTCCAATACACTTACAAATGGAGTTGATCGAGATTCAAGAAAACTCACTCCTAAAATCCACATTTGAAGACGTAGAGTTGTGCGATTTCTACAAAAAATACCTAGAAGAAGACAATTTTCCGCAGCTTAGAAAATTCGCAAGAAGATTCACTTGAGCGTTTGGCAGTACTTATAAATGCGAACAGTTCTTTTCATTGATGAAAGTTAATAAATCAACACATCGTACAAGACTGACTGACGATAATTTGGAAAATTCTTTACGTCTTTGTGTCAGTGAAACTAATCCAAATATCGATGGATTACTTTCCCAAATTCAAGCTCAAGTGTCTCATTGATTTTGGTGTATTTAACTTTCGTAGTTTGTAACAATTACCTTGACGCGGTGTGGGAGCAAGGATGGGTGAGGGCCAATGAACGGAGAGCGGAGATACGGGTCTCCTTCTCGGAGACCCGGATACCTGTGATGTAGTGAGGCGTTACCCTACCGCTATACGTTCCGAGGCTAGAACAACCTCGTTGTTGTTACAGCCTCCTTCGTAGAATCACTTCACCTCTATACTGCCACCCTTGGCAAACTCTCTAGCTTTTCTGAGTCCCCTACAGTTCTCCGAACTAATCGGAACTCAAGGGGGCAACTGTCCATCCGTGTCCGGCCTTAAAGGCAAACACGGTCAGGACTCCAAAAGGGCCTTCAGGGATAGAAGGGCGGCTCACAGAATTCGCCTAAAATTCTAGTCCACTCCGGAAACCAAACTTTCCGACAAGGATAAGGTGGCTCTGGAATGGGCTCGGAAAGTAATTAGGGAACACGGGGAGAAGCCTGCTGCGACCGAGGTGCCCAACAGGCAGCGATCGCGGGGGATACTCTACCGTGCCCTAAAAAAGGCGAGGACTGGGCAACAATGTTTGTGTAAATGAACAATAATTTTAGAGAATGTAACAAGTAATAGTTATTTACAAAACAAGTGCGGGAAAACAATTTTCCCGAGTTAACGCATATTTGAAGCACGAGCGACGAAGGAGCGACTGCCTTTAAATGCGTGAACTCGGAAACATTTTTCACGCACGAGGATTGCACAATATTTTTTCAAACGAGCAAAATCATCACAATAATGCTGTCATGAAATATGTGCAAGATCTCTTATAAAACATTTTTTAATTATGATAACTGTTGTCTTATATAGATCACAATCTAAAATTATCCTCAGTGCAGACAGGTATCAAGGGTGCAAGGAGCGTCCAAATTGTAACTGCAAGATGTAAATTCACACAAAAACGCATTAAAATCGGTCTGAAAATGGATTTTTGGCGATTTTTTAAAGATATCGAAAAACGAAAGAATAAATCGTCGTTGATTTGATGAAACCTCCTATGTGTTTTTTTTTACAAAATAGGGTTTTATTATCAAAGGACTCTAAGTTATCAGCCCGATTAGTTTATGAAATAATTATTGTAGTAATCTCTTTCTTCACTGATTAGTTTTATTTACTAAATGTGCATTTCGAACACTACGTGTTCAATCTCACATACTATTCGAAATGTACACTTCTGTGCAATAAAATTAAGCACAAGTCTTATAACTATTTTTCACAATATTTTAGTTGTATATTTCGGGTCTGTTTTAATTGCCTGGCAGCAGTTTCAATAAATAATAAAGAAACAAAATACCACATCTTTCCTGCTCCCAACGTTTCTTAATCTAAAAACAGTGTCTTTACTGATGTTCACCAATCGAGCAATTTATCTAATATAAAAACCATGTTCAATTATAGTTAGAATTCGACTTTTTTTGAATTCTTGTCTAAATGACGCGGTATTTTGAAATTAAAAAATTGGCATATTTACGTAACTAGGAAACTCATGATGTCCGCTTTAAACTATAACATATTTTGTGTACTTAATTTTATTGTACAGAAGTGTACATTTAGTAAATAAAACTAATCAGTGAAGAAAGAAAATACTACAGTAATTATTAGAAAACACTTCACGTAACTAAAAGAAGAATAGTTTATATAATGATTCATTAAAAAAATTGTTTGAAAAGAACCACTTAACAGTTTTTGTCTTGGCTAAAGGTTTTTGCTCAACTCACATTATCAAAGTAACGACGAAATACAATTTTCATTATGGCTGACCGAGTCTGACAAACGTCAGGAAATTTCAAATTTTCGAATGCTCGCCTTGCGTTCCCAGCGGCTCATGCCCGTCGTAAATGGGTTAATTTCTAGGTGAATCACCCCCGCTGATACAATGCGACCACCCCTGACCCTCCAAGTCGGCCGAATAAAAAAGTTGACAACAAGAGTTATGTTTCGGTGCCCCTTTTTGGCCGGGTACTTTTGTTTAGTTTATTGTGTCCAAACCAGGCATCGGGTCGTTGGTGGAGCGGCTGAATTGCGAGCGTGGCACTTTAGGCTACGCATTGCAGAAAATCCCAACGAAATCCGTGCAGAATTCGATTTTTGGTGCGCGTTCGAAAAATCCAACGCACAAATTCTAACCCTCAATGGCGAAACTTTGTACACTGGGGTTGTTCACCTGAGGCCGAATGTGGCCTTTTGATGGGTCAATTCCAACGTTCCGAAACATGGCCGATACAACGATGTTCATTTTTAAATTTGAAAAATAGATTTGCTTTAAAATACGCCAATTGATGCGAAATTAAATTCTAAGAATTACCCATCTATCATATCTTTAATTATGTTCTCTCTTCTCAGGCATACTCCCCTACGTAGACACCTACTAATATTCTTCCAATCCGTTACAGTTGTCTCTGTAGCTTAAACCTGTAGCTCACTCACGACAAACGTATTCAGTACGTAGTATACTTTACTTGTTATTTTCAACAAAAAAACCCTTTTCGCAAACTTCTTCAAATTCATTATTTTTTGTCATTCTTTAAAGTCGACAACTTCTACATTCCATAATCAAATGATAATTCAACTGAAATAACAGTTCAGCTGTCAAATTTTGTCCTATTTGCCTATTTTCCTGATTAAACTAAATTCCTTTCCTCTAGTTTCTTTAAATATTCGTATGTTAATTGCTCGAAAAATCATGCTATTAAAAGCTGCTAATTTATGTTTAATAGCATGATTTTTCGAGCAATTAACATACCAATATCTAAAGAAAATAGAGAAAAGGAATTTAGTTTAATCAGGAAAATAGGCATTGGATTATATGTTATTAAGAGGTATCAACAAAATTGTAGGTCTTCTATGTATATTTAATGTTTGGCTTATTTTGATAAAAAAACATTATATATGCATAGAAAACCTACAATCTTGTTAATATCTCTTAATTACAAATATGCATTTTGCATATAATCCAAGCCTTAGTCATAATGTAATAATATTATAAATAAAGTGAGTGTCAGTGTCGCTGAACCAATGTAAACTGAAAACCCAAAGTGTAAAAAAACTATTTAAAATATATAAAACCTGTTTCGCCTCAATAACTACACAAATATGTTTTGAAAGCAGAATAGAATACATGAGGAACACTTGCAAAGAATCATTGAATTGAATATTGAAGGTTTGTTTAAAAAAACAGCTTAGGGTGTTACTTGGAGAAATTCCATATTAACACTTTTAGTAAATAACACACTTGGTTAAGATTTCACTGTTAACCTAAAATTTACAAAACAAAATAAACAAAGGTTGGCCATGGATTTTTTTAATTATACTATATAGACTACTCATTGAAGAGGTACACAAACTTCGTGCACCGCTCACGATTTACAGACTTTTGAAAATATTCGCTTTTTGCATATGGAGCACATAAAAACTAAACGTATGGGCACTCTCCTCTTAGCGAAAGGGTTAACCCCCCTTGGCTGCGCCTCTGGTTGGACAAATGAGATATAGTCCAAGCCCGATTTCAAAGAACATGAGAAATGTGTCATTATTAGTCTCACATAAAATATTTCGAAATCTTTTTAATGGTACTACCTTTATACCAACAAATATTTTGTAAGCAAATAAACTGTATAAACAAAAACATTATATAAAAAAAATACATCGCAATCACAACATTCAACAAACTCAGCATGTTATTTAATACCTCGCCCATATTAGATATAAAACTCGACGCGTACATTGTGTTTACTCAACACTCTTTGCAAAATGAATAAAAAAATCACAACAATCAAACAGTGATAAGGAACTTGGCTCTGTGATTATTCTCGTCCCCACCAACCGAAACAAACATGGTATTTTCATACGAGTCCCGCTTATTGTTAGTTATCAGCGGAATTCTGCGTGGGTAAGACGCATGTGTGGATTGCGAGTTGAGTGTGTGTGATTTGAATAAAACAAATAGTGATGATGATGTACTATCCTTGGCAAGCACCGCCTAGAATCGTTGAGACTGAGGTTGATTTTAATGTTGAGAAACCGATGTATTACACGGATTTGCTCAAGGTAAGAGCGGACAGGAATTAAATTATAGATTAATCGCCCACTGTTTTTGTTGTGATATGAAATTGTTTTTCATTATAATGAATTATATTTATGCATTTAATTGGTTTATCAAGTATTTAACTTTATACTAATTTAATGTGTATCAAGCATTGAACTTCATATTAAGCAGAGTTTCGAACCGTTATCTTTTGCATTCCGGATTTCGTTCAGGTTCAACTAATACAATATACAGGGTGTCCCAGACCACCCGTATCAGCCTATTTTTAAGAAAACGACTAGTGCTTGAGAGTTGGGACAAAAAAATTTATTACAAAAACCGTATAAGAGAATCGAAAGGTGATATTGTTTTTTCGAAAAAAGGTTGGCATAAAATTCCTTAAAAATGTCAATTACTCCAGATTTTTAAATGGCACGATAGGTCAAAAGTGGTATTATTAAAAACATTCTTAAAAAATAAGCAACTTTTGTAGGAAACATAATTTTGTTACTGGCATCGATTTTGAGTAATATCTGATTAAAGTTATTAAATTTAAATTTTTTATGGCTAACTTATTTTAAAGTATTGAGTTTTTAATGTCAGTTAGACTTCTCAGATATATTCTAAACAAGTCCGCGGAGTAGCTAAAGAAATATTCGACTCCAACTCCTCTATTTTTTGAAAATCCCACGCTGCTTCGAATCATGTGAACATTTTAAAACTTTCCCTAATAATGCATTTTTTTGCAAAACAAATAAATGTTCAATGGCGACTACATCTGCATAATTGCAATCTAAATGTTTTTTTTTTAAAAAATCGAAATTTTGGATTACTCTCATATGCAAATTACGTAATTTCCATTGTAATTAAATACTCTATTTGGGTTCAAATTTTATAAAAATAGACGAAATATGTTTAGCACAATTATATTTAAATAATTGTATTGAAAATCGGAGTAAGAATTATACGAAATTTCCAACTCTACAACTCCGATTTCCTCATCACAAAAATACTTATATTCCGACTCCACAGTTTTGGCTCTAACTCCGACTCAGAGTTCACAGCACTGGTTCAAACTGTTTTCCATTTACTTCTAAACACTGTTGAACTGTTTTGGTCCCAATATCCGTGGCCCTAAATAACTATTTTTAAAATAAGGGTGAGCCAGATATTGATTTTTCGTAACTTCAATCAAAAATTACTCAAAACAAACGCCAGTTACGAACATATTTTTCATGTATAAGTTGCCTGGTTTTTAAAAACCTTTTCAATGATACCACTTTTGACCTACCATGCCATTCAAAAATCTTGAGTTATTGACATTTTTAAGCAAACTCTCAGGGATGCCAATCTTTTTGCGAAAAAACAGTATCACCATTCGATTCTTTAATACGGCTTTTGTAATAATACGGGTGGTCTGGGACATCCTGTATATCGATTCGGTTCCGGTTTTCGTTCTAGAAAAAATAACGGTTTTTGCAGTTTTCGGTTTTAGGTTCAGCTCCAAGTGATTATTTAAATTTTTTAAATGGTTTTATTTCATATTAATTACACTGATGATGATTTAAATATTAAGAATATAAAAAAGAGTCTTATACTAAATTAGTTCTACTTTCATTATTATTATGACTCAAACTCGGATTTCTAAGCACAAAAAACTGAAAAAAAGCTCTTAAAAAAGCACATATTTAAGGAAAACAAAGCATTATTTTATGCGAAAACGCATTATTTTAAGCAAAAAAGCATTAATTTTTAGCAAATAAGCATTATTTTAGGTATATACAAGGTGTCCCATTAGTGACATTTCGGAGAATATCTTGGTTCACGTTGAAGATAAAATAAAATTTCTTTACCAAAGTTGCTTGGTTTTAAGAGCAGCATAACTTAAAAATATTTTCATAAATACAGGGTGAGCCAGTCAGTAAAGGATGCAACTTGCTTATTTAAAATGGAACTCCCTGCATATTATTTTGTTTTAGATTTGCTCATGAAAATTGAGTATCGTTTTAATAAAAACAATCGTTCTAAGTTGTACCGTTTCGAAGTTATTTCACATTTATGGATAAAAATGACGTTTGGAGTGGTTTTGTAAACATAAAATATCTCTGATGCGCTTAAGTTATTGCGCTTAAGTTATTTGGCTGTGTAATAAAAATAGTCGAATTTACTAATTTCGATGTCTAGTAGTAATATAGTCAACCCAATTTACACTCTTCCTGTCAAAAATTAATTAAAGCTGTCAATTGTTATGTTAAGTGCAACATGTTGTATTATGTATATTTTAGTTCAACCTAATGCATATCAACCTCTGTTATATTTTTAATCAGTAAAATACTTAAAGAAGGCATAAAGAGTAATTTAAAAGAACCAAATAAATAATTCTACTATTCACCTTTTATTAAATACTTAGCCAGTAAGTTGAAGAATATAGTTTATTAGAAACAAGTAATATTTATAATAAATTTTCAAAATGACCTTCTTCGCGCTCTAAGCAATATGCTAGACGATGATAAGATTCATTTCTTCACATACTAAGTCTCGAGTCTGAAGTTCTTCCACATTTTTAATTGGAATATTACTATACATTTTTGTTTTCATATAACCCCACAGAAAAATATCATTTGGAGAAAGGCGGAGGAGCTCCGTCCATTTGAAAAAATATATAATATAATATCACTTTGAAGAAGTGTTAAAAATTTACTAGAATTAAATTTCCGTTAATAAAAAATGGGCCAATCAAGTGCGTGTCAATAATTCCAATCCATACATTAATTCTCTTGTTGTACTGAGTATGAGTTAAATTTTGAAGGTAGGTATTACTTGTAGACCAATACCTAAAAGAAAAAGAATAATGGGTCTAGAAAGGATACAATTAAATAGAAATAACTGACCTGTCATTTTGAGAATTTACTGATCCATCCAGACAAAAAGATGCTTCGCCAGTAAACACAATTTTCCGCAAAATGTCGTTATTTTCATTTACCATATTAAATAAAATTTCACAAAAATTTGATCGCTTAATTTTGTCATCTTTTGTCATCTTTGTCATCTGCCATGTGCGGTAGGTGATTTAGAAATTTGTAGGACCTAAACTTAAATTCTCGTAGAACTCTAGGTACGGAGGATTTTGAAATATGAAGTGATTTTGCAATAGTATTTAAAGATACTATTGGACATTCTTCAACATAACACAAAATGTTTAATTTCATCTCTTCTGATAATATTGACGGTTCTGATAATATTGACCATTGACGATTCTGGTGCTTCACCCTTCACTTAGCAAAAAAATATTTTCCACCCCGATATTATATAACTTGAAATCAAACAAGCTGTCTGCAAGAAAACTATACATTAAGGGCTCCTCGGCCACTAATCAGCTGCTCCTTTGGCAATCTTAGTGCTTGCCACCCTGATTTCATGTAACTCGAATATTGACGAGCAGACTGCAACGAAATTATACAAAAACTAAGGGCTCTTCACAAACTAATGAGGTGCTTTATTGGCGATTTTAGGGTTTTACCCTTAACGTAGAAGAAACATTTCTTACACCCCGATATTTCATGTAACTCGAAAATAGACGGGCAGACTGCAACAAAACAAAACAATAATTTACAGCTCCACCCTGTACTGTGTATCATAATCTGTTTTCTACCCCGATACTATGTAACTCGAAAATTGACGAGCAGACTACAGAAAAACTCTACATTAATTAAGGGCTCCTCACCTACCGATGAGGTGCTCTATTAGAGATTTTAGTGCTCCACCCTTTACTTAAAAAAAAATATATTTTCCACCCCGATTTCATGTAACTAGAAAATGAACGAGCAGACTGCAACGAAACTATACCAGAAATAACTTTACCTACTAATTAGTTTCCTTACTGGCGATTTTAGTGCTCTACGTTTTACTTAGAAAAATAATAATTGTATAGTTTTGTTGCAGTCTGCTCGTCCATTTTCGAGTTATATGTAATCGGGGTGTAAAATATGTTGTTTCTAAAGGGTAGAGCATTAAATTGGCCAATAAGGCACCTAATTAGTAGTTAAGGAGCCCTAAATTATTGTATAGTTTCGTTGCAGTCTGCTCGTCCATTTTTAAGTTACATGAATTTGGGGTGTATAATATTTTTTTTTAATTAATAGGATTGAGCACCAAAATCGTTAATGGAGCAATTGCAGTTGGCCTGTTCATTTTTGAGTTACGTGAAATCGAAGTGGAGAATATTTTTATTTAAGAAAAGGGTAGAGCACTAAAATCGTTAATAAGGCACTTAATTAGCCTTTAATTATGTGGTACAGTAAGTGAATTTGAATCCTTGATTTCTGAATGTTGCCTTGCTACCTTAATATTAAGATAACAATGTTGCGATTTACACCGTAAGGGGTGGAGCATTAAAATCAGGAATAGGGCACTAAATTCTGGTATAAGTTTAAGTGCGTTCTGCTCATTCGGCACTGCTCTTAACAGAGGTCTAATAAAGAGTCATAATATTACAATAGTCGAAAGACAGTCGATAGAGACATACAATGACAATATCCTAGCATAGAAAATAGAAGTTAATAAAACAATCAACAAGAAATGTATGAAAATAAATAAAAGAGATAATCATAATTAAAGTCCGGAATTATAACCATTTATTTTCTAATTATAAGCGCTTATAAAAAGCACTTAAAAATGAATAAAAAGCAGGAAAAAACATGATATATGCACAAAAAGCAGAAACATGCAAAAAAGCACAAAAACACAATAATGTAAAAATGTTTATTTAACTATTCTATTTAGTAAGTTTGTAACAATTTACAATTATATATTTCTCAAGGTTTTCCATATTGAAATTTTGTCCTCTATTCGTTAAAATTGTTTTATAAATGGAGAAGCTCCTTTCCACGTCTACTGAAGTTATGGGTGCATACTTAAAGATTTTGGTACATTTATTTCCAAATCTTTTACAGGAATTCCTTTCATGATCCCGGAAAGTTTGGAAAGGATATCAAATCCTACATTTTTTTAATAACGTCTTCGAATTTTTTATTAACCGTATCTCCAATCAGGCCTCGGACAGACTTTACTTTTTTTTCATAATTTGAAATAATTTCGACGGAATCTACAACTGATGAACGCATAATTTGATTGGAGAAACGCTAAATTTTGTCTTAACATATTGTTTGTTAAAATTCTGTGACATTTCTTGATCGCATAAATAATAATACTAAGGAAAATGTCATATGTGGCGTAGAAAAATTAATGTTTTATGTTTTAATTTTTTTAATTATACAACTCTATAATTGGTACTCTTACTCCTGTTACGTATATTTTTTTAATTATAGACAGACGGGTGTGAAGTAGAGTCCTGCACGAGTACGTAAAAATATATCCTGTTAATAATCGCCGATTACGTTGCTACGCGATACGATTACATACTCGTGGAGCGGCATCGTCGCATCGTAGACCTGTAACGATTAGTAATCGGCGATTATAATTCAAACATAATCATGTCAGATCTGTCAGGCTGTACCGATTATTAATCAAAAATAATAATTTGATTTAAACTCTCGGTATCGTTTGACATTTGTAATACATTGTGTCATATAAGTGGTGATCGATGTATTTTGTTGTTTGTTGGTAAACAATATCAATTACAAATTTATATTTCCGAAAAAAATTAAAATGTTTGCAAGAGTCGGGTACGAGTGCGGTCTAGCTTTTTTCTAAAAATATGTCAACAGTACAACGACAGAAATCGAACTATTCGTAATATGTGTGGTATGTGAGAAGATATTTCAATTCGGAAAAAGATGCAGTCCTTTAAATTTGAAGAAGCACGCTTGTTCCAAAAATAAATACAACCATGAAGATGATAGTTAAACAGGCATACGCGTACTCAGGAAATAATGAACAATTATGTAAAATGTGTGGCTTGTGATCAACGTTCTTTTGATATTGTAAATAGGGAGGGTTTTAAAGCTTTGGCTTAGTCGCTTATTGAAATTAGGGTTAATCTTGAAACGAAAAATTTCAAAATTGATGGTCTTTTGGTCTTTTTGATTTTAAAAATTAGAACAAATATAATTATTCTAAAAGACCATAACGTAGTATAGTATAATAAGATACTACAGAAAATAAACTATTGCGTTTGATTCATTAATAATCTCTGTAGAACTTCGGCCGTTTGTTGGGGACCTTAACGTGCTTCAAGGCCATTTCATGACAAATCTTTACATGTTTTATGTTGATTGTAAGTAAATCGTGTATATAAGATGTAATGAATATTTTTGTGTTAAATTCACGTAATTTTTTCGCTATAGTAATTAACTAAATCCGATATCCAAAGTGCCAATTTTCGATATGTTTTTGTTAAATTTAGTAGAACTATTAAAAAAATAGTATTATTCATGACAGTCAATAATAAAATGAATTACCGATGAATCATTGACTGTTAAGTGTCCGAGTTACAGACAAAGTGTTGGACTCCGACTACATTGGCCGGCCAGAACTTTATTAAACTTAATCTTCAATTTTTCAAAACAATAACAATATTAATTATCTCTCTTTGATCCTAACACATTGGTGTAGTAGTTTTCCTTCACGTCAATTCCTGACGGGGTAACATCTTGAAGACTGACGCCATATAAATTACGAACACCTCTCGAGTCGCCTATGTCGGGAAATTTCTAGCCACTTATTATATTTTACTTTAGCACAGAACACTATTTTAACCATCACTGAGCAGAGGCAACATGTTCCCAAAAATGACTTAAAACAATTTTTGTGTGTGAACTAAACGTAGACGTTGCAACACATACACCTTTTAAGATTATTTATATTTGCAATTGATGTTGAGTATGTTGAGTAAAAACACAATATTTTTTTATATAATAGTTGTATCTAAAGATATTAATAACTGTTTAAAATCATTGAGAAAAATGTACTTGTATAACCGATTATTCATAGGATTCTGCATAAATTAACGATTATAATCATGTAATCATGAGTACGATTACGAGTATGTTTATCCTCATCGTTGCATCGCAACGATGAGTATTTGTATCTGTAATCGCCGATTCCATACGTACTCGTGCAGGTTTCTAGTGTGAAGCTAGCAATAGATCCAGCAATAGATTTTAAAAAATTCATATCTCTGAAAAAACAAAAGCAAATTAAATGAAATTTAAAGAAATACACTTCAAATAGCCTGAATTATTACTCCAAGAAATATAATACGCTTAACTTTTACCCTTCATACTTTTTCACCCCTTCCAAGAATATGTTATGATTTTTTTTAATTTGGCATACATTTTTCATAAAGTTACTTTTTAGCTAAAAACATCTCTATAATACCTTCTTTTGATAAGTGATATCAAAAAAATGTTTCGACACCCCGTTCGCTACTAAACTATTGTTTTACCCTAAGATTTCAAAAATTAATATCTCAGAGAAAAAAAATACAAATCGAATAAAATATAAAATACACAATAAGAGATGTCTAAGTTATTACCCAAAAAAAATTGACCCATAATTTTTACCTATAATATAATTTCACCCCTTCCAAAAACGTAATCATTTTTTTTTCTACTTTGGCAATGTTCCATAAAATTCATTTTTATCTCATAATAGCTGTCTCTTTAAATACACCTAATCAAAAAAACGTTTCGTCGCCCTGTTCACCCCTAAAATATTTTTGTTTACCCCGTGAATATGGAAATCAATATTTCCGAGAAATCAAAATCAAATCAAACAAAATATCACTAAGGAATACATCTTAATTAATAGCACAAAGAAGATCAACCCCTGAAATTACCCTTTCATTTTTTCTTGTCTTTAAATGTAATATATATACAGGGTGTCCGTATTTCGAGGAAATGCATGGGGATCTCGGTTATTTGAAGAGTTAGAGAGTTTGTTAAATTAGAGCAAATACGTGAAATTTGGAGCCCAACAATAATCCGAAAACAGATTTGAAATATCTTCTTTGTTTTCGAGATATTGCCAAAAAACTATTTTTTTCAAATTTCGTTTTTATTTTTTTATTCAAAAACTATTGGATCTAGGAATTTGCAACTTTTACATTATACAGGCACTTTTTAATCAGGAATTTAGTAGTGTACTTACATTTAAAATAACTTTAATATCTTTTCCAGAACCATAGCCAACTTTTGTTTTTCTTATGGGCACCATATTGGATATTCATATTTTTGGAAAGAACTTTTTTTTCTGAATTCAACGGTATATCACACCTATAATTTATTTTGCGTTTCATTTGAAACAAAGGAACCTTTTGTTTTTTTTAAGTGCCTTGAAAACAGTTGCACATTTTAAAATTCCTGGGGCCTACAACGATATTTTTTTTAGGGAAGGAACCAGAATAATCACTCTGCTGCTTGATGAAGTTTTTCATATAATTAAATAATAATAAACAAATTAATTAAATATCTTTTGAACTAAAATTATCACAAACTTAGAGTAAGTGTTCGAATATATCACCATTGACCTCCAAACATAATTCTAGTCTTTTCCTTAAATTTTGGACTGCCCGAAAAATGTCTCTTCTTCTTAATTGCTGAATGGTAACTATTATAATTCTTCTTAAATCGTCTTTGTCCTCTGGAATAGTTTTATAAACTTTTTCTTTTATAGCTCCCCAAAGAAAATAATCTAGAGGTGACAAATCAGGTGAGCGAGCTGGCCAACGTATATCACCATTATTTGCCATAACTTTATTTGGAAACATTTCGGACAGACAATTAGCGACAATTTGGCTGTTGTGAGGTGGTGCACCATCTTGTTGAAACCATACATTTCTTAACATATTTAAGGGGATGTTATTGTCTACGTAATCACTTAAAAATGTTCTTAAAAAATCGTGATATCTCTGTGAATTTAATGTACCTTCGTAAATGTATGGACCTACAATATTGTCTCCCAAAATACCGACCCATACATTTAGTCCGAATCGCACTTGTCGTCTTTCTTCATGTTGTCTAGGATTATTTATACTCCACACATGTTCATTATGCCTATTGAATATCCCTGTGTTGGTAAAACGGCATTCGTCAGACCATATCACATTTGACAAGAAATTCGGATTTTCGTTTAATTTTCCCAATAAAATACGACAAAAGTCCATCCTTCGTCTAGCATCTCCAGGATGGAGAGCTTGAGTAACTTTAATTTTGAATGGGCGATATTTATTTTTTTTCAAAATTCTCCATACGTATTGAAACGTCACACCAAACTGGTTCGCAAGTTCTCTCGCTGAGGAAGAAGGGTTATCTTGAATCTAGGGGAATAAATATTATCTTATTGTAATTAAAATGAAATCATTTTACCGCTTGCAAAATTTGGTTATCATTTTCATGGGGTTGGTGATATCCATATCTTTGTCGTGGCTTTACGAAGGAACCATATTCCAATAAATTTGTATGTAGTTTTATGAAATGACTTTCACTTGGCTGTTGCCTTTCTGGATAGCGCTGTAGATAGACTTCGGATGAAATACGTACATTTTTGTTTGAAGTATAATAAACTTCGATCACATCTCGTTTTTCTTGGTTCGCAAACACCATTTTTAACTTTATTTTATGTATTATGTATAATGATCGTATCTTATTGACACATCAATAACTAAATAACGTATAAATATTATTGTTTCCAAGGCACTCTTTACAAAAAACAAAAGGTTGCTATGTTTCAAATGAAACGCAGAATAAATTATAAGTGTTGTGGCGGCTAACTCTTTAAAATGGGTGGCTGGGTCGTGGTAAAAAAATTGAACTAAACAAAAAAATAAGTGATAATCACAATCGTGAATTTAATAATAATAAAAATTAACAGATTTCGGACATACAAAATATAAAAAAATATAAATTAAATAATGTTTCGCTAACAAAAAAAACAATCAATAATAAATTCCGCAAAAATCGATAACACAAAAATTAAATTGGGCGCCACCTAGGAGCACTGTCCTAGGGCGGTAGTCAGTAGCCTGTCTCTGTAAATTAACTTTCAGGTATCTTTTTGTTTGACTTAGTTTTATCTTTTCCTCGACCTGGGGTTTAGCTCCCACCCAGTCGGCGAATCCTCGTCCCTTGCAAAAAAATCGAAACGAAATCCGAGCGCAGAATATTTGGTTGGATCCCAACGTAAATAGGTTCACCGAATTTATTTGGCGCTCAGAGGGCCAACCGTAACCCCCAAGACAATGTCGAACACCAGTAGCGATAATTTTAGCGGCAATGATCGGCAATCTTGATAACGATAAACAGCGATGACGATAGCGGTATTCGGTAGCGATAGCAGTAATTCAATATTAGCAACAGCGATATGCTCCGTCGCCCAATCTCTTCCTCGCCGCATCCAGCGCGCTCGCACGCCTCCCCCCTCACCAAAAATGAGCGCGCCCCGAAATTTTCAAAAAAAACATTTGGTGCCGAATAGCATTGCAACGTAGGCAACTGAAATTGCGCGCATAACTTAAAATATCGCAAATGCAACATTTTTATTCTCAAAAATGAAAATAAAAATGTTACACTGCCCCTCTCCCCGGCATAAAAAAATATTAATACAGATTTTTTTTTAATCTATTGGTTCAGCTAAATCACCTGACCCAAAATATGGCTTTAAGTCTTTGATATGCCATCTTCCGACATCATCCCCATTTTCGTCGCACAGTTGGTATATTACAGGCGAAATAACCCTTTTGACGCTACATAATACGAATTTAGGGGCTAACTTTGCACAAAATTTGTTAACTGCCTTTGACAAAACCTTATTCGATTTCCATACCAAATCACCCTCTTCGAATTGAACGTTACGTTTCCGCAAGTTGTATAACTTAGCATTCCGAGAGTACGCTTTATCAAGTCGATCCTTCACTTTAAAAAAAATTTGAGAAATTTCTGATAAGTCATCAACATATTTTTTACGCGATGCCGTCTCAACCGTAACGCATTTATCATCTCCATATTTTTCATAAAATTCTCCACTACTAGGTACAGTGCGACCGAACACGAGCGTATTTGGCGAAAATCCGGTAATTTCATGTACGGCGGAACGGATTGCGTAACCTATTCGATGAATATCTTCATCCCACTTATTGTGGCTTAAATCGTCTTTTATAAAACATCGTATAGCGGTACCGATGACGCGATTCACCCGTTCTGTGAAATTCACCTGAGGGTGGTACTTTGCATTAAACCAAAGCTTTTGAACGCCGTATTGTTTCACTAAATTTCTGAATTTGGAGCCAGTGAATTGAGTGCCATTATCCACCATAATTATTTGAGGTACACCGAACAATAAAAATACTTGATTCTCTAGGAATCTGACAATTTCATTCGCGGTGGCCTTTTTTAAAGGTTCGACAAACACGAACTTGGAAAACCAGTCTGTCACTACTAGTAGGAAAGTGTTACCTCTTTTTGAACGCGGCAAAGGCCCAATTAAATCGAGCGATATAATTTGAAACGGAAAATTTACAATTTTTTGTTTTCCCATCAGCCCAGCGCGCGCGGTGTTTGGTGATTTTTGCGCGCCACAAACGTCACACGAACGGATGTATTTGAAAACATCGGATTTCATTTTAGGCCAATAATATTGCTCGCGTAAGCGCTTAAGTGTTTTGAAATGACCGAAGTGACCGGCTTTCGCGTCATCGTGAGCTGATTTAAGAATAAAAGGGCGTTCTTCATTCGGAATAATTCGCTTCCATTCAGGGTTATTTAACGGGAATTTTTGATTCTCATTATCAAAGAACTTAAATAAGTAACCGTTTTCGATACGAAATCTTGCGTAATTTTTGGGGTTATTCTCAACTTCCGATTTTAATTTCAAATACCACGGGTCGTTGATTACAATTGCATTTTCATGAGCGTTAACGTTCGGCAAACGGGATAGTGCGTCAGGCACGGCGTGCAAATTTCCCTTTCTGTGCTCTAAATTCATGTCAAATTGTGACAATTTCATGGCCCATCGCGCTAAACGACCTACAGGGTCCTGCATTTTTGTTAACCATAACAGCGAGTAATGGTCAGTGATGGCCTTGAATTTAGTGCCTTCTATATACGGGCGGAACTTTTTCACGCCAAAAATTAAAGCTAAGCATTCCCGCTCCGTTACAGAATAATTTCTTTCGGCTTTATTGAGGGTTCTACTTGCATAAGCTATGACGTGTTCGCCACCATCCGACATAATTTGCGACAATACCGCCCCCACACCGACATTGGACGCATCCGACTGCACGATAAACTCTCTAGTAAAATCGGGCGCAGCTAAAACGGGCGCGGAAACTAAAGCCGTTTTGATTAGAGAAAAAGCTATTTCTGCTTCCCCAGACCAGTGCACTTGGTTCCCCTTTTTCTTTCCCCGTAATAATTCGTTAATAGGCGCTACTAAGGTCGAAAAATTATTAACGAACCTCCTATACCACGAGCACATACCCATAAACCGTTTTATTTCTGTAGTTGTGCGCGGCACCGGGTAATTAACTACTGACGAAACTTTATCAGGATCGGTCTTCAATCCTTGTTCATCTACCACGTACCCTAAATATTTAAGTGATTTTCGGCAAAACTCACATTTTTCAACATTTACTGTAAGGCCGGCGTTTTTAAGGCGTCTGTGCACCTCACGCAACGTCTCAAGGTGTTCATCAAAGTTGTTATTAATGACGATGATATCGTCTAAATACACAAAAACACTGGGTTCCATTTCAGGCCCGAAAATTTCATCCATGAGACGTTGTTGAGTTTGCGCAGCGTTATTTAACCCTAACGGCATGACGTTAAATTCAAACAAACCGCGTCCTAATACAGAAAATGCGGTTTTTTCTTTTGATGATTCTTCTAACGGCACTTGCCAAAATGCACTTTTCAAGTCAATGCTACTAATAAATCGGGCATCTCTTAATTTATCCAAATTACTATCTAACCTCGGTAAGGGGTATGCGTCACTTTTAGTTATTGAATTTAATTTTCGGCCATCGAAACAAAATCGGTACTCTCCTGTTTTCTTTTTAACTAGGAGAACAGGAGACGACCAAATGGACTTACTCGGTTTAATAACTCCTAACTCAAGCATTTTGTCAGTCTCTGAATTTAAATGCCCCTGCATAACCGGCGACAGCGGAAAAGGCCTTACTTTGAAAGGTCTTTCATCGCCCGTATCGATAAAATGTTCTACTAAGTTTGTCTTGCCCAAACCATCTGAGGAAAGATCAACAAAAATCTGCATTACGGCATCGAGCTTAGCCTCCTGATGAGGTGAAAGCAAAGCGCGATCACTAATCCCAAAAACATTTAAATTCGAGTTTTTAAGTTGTCCGTTCATAACTTTATTTGAAATCCAACGGTCGGTTTTAAAATCAAAACATACTTGATATTTTCTTAAAAAATCAATGCCGAGAATTAAATTCACTTTTAACGAGGGCACGACAAGAAAGTCGAAATCATCTTTAAGATTGCCGGATTCAAAAAATAGTTTCATACTCCCAACCACTTCTTGTGTCATGCCGTCGGCAGTTGTTACACAAGAAACGTTATTTGGTAAAGTTTCGATCGAATTTTCTTTGGCAAAATTTAAAAACTCCGAACCAATCACTGATCGGTTAGCTCCGGTATCAATTAAAGCGATAAATTTATGATTTAAAACCATCAGCTCGATATGAGGCCTCTCATCTCCACTACGATAATAAAACAGAGGGTTAACATTAAATTGCGGTGCGCAAAATTCTTTTATTTTATCTAACCATGAACGCCACATTTTTTTATCTTCCAACCTAAAATCAGCTACAAGGAAAGGTCGGCCTTCACCCATCCTTGATATCAGTTTTTTGAACATTTTGGGCACTGCAACTTGCTAACCCCCTCCTTTCCACAACCAAAACAAAATATCAACTTTTTAGTACTCTTGCAATCGCTATATCTGTGGCCAGTGGCATGACATTTCCAACATTTACCTGACAAATCGACTTTACCGACGCTATTTTGTAACTCTGGAGGTTTAATTTGATTGTAACTTGCTAATTTTAATTCCAAAGAATTAATTTTATCTAACAACATTTTACACAACGCGTTACCATCCGTGTTATCAGTGCTCACTGAACATGCAAGGCCTGAATAAGACAAAGTATCAACAGATAATTGACTGTAGTTGGAATTTTCAATTTTTCTACATAATGACATTAAGTCAGAAGTGGAAGTAATCTCAATTAAACTTAAGTGGACGTTATAAATAGGTAGTAAATTCTTTTTAATTAATTTGACAATTTTTTTTTCACCTGGAATTTCATTTAATCTTGAAAACAAATTTTCCATACTACTAATATACAGCGACACTTTCTCATTGCGGCCTTGCTTTCTGCCACGTAATTGTGCCCAAATATACTCATCGTAATCTTCCGGTAAGAAGTCTAACTTAAAACGCTCTATTACTGAATCCCAATCATGAATTTTATTTCTAATCGATCTAAACCACGATATACCCGCGCCCGAAAAAAGATCAATTGCCGACCGAAAAAGATCATCTTTCGTAACGTTCCTCGCTACGCGCAATTCCTCGACTCTTTCTATAAAATTTAAAACGTCCTCAGAGCCCACCTGACCGTCAAATTTTAATTCCCACTTACAAACAGGGATTGTCGCGACTTTCGGCGCTACTGAGTTCATTGCCTGGGGGTTGAAATTTATATTTTCTTCAGTATCACTTATATCACTTCCCGCAGTGGAAGACACGATAATACGTTCACCAACAAACGTACTGGACATGGCTTTTGTAAGCTCATGTGAAATACGAGACAGTTTCGCTTCAAGCAAATCACATTTGTTAAGAGATTCAGTTTTAAATGTTAATAATTCATCGGTCTGGAATTTATCATAACGTTTCAATCGTTCGCATAAATGAAACAAACGAGAAAGAATTTTCCTTTTACTAATTTTTGCGTCTTTACCGGGAAATGATGTAAGATTCTTTTCTATTTCTGATAAGGAATCTGTAATTTCTTTTTGAAATCGAGAGGTCAATGTATCGTGAACGCCCGGCAAAACAGGTTTTTTATCAGAAATATATTTTCTTAAAATAAATTTCAAATCGTTAACATCGGCATTATCGCCGACCTCGAATCCACGTATTGATAATTCATAAATGATTTCTGATTTTCGGAAATAATTTATATTCATTTTTCTTTTTATTAATAAACGCAACGGAAAGAATAAAATTATGATCGCTTAAAAGTTAATTTACTATTGAGCGAATTACAACAATTAGTTTCCGAATTCAACAAAAGCGAAATTGAGTTTATCACTTATGCAATTATTATTTTGTTTATGTTTAATTAGATAACAGCCCCACGTTGGGCGCCATTTGTGGCGGCTAACTCTTTAAAATGGGTGGCTGGGTCGTGGTAAAAAAATTGAACTAAACAAAAAAATAAGTGATAATCACAATCGTGAATTTAATAATAATAAAAATTAACAGATTTCGCACATACAAAATATAAAAAAATATAAATTAAATAATGTTTCGCTAACAAAAAAAAACAATCAATAATAAATTCCGCAAAAATCGATAACACAAAAATTAAATTGGGCGCCACCTAGGAGCACTGTCCTAGGGCGGTAGTACTACAACAGTAGCCTGTCTCTGTAAATTAACTTTCAGGTATCTTTTTGTTTGACTTAGCTTTATCTTTTCCTCGACCTGGGGCTTAGCTCCCACCCAGTCGGCGAATCCTCGTCCCTTGCAAAAAAATCGAAACGAAATCCGAGCGCAGAATATTTGGTTGGATCCCAACGTAAATAGGTTCACCGAATTTATTTGGCGCTCGGAGGGCCAACCGTGACCCCCAAGACAATGTCGAACACCAGTAGCGATAATTTTAGCGGCAATGATCGGCAATCTTGATAACGATAAACAGCGATGACGATAGCGGTATTCGGTAGCGATAGCAGTAATTCAATATTAGCAACAGCGATATGCTCCGTCGCCCAATCTCTTCCTCGCCGCATCCAGCGCGCTCGCACGCCTCCCCCCTCACCAAAAATGAGCGCGCCCCGAAATTTTCAAAAAAAACATTTGGTGCCAAATAGCATTGCAACGTAGGCAACTGAAATTGCGCGCATAACTTAAAATATCGCGAATGCAACATTTTTATTCTCAAAAATGAAAATAAAAATGTTACAGTGTGATATACCGTTTAATTCAGAAAAAAAAGTTCTTTCTAAAAATATGAAAATCCAATATGGCGCCCATAAGAAAAATAAAAGTTGGCTATGGTTCCGGGGAAGATATTAAAGTTATTTTAAATGTAAGTACACTACTAAATTCCTAATTAAAAAGTGCCTGTATAATGTAAAAGTTGCAAATTCCCAGATCCAATAGTTTTTGAATAAAAAAATAAAAACGACATTTGAAAAAAATAGTTTTTTGGCAATATCTCGAAAACAAAAAAAGATATTTCAAATCTGTTTTCGGATTATTGTTGGGCTACAAATTTCACATATTTTCCCTAATTTAACCAACTCTCTAACTCTTCAAATAACCGAGATCCCCATACATTTCCTCGAAGTACGGACACCCTGTATATATATATATATATATATATATATATATATATATATTTATATATATATATATATACATCGTGTAAACGAACTACTGTACAGGCTCTCTACCACATAAGGGGCAGCGGTTAAATAAACAATACTTGCATTTGAAATTACCATACCTTTAGTAGATAGCTCAGAAATAATTATTAAAAATAATTAATAATAATAGGCCACATGTTTGTGGTACCTGGTATACGCGCACATTGCGTATTTTAAGAGATATTCCACATAGACTGGTAGTTTTTAAACGATTTGGACAACAAATTACACCATCCACAGAAAAGTGGGTCAGATTGTGAAGAATTATGTCTATGTTATCGTTTTCATAAGTACCCATTGCTGACTAAATTCCGAATATTTTCTGAACGTGTTAATGAAATTCAATATTTTTCCTTATTAGGTTCACACTTCACTTTATCTCCACTCTTATTGAAATGTTTAGATAAGAGCGGCGAGGGTGGATGAGTTTTAAACATAAAAATAGTTTGCTGTTTAGTCTATGGTGAAACTTATTCCATGAAACATCTACATATTGTAACATGGCGCGATACGTTTATTCAAACATTGAATTGGCAGACATGTTTCTTATTTACGGTGAAACTCGGTGTAATTCCGCGGAAGTGTAAGAATTTATCAAGAGCGATTTCCTGAACGACACTTACCACCGCCAAACCAATTTAGAAATTTATTACAAAGAGCACGCGACACTGGAAGTTTGCAGCCCGTCGCCATCACCGGAGCCGTCGGAGGTGGTGACCGTCCAATGCGATATTTGCGAGCGGAAAATGAAATTTTGAATCTGTTGGAACCTCATGATTTTCCCAAAAGAATTGCATTTTGTCAATGGATTTTGGCACAAAATGTTCAAAATCCTAACTTTACCAAAGACATTTTAGTGACCGACGAATCGTGCTTTACGCGTAATGGAAGTTTTAATTTCCATAATATGCATGTTTATGCAATAGAAAATCCTCGTGTTACGCGTAGAACTCATTTCCAGCATCGCTTCTCCCTTAATATCTGAGCAGGTATTTTAAATGATCAATTAATTGGGCCATTTATGTTCCCATTTAATTTGAATGAAGAACGATATTTACGATTTTTGCAAGATGGCCTTTTAGATCTTCTAGATAATGCACCCTTA
Organism: Philonthus cognatus; assembly: GCA_932526585.2. Classification (NCBI taxonomy): domain Eukaryota; kingdom Metazoa; phylum Arthropoda; class Insecta; order Coleoptera; family Staphylinidae; genus Philonthus; species Philonthus cognatus. The sequence goes on along the minus strand of CAKOBO020000029.1, from coordinate 417,904 downwards.
GCGGTTCTTAGAATAATGTGGTATTTGCAAGATGGTGTGCCAGCTCACTATGAAAGGCGCGTTAGAAGATATTTGGATGATGAGTTTCCAGGACGTTGGGTTGGTCGTGGAGGCCCTGTACCATGGCCTCCAAGAAGTCCGGATTTAAACCCCTTAGATATTTTCTTTGGGGATACTTTAAAAGTGAAGTCTACACTACGGAAATTGACAATGCTGAAATGCTGATACAACGAATAAACGCCGCGGCTAATACCATTCGTGAAAAACCTCGTGAAATGTTTGCTACTGTTCGTGCAAATTGGATACGTAGAGCCCAAATGTGCATTAAGTGCGGCGGACGTCAATTTGAACACTTATTGTGATTTTTTTTATACGTGACCCAGTTTCATCTAGTAATTCTAGACAGTGTGTGTGTGTGTGTGTGTAGTGCGTGCTAAGTGATTTATACGTCTCGCAGTAGTAACAGTAAATAAACAATACCACAAATGAGTGACCTAGTTTCATATAGTCATTTGAGACGAGACGAGTGCGAGACGAGTGCGAAGTGATCTATGCGCCTCGCAGTAGTAAAAGTAAATAAAAAATACAACAACTTACGCATCCACGAAAAATATCATGAACACAGGTAACCAGAAGTTCTCAAAAAGTAAAAAATGCATGAAAAATTATGAAAAATCCAATATTTATTTTCCGATTTTATTTTTGCTGCAATTGGTGTCAAAATATTTTGTGTATACGCCCTTAAGAGAATGTACATTAGTTCGATTACACGCTGTATATATATATATATATATATATATATATATATATTTAATTCTCAATCTTCTTAAATGTTGAAACGTATCATATATTATTTCTTTTTATCATGAGTGTGTTTACTCTAATAAGCAAAAGTAAAAAACAAGTGTCAGGCACTTTACCCCCATATAATAAAATAATAATCTCCTGATCGTCGTATGGATTTATATGCATATGGAATTATGTGCAACGATTTAAACATTATTTTTTCTGAATTTGGCAAAGGGCCATAGATAAATAGAAATTGTTATTCTTATCTTAATGTGTGTACTTTCATAATCAAACGTCAAAAAGACGTTTGGAGCACTTTTCCACCCCCGAATAAAAAATCTCCCGCTCGTCACGTATGGATCCATATGCAATAAACTAAACATTATTTTTTCCGAATTTGGCAAAGGGCTACAGATAAATAAAAATTGTTATTCTTATCATTAATGTGTGTACTTTCATAATCAAAAATCAAGAAAACGTTTGAAGCACTTTTTCACCCCCGTAAAAAAAAATAATAATCTCCCGCTCGTCACGTATGGATCCATATGCAATAAATTAAACATCATTTTTTCCGAATTTGGCAAAGGGCCACAGATAAATAAAAATTGTTATTCTTATCATTAATGTGTGTACTTTCATAATCAAAAGTCAAAAAACGTTTGGAGCACTTTTTCACTCCCGAAAAAAAAAATAATAATAATTCCCCGCTCGTCACGTATGGATCTATTAAGTTTTGGTTTGTTTTAACAAACTTCTACTTATGTACTGAAGCGGAAGGTTATTCTAAAACCAAAGAATGTAAACTAACGTGTTACATGCAAAATTCTCTATATGTCTAAAATATTTATTTATTTTTTTGGTTGCCCTGGATTTTTCATCCGCCTCACTGATGCCTGGAGCTCCTTGTTTGCCACGCTCTCGCCTGTACATTCCTCGAGGGTACGCCACACTACCCCCCCTTTAGAAAAAGGAAGTAAAAGAGAAAACTAGGAAAGGGGAAAAGAGAAGGAAACCCCTCTAGTAGGAGTACTTTTTTGGTTACAGATCCATGACGTTTAAGAATAGACCGAAGAGGTATTGTAGGGAACGGAGAAAAGTATAAAGAATTTGAAAATGAAGCAACAGATAATGTTGGTTGGAAGCTAGGCTTTAATCGGTCAACGGTAACATTTGTGATTATTCCGTTAAGAGAAATCGTAAAAAAGTTTGATTGTCGCTTTAAAATTTGAAACGGTCCGTCATACGCGGGTTGAAGAGGGTGCTTAATACAATCCTTCCTAATGAATACGTGTGTGCAATTACCTACATCGGGGTGCACAAAACTTTTGCGAGAGGCTGGGCGGCTTAACGCAGGTTGTAGTATCTGCATTTTGACTCGCAAGTCATCAATAAATTTTGAGCCTGAAGGAAGGTAACCGGAAATTGAACTTGAAAACAAGAAATCGCCTGGTAAACGTAATGTTTTACCATAAACGTATTCGGCTGTTGTGGCCGAAAGTGAAGTTTTAAAGATAGTGCGTAAACCTAATAAAATTAAAGGTAGTTATGACACCCAGTTCTTTGGATCGTCTTTAATTTGTTTATTGAGCCGCTCTACCAAACCGTTACATTGCGGATGATAGGCGGTTGTGGATTTGTGTGTAATGCCAAAAATTTTGCAAAAATGTTTCCAAACGTGAGATTGAAATTGACGTCCACGGTCAGTGAGAACCGTAGATGGTATTCCGAAACGTGAGATCCAACAATTTAAAAAAGCTTGAGAAACAGAGTCTGCAGTAATTTCGACAAGTGGTTGGACTTTAGGCCAACGTGTGAATCGATCGATGCAGACTAAAAGATATCTGTATGTGTGACAAACTGGCAAAGGGCCGATAACACTGGTCTGCAAAAAAAGCTAACTTAACTTTCATGGATTTTTCTCTTTTGGGTGCTAAATGGTAATCCGTCAGTTTATACAATGATCTGAAAATTAGAGGACTACATTTATCATTATTATAAACAGTCTGTATATCTGACCAACGAGCTTGGAAAACTTGACTTTCAGAATTTAATGTAATAGTTTCTGAAACTGGCATTTGAATATTATATTTTTGGAATAAATTTCTGGTGCATTTTAAAAGATGAGGTACATCAAAAATAGAATAAATAGTCCTACCATTTAGTTTAAAAAAAGGGTTTTCGGCAGTACAACCTAAGTCCTTTAAAGTTTTTACATTTGTTGTTCCTTTGGGTTGTTGTTTACTGCACCTAATTTGTGATATTAAAAACTGTGAAGCAGTAGAAGACATTCCTTTAAAAATTTGTTTATAGATTGGTGAATCATTAACTGAACTAATATTTTTGATATCAAACTTTTGCTTTTCAAATTTCTTTTTTAATAATCTAATATGACGTTCTTTTGTTTTAATAATTTTGACTAAATTTTCAGTTTGAGGATTAATTTTAATGTATCTAAATAAAGGTTTCCTGGTCTTTCTAATACGGGGAGTATACATTTTACTAGTAGATGATGCAACTACATTTTTTTGAGAAATTGCAATATTTGAACATGAAGGTTCCCCGGTCTCTGTAATAGGGGAAGTGCAAATGTTAACAGATAATGTGGATGGTTTTATATCCAGATCATGTTGTAACATATTACCTTCACCTTCATTACCAGCCACAACAAATGGAGCAGCAGTACGAATTAATCGCAAGCTGTCACTGCGAGCATCAAAGCATTCTTTGGAAAAATGCCTGTTTAATCAACATAAACATAATATACGTTAATATTAAATACAATACGTGAATAATAACATTATAAAATAAATATTAATTTTTGTGCAAAAGCATGCTTATTTAATAATATTAATGAAGCCACAACCCGTATATTAAAATTCACTTACTTCACTCGAATAATCTGTAGTAATAGTGTTTTCAAGAAAAGTAATTATTTTTTTGAAAACAATGGAATAATTAATTAGAAATTATTTGTCGTACTTACAATTCTGGATTGCGGGGAAAACAGAACAGTTTCTCCACCTCACCTTCACTGCAGCCACAAATCTTACAATATTTAGTCCCCTTACGATCCATATTGTAAAATTCCCAAGAAATTCAGATTAATCTGCGAAAATCAGCTGAACCTGCAAACAGAACAGAAGATTAATTGCAAATGGCGAAAAATTGGGTTAGGCCGTAAAATTGGAGGTAAAGAGAAATATGTAGAGACATCTAGTGCTTATTTTTACGACTTTCTAGCATATTTACAGTTTCCATTAATATTGACTAGTGGCGCTACGGAATTAGCAGTAATCGTTGGAGTAACCGTTTTACGGGATAGAGATATATGGCATTTTAACGTGTTAGACAAGAAACAAATTTTGGTTCTGATTTTTACATATGAGTTGTGGAGGCCTGTTTTACATGCAAAATTCTCTATATGTCTAAAATATTTGTTTATTTTTTTGGTTGCCCTAGATTTTTCTCCGCCTCACTGTTGCTTGGAGCTCCTTGTTTGCCACGCTCTCGCCTGTACATTCCTCGAGGCTACGCCACAGATCCATATGCAATAAATTAAACATTATTTTTTCCGAATTTGGCAAAGGGCCATAGATAAACGAAAATTGTTATTCTTATCAATATTGTGTGTATTTTTATAATCAAACGTAAAAAAAAAACGTTTGGAGCACTTTTTCACCACCGAAAAAAAAATTATCTCCCGCTCGTCACGTATGGATCCATATGCAATAAACTAATCATTATTTTTTTCCGAATTTAGCAAAGGGCCATAGATAAATAAAAATTGTATAATGTATAGAATTATTTTGTTGAGCACACAACAATATTTTTCACTAAGAAGACTAAAAAAATAATTATTTTTACAAGATTTCACCGAACGTTAAAACCGGTAGGAGTTCGATCAAATCAAGAATTAAATAAGTTTTGTGCGTATTGTCCCGACCGGTCGTTCGCGATCGATGGGTTGAACACCCCTGGTATGGGGTCATCAACTGATTCACCAGCTTTTCTCTTCAGTTTTATATACGTTTTTCAATAAAATCACATTAAATGATAACATCCATTTCTTTGTGATTATAGCCGATTTTTCAAGAAATTTGGTAAAAGTCTGTACAAGTGATCTAACAAAATATGCCGAAGTGCTCTACCGATATCCGAAAAGTACGACGGAACAGCACTGGTCTCTACCCACTCGGCCACCGAGGCCCCGAAAAAATAGTTATCCCACTGGAATTTAACAATACGCACAAAACTTATTCAATTCTTGATATCATAAAATTCCCTTTGACAAGAATACAATTTTAACTACTTCCGGTATTTCTAATAATAGTACCATTTTATAAGAATAGTTATCTGGCTGGAGTTTAACAATACGCTCATAACTAAGTAAGCTTATAAATGTCGGCGATAACTTTAACACAGACCATAAATTACACTACAATTACATATTCGCGCTTTAAGCGCGATAAAGACCAGAAAACGATCGTAAAATTAATATTTATAGTATTTGTACATACGTACGTGACAATTGATCATAACATGTTTTTTAATAGTATAAAGAAGAGTATGTTACTTTTAAATAAAAGAGACGTTATTTATGTAACAAGTATGTGAAATAGGCGAGTTAAGATACTCGCCTACTTCACATACTTGTTACATAAATAAGTTATTTATGGCTGGGAAGGATTGAATTGAAGGATTAAAATATTCATTCGAAAACATATTTAAGTATCCCAATTATTCTATGAGTTCGAATAATTAAAATATTTAAACATGTTTTTAAATTAATATTTTAATACTTAAATTTAAGAATATTCCAGCCACAAATAAGTTATTTAACTGTTTTTAAAGTGTATATTTTAATTATTCATTATATATATATATATATATATATATAGATAATATAATTCTATATATACAGGGTGTCCCCTAATGGTCTGTACAACGCTCTACCACATATTCTCTGAAACAAAATAAGACGATTTAACTAAACTTATCTCTATCCAAAAGTGGTTCCTAAGCCATCTACGAGGCCTCAAAGATATTATTTTTTTTTTTCATTATTTTTCAAATATTTTTATTTTTGAATTAGGTAAGAAAACCTAATTTGGCACATTTAATGACATTGATACCATGCACTTTTTGCGATATGTTTCTTTATCCTACGTTTAAAGTAAGTGGTCAAACTAGGACCACCGACTTCTTAAGATACCTAAATCTTTTTATTCAACAGGTCAAATCATAAGGAATACTTTTTTTCTGCAAGATCATTTAATTTTGCGTATTTTTTGTCTTTTCTAAAATTTTGCTATTTTCCCCACAAAAAAATATTTTTATTTGTCAAAAAAAAAGTAATAAAATTATGAACAATATTTTGCTTCTCAAAACAATTATCAAAGTAGAAATAAAGATAGGTACCTAACAATAAACACAAATTTATTAGTTTCACAACAAATGTTCAAGCTGATTGCCATTTTCAGCAATTCAACAATTTACACGTCGCAAAAAATTAAAATGCGTACTTTTTTAAACCAAAAGTATCCCGGTAAATGGATTGGGAGAGGCAATGACGCACCAGTGCCTTGGCCTCCACGTTCCCCGGATTTCACCCCAATGGACTTTTTTTGTGGGGAACTATTAAATCTATTGTTTATGGTAAGCCCATAAACCACAATGTTGGTGTTTTACAACGTGTCCCTTTTAATTTTTTGCGACGTGTAAATTGTTGTATTGCTGAAAATGGCAATCAGTTTGAACATTTGTTGTGAAACTAATAAATTTGTGTTTATTGTTAGGTACCTATCTTTATTTCTACTTTGATAATTGTTTTGAGAAGCAATATTGTTCATAATTTTATTACTTATTATTAACAAATAAAAATATTTTTTTGTGGGGAAAATAGCAAAATTTTATAAGAGACAAAAAATACGTAAAATTGAATGATCTTGCAGAAAAAAAAGTATTCCTTATGATTTGACCTGTTGAGAATAAAATTATTTATGTATCTTAAGAAGTCGATGATCCTAGTTTGACCACTTACTTTAAAGGTAGGATAAAGAAACATATCGCAAAAAGTGCATGGTATCAATGTAATTAAATGTGCCAAATTAGGTTTTCTTACCTAAGTCCAAAATAAAAATATTTGAAAAATAATGAAAAAAAATAATATCTTTGAGGCCTCGTAGATGGCTTAGGAACCACTTTTGGATAGAGATAAGTTTAGTTAAATCGTGTTATTTTGTTTGAGAGAATATGTGGTAGAGCGTTGTACAGACCATTCGGGGACACCCTGTATATATATATATATATATATATATATATATACACTGGCGAAAGAAATTAACGCATCACATTACTTTTTTTAATTTAAAAATAAAGTTTTGATGTTTAAAAACAAAAAAAACAACAACAAAACCAACTGAACTATAATAATGATTTTCAACACATTTTCTTTCATTAATGACTAAAGTAATGTCATAAATAAAAAGAGGAAAAAAGTTAACATGTGATTATAAGACTTAATATCTGGTGTTTCCTCCTCTTGCTCGAATAACTGCCTGACAGCGACGGCTCATACTGTTAATTAATGATCTAATTTCATCCTGGTTAATATCTTCCCAAATTTCCTGCAATCTTTGTCCAAGCTCTTGTTGATTGCTTGGACGCCGAGGAAGTGCTCTAAGGCGTCTGCCCATCGCGTCCCATAGGTGTTCGATCGGATTAAGATCGGGACTCCTGGCTGGCCATTGCATTGTGTTGATACCCACTAGGTCAAGATACTGTTGTACAATTCGGGCACTGTGTGGTTTTGCATTGTCATGCATAAACAGGACATCGTTTCCTCCAAAGGGAGCAAAAGGCATTACGGATGGTTCTAAAATGTTTGCAATATAAGACGCTGCCGTGATGCTTCCTCTTGGTATGACCACCAACTCCGTACGAGCCTCTAAAGTGATACCACCCCACACCATAACAGAGCCTCCACCAAACATAACAGTCGGAACAATGTTACACTGCGCATAACGTTCACCTGGCCGTCTGTACACATGCATTCGTCTGTCACTGCCGTAAAGACAAAATCTGGACTCGTCGCTAAACATAACATTAGCCCAATCGGCCTGTAACCAGTTTACATGTTCTTGCGCAAATGTTAACCTGGCTCTGCGATGGTCTGCGGTTAATTGTGGTCCTTTTGCCGCTGTTTTCGGAGTTAAATTAAAACCACGTAACCTTTTTCTGATGGTAACGGAACTTACATGAACATTGTGGATCTCTGCGAGCATATTTTGTAGCCTAGGAGCCGTAATAAACCGTTCGCGTAACGTCTGCATCATTATAAAACGGTCTTGAACAGCAGTTGTGGCCCTTTTTCTCCTTTGTCCTGGCCTTCTTGAGTATGCCTGAGTTTCCCGATGTCTCTTCAAGACACGGGATACGGTCGATTGATTAACACCAAGACGCTGACTGATGTAACGCTGACTCCTACCTTCTTCTGCAAGTGTAACCACAATCACAGCTTCTTCACTGCTTAAATTAAGATTCGGACGTCTATCCATATTCATTCTTCACTATTTAGCACTTAATTTTAACAATTACTTGAAAACAAACTCAAAAATAAATTTTATATGAACCTTTCTTACAGTCAGAATAATGAAAAGTGCTTCATTTTATTTCTTGGCAGAAAACCATGAGAACAAAAGACAAAACACAACAACAGCATGCTTGATAAGATTTCTTATTGTAAAAATATGTTTGTGTTCAAAGAAAACGCGATTCCAAGATATCAAAAAAATCACAAATGATGCGTTAATTTCTTTCGCCAGTGTATATATATATATACATAAAAATATATAAAGTGATGCTCTTGGCATATGAAATATATCCACATGATGGAAAATATCATAAAATATTTGAAACATCGTGTTTAGTGTTGAATTCGCATACGCATGCGTATTAGGTATAGAGAAATAAAATAATCTATTGAGGCGAGAAGAGGTTAGTGAAACAAGAAAATTAATTTCTAAGAGAATATTCAAATCATCAATTGTGTTGTTAATAACAATAAAATGCTTGCATTATCTCGTCGACTGCTCAAAGATTTTGAGCTAAATATATTTAGGAGTTCTTCATATGTTATGTATATTGATAGATACTCCTTACTCACTTTAATATACATTATTTTAAAAAAAGTTTTTCTGAATTTTTTCAATTTTGTTTATATGTACATTCTAATGAGGAGACCAAATTATAGAAGCAAATTCAGTGGTTGAGCGGACATAAGAAAAATACAGTTTTTTTATTACTTCAATGTTTTTTAAAATGTTTGCACGTTCGATGAAGAATTCCCAGCATTTTATAGCATTTGTTGCATATTCAATTAATGTGTTCTACAAAAGGTAACCTATCATCAAAAGTAAATCTCGAATTAAATTGCATTGCTCAAAAATAACTCCAGTCAAACCATAGTTGAATGTTACAATATTCCTTTACCCAACAAAAGAAATACATTTACATTTAGACAAATTTAAAAATTAACCATTACTATTGCACTATTTGTCAATAGTAATAGAAATAGTAATTTATTCATGATAATACTTACAACAGCTTACATTCGTCAGATACATATGTAATAAATACAATTTTATAAAAATTATCAGGAGACCACATCTAATAAGATAATTTAAAAAATATAATAATAACTTAATTAAGTAAAAGAACGAAAATAACAACAAAGAAATAATTTAAATAAATGTTTATGTAGATGAAAAAAAAAAAACGAATACAACACATTAAAAGCAGCTAAATAGTTATTAAAACATATAGTAATATACAGGTAAAATAGGGGTAACAAGTTAAAAATAACAAGTAGATGATGTTGACATAATTAGTTCACAGTCAATATCTAGATATTCATTTAGTTATAAAAATAATTTTTAACAAGATATGATTTTATTTTATTTTTAAATTGTTTGCTGGTTAACATCATAATCGGTTCATGGAGTTTATTAAAAAAAAATGGTCCGTAATAATTTACACCGTTGTGTAATTTAGAGAGGCGCATACTCTTTAAGCAAATGTTTGATTTTATTTTCGTATTGTGTTCATGGTTGTCGGCATGAGCATAATACGATGTTATGCTCCTTCGAACGAGCATCAAGCACTTCAATGTGTAAAGGGATGAAAGTGTTAAGATGCCTAATTTAATGAATGTCTTCTTACAATCCTTCTGATATTTCAGACTTGCTATTATCCTGATAACACGTCTTTGGAGATCAAAAAATCGGTTCATAATAGCTGAATGGCTCCAAGCTAGGATTGAGTATGTCAGATGAGACTGGCATAGTAGCAAAGTAAACGTTGTGTCGTCAGCAAATTAAGAAGGCTTTTGCAAAGTTGATAAAAAGGACAGATCGTTTATATAAAGTAAAAAGAGCAATATAGATCCCCGCGGAACACAGAATTCCAGACATTTGTCACTTGACCTGATTTGATTGACAGTACCGATTTGTGTTCTTTGAGAGAGGTATGAATTGATAAGGTGGCAGCTATTTGGGTGAAAATTAATATTAAAGTACTTAAAATAAACAACAAATAAAAAGTAAATGTAAAAATGTAAAAATATAATAGAATCACTTTAATGATAAATACAACACAACATTTTATTGGCTACGCAAATGGGCTCTTAGACTAGAATACTCTCCCGCAAGCATATCGAATTGTATCATATTAGCATGGCGCAGAATACGCACAGAGGCCGAATTTTTAGCATAATCTGTACCTTTAAATGGTACATAAAAAGTGTCATCATTGCGCAGCATTCCAGCTGGAACGCGAATGCCAATTATTTTGCATTTATCCATTTTTAGACACAGTTTGTTCACCCTACACCAGTTACAAAAAGAAGTAAGGTCTACTTGAAGATTATTTGTGTCTTGTAATGAATTAATACATAAAAAGATCTTCATTTCATCCGCGAATAACAGAGTTTTGGCATATGAAAAACAGCTAACAACATCATTAATGAATAAGTTGAATAAAAGGGGTCCAAGGTGGGAACCTTAAGGTACCCCTAATGTGACGCTTATAGATCGTGACGTCGATTGACCTATTTTAATAAACTGTGTACGACAGGTGATATAAGATTCTATCCAAGATAGTAGAACTCCAGAAATTCCGACGTGTGCCAACTTGTTCATTAAAATACCATGATCAACACTGTCAAATGCTTTAGAGAAGTCGGTATACACAGAATCAACTTGACACCCGCTCTCCAAAGCATCCACAATGTAGGAGTCATATACTAAGAGGTTAGAGGCAGTTGATGCCCTAGCAAGAAACCCGTGTTGATTAAAAGATATTGTGGAATGTAAAGCGTCGGTTAAAACTGATGTTAACAGTTATTCAAATATCTTTGGAATAGCTGATATGATCGATATAGGTCGATAGTTTTGAAATCTTCTATTATCACCGCTTTTAAAAATTTGAATAATATTTGCAATCTTCCAACATGCAGGAAACATACCACTGGATACGGATTTATTAAATAATAACCATAAAGATCTAGACATAGAAAAAGCACATTCTTTCAAAAAAGAGGCAGGTAAACCATCGGGACCTGGGCTATGATTTATTTTCAGTGGGCATAGGGAGTTTAAAATCTCAGTAATATTTAACTTTGGTGGATGAGAGATATTTGTAACACAAGATAGGACATTAGATGATGTTATCGTATTGTGAAAGGTAGACGATGAACAATAAACTAATTCAAAATGTTTTGCAAATAACTCAACAATATGGCCTTTTTCAGTCACTGCATTGAGTCCATTCATGAATATAGATGGTAATTGAGAACAGCCTCGTTTGGTTTTGACATGGGTCCAAAAAGATTTAGGGTTACACGTAATATCATCTTCCATCGTATGAATGTACTTCTCATAACATAACTTCGACAGCAATTTACACTTTTAACGTATTGAACTGAATTGATTATAGTCAGAATTCAATTAAGAAATAATATATTTTTTATGTAATTTCTTCTTTTCAATTATCAAGTTTTTCAATTCATTATTAAACCATTTCGGAAACATTTTACCCTTTTGACCGGATGCCTTTATTTTAGGCACATACATATCAACTGCAGTATAAACAGTTAGGTAAAATATTTCATATGCGGAATCAATATCATAATCATTGAATATTGTGTCCCAATGAGTATTTATAAATAAATAAAATAAATACTTTAGAGACAAATAATCAGCCTTCTTAAAATTATAAATAAAGTCACTGTCATTCGTCCAGCAGTTTAAAGGTGTTGAAGGTAAACAAAATGTAAAGTCCAGGGCTGGATGATGAATATCACATGGCACTAGAGATAATGAAGATTGGCCAAGAAGCACATTAATAGTCAGTGAAAAATCAATGAATTTTAAATCTTAAAGAACATTGTTAATATTTCTTATCGAATTTACTTGATGTAAGTTAAGATACCCAAAGGTATTAGCCAATAATTCCGACTTGGGACATTGAGAATTAGTTTGAACCCCGTATTCATTATTGAACCAAGTCACCAAGAATACACATTACACCGCAATCCGAAAGCTACTCAAGGACAGAACAATGATGTTGATAAACATTTAAATGTGACTGAGGAGGAATATACACAGAGCCAAGCAAAATATTTACATCAGTACATTTAACAGATACATATAACTCCTCTCTGTCACCTTACCCTAAAAATTGGAGTGATAAGTGCTTTTTCAATATATTGGGGAATATGTGGTTTATTATGCATATATTTATTAATTTAGTTAACGGCAGGACAATAACATCAACTACCCTTTTTAGAAGATCAGCAGTAGTATTGAATATATCTTTGAGGGAGATTTTTTTAACTTTAATATGGCACCTCGTACTTTCATATAGCTTGTTTCTGTAAAAATAAAAGAACTCTGTGGAAGAACAAGAATTTTTAAGCATATATTCTATTATAAGGATTTGGTAACCCACGTGCCAAATCATCCGCTATGTTGGTAATATAATTATTACACGAGTCATGGTCAATTTGGCACTCAGAATTGCTAGATGTTGACGACTTATGATTTATCAGGGACCAAAGTGCTTTCGAACTGTTTCGTGAATTTTAAATAAACGATTCGTTAGCAAATATTTTTGCGTTTGAAATAGCAAGGCGATATTTGCTTTTATATTTTGTATAGCTATGTTTCAGATTGTAAGTTCTTACACTTGCCTCGTTCAGCCACATCATAGTCTCTTGCATTTTTTGTAAACTGTTGACAAACCATTTCACGTGATTATTTGTACTTTTTTTTATATTGAGACTTTTGTTTTTCGGGAAATGAGTTTTTACAATATTCTTCTATAATATCTACAAATAAGTAAAATTTATTGCCTAGGCAAATCGAGATATTATTAATAACGGAGCTCCTCCAATCTGTTGCTTCAAGACTATAAAGCATATTTGTACCACCTTTTGTAATGGGTGTAAATTTTTTTTGCATTTTATTACATGAGTTGGTATTCAATTTAACATTGACTAATATTCCAACATAGTCAGACAAACCAAAGTCACAGGGAGTAGAATTTATGTCTGTGTGATGCACTTTCGAAAAAACATTATCCAGACAGTTTTGCTTACGCGTGTTAGATGTGACAGTACTTCTCAAGCCATGCGTAGCTAGGATGTCGCATAGGTTAATAGCTTGAAGATCACCAGTGTTAAATCTTACGTTTAAATCCCCACCGAAAAATATGTGTTTTTGAAGATCGACAATATCTAGCAGTTTACCTAGGATTGATAAAAAGTATTAAAATCTCCATCTTTTGATCTACAGAGAGTTTTGTGTAACATCGAACATGCTAAAATGTACTCAATGTAAATGTTCCTATGTTTGATGTGTGGCATCAAAGCATTGAGTGCGATCTGATTGGCTACGATTTCTAATTGTAATATAGTCAACCCAATTTACACTCTTCCCTTTAAAAATAAATTAAATCTGTCAGTTATCGCAAACAAGTGATATGTGCTGTTGTAGCACGTAAAGCAGATGAAAACGAAGAACGGAGAGTGGAACATATCAATAATGTATACCAAGGAGGAAAAGATATTTCTGGTAAACTTATTCCATGGAGAAAACAGTTCAAGAAATTCCCATAATTTATTTTCTGTAAAATTTTCTGATTGACCAATACCATTTATTTCAACCATTTCGAACCTTGTAAAACAGTTTGTTTGGATAAATTTTACAATCGAGGAGTTAGAAGTCCGTCGATATTATCGGAAAAGATTAAATTAAACAATTTCTGTTATGTCGAAGAGTGCCCAATAATATCCTTACTATTGCAAAATCATTAAATATTTAAACATCCTCTGTACATAAGAGTTCTACAAGAATTTAAGTTTAGGTCCTACAAATTCCAACATTACTAGTTGCTGTATGGCAAAATTAAGCGATAAAATGTTTGTAAAATTGTATTTAATATGTTAAATTAAACAAGAAATGTTGTGAATAATTGTGTTTACTGATGATGCGTTCATATCTTCTTACCTTCTTTAACTAGAATTTTACTGATTAAAAATATAACAAAAGTTAGGGAGCATTTCGTTGAACTAAAATATTCATAATATACCATATTGTGGTTGACATAATAATTGACAACTTTAATGTATTTTTGACGGGAAGAGTGTACATTGGGTTGACTATATTACCATTTGAAATCATAGCCAATAACATCGCACTCAATGCTTTGATGCGTCCCAGTACACATTGAACATAGGAAAATTTACATTCAGTACATTCTAGCATGTTCGGTGTTACATAAAACTCTCTGTATATGATTATACTATTATACAATGGCACTAGTGAAGCAGCTATTTCACTGTGCTTATTTACAGAAAAGTTATTGAATGCTTGTAGAGGCTCGTAAGTAATCTGATTTTAGCGAGCATAACAAGTTGCCACTGAGTAATTTGCCACTGATAAATGTGGGATTTCCGACAGTTTAAGCCAATGCTCACTGACACATACAATTTTAACATTATCATTTGTTGAAGCAAACGCTTCCAATTCATTAGATTTGTACTGTATACTGTGGATATTGATAAAGTAAATTGTTATCTCCTTAAACTCTGAAACTGATGGTACATTATTTTGGTTTAAGCCTCCGGCTGGCTTTTCTAAAAATATACCTATCTAGAATTACTCCATCGGGCCAATATTTAGAATCCTTGAGAGCATTATGATGTTTAAATTCCGCACCGATTCTAAAAGCCGGATACGGAGCGTTTTCGTTTATTACTTCACAGGTAAAGTTTGTACTAGTAATAATCTGCTTCACTTGATCTCTTATGGATTCTTTTGTTGTATTTTTCTTTATCCGCTTAAAAAGAATCCAGGTTTTTTTCGGCTCGGTTTCTAACTTAGATTTATTCGATCCACCTGTCCCTGTAATTTTCTTATTCAATATCTTAGGTTTATTATTACGTTTGTATGTAACAATTGTAAAGCTTCGATTATCGGTGTTGTAATCCAGAGTTTTCGATGCATTCATTTTTACTGCTGGCTTATTTGCTGATTCCACTGGCTGTTTATTTTTTATTGCCACAGTTAAAGAAGTAAGGCATGCATTATTGTTTACATTGGAGCGCTGCGTATTCACCGTGCACAATTATTCAGTGCTGCGCGCGTCGTTCCTACTATTGGATTCATCAGACGGCACTGCGCAATTGTTCAGTGGTGCGCGCGTCGTTTTTACTCTTGGATTTATCAATGACTGCAGCATCCTTGCTGCCTTCACTATTGTTTATTGTTTTTATGATTTTACCTACTGATTCGGTTACTTGGAAACTGCCGCGTTTGAGACGAAGGATTCCATTTTTTTCATCTAATCTGTTGATTTTCTCCTGCATTAGCATGGTTGGAGACTTCCTAAATGTGCTCCTTCAAGCATATGTATGCCTCTATTTGGAAATTAAATTCTCTGCTGTTGTCAAGCGGTCAGGGGCTCACGCCGCCGTTGTATCACAACACAATTTGATTTTTTTACACAACTGGCGTGGTAAAATGACTTGCAGTGTGTGCACTGTATGCCTGACTTGGTTTTCTTACCACACGCACATAATTTCATAATATTAGAACTTTGTTTTTTACTATTTTGACTGAGTAGGTTCGCACTCATAGATACACTACCGTCCTGCAGTGAGGCCATATTGGCCGCTCCGCGGCCAATATGGATAAGTGTAAAATTATTCTGTAGTGAATAGCAATCTTGCTCAGAATAGATAGCTTTAAATATTTTCATATCATCTTCATACAACACTCTGCTCTGAATATTGTCAGCGATATCATTGATAAAAATAACAAATAATAGCGGGCACAAGTTTGATCCTAGCGGCACACCGAAGATATGAACGGACCAATGACACTACCTGATTTGTAAAACCATACCTTACAAGTTTACAGGCTGTGACGTCATAATCAATTGTATCAAACGCTTTTGCAAAATCCGTATATATATATATATATATATATATATATATATATATATATATATAAAAAAGACCTTTATTGGCATATCTCCACACTTTACATTACATTTACATTTACATTTGATTATTTCATTACACTCCCGTATCCACCCTCCCTACTCTTTTCCCTCTCCCTCCCCAGCTTTTCCAACGTCCTTACCCCGCTCCCATCCTCCCTCATCCACTCCACTACCCTTCTATTCCCTTTCGCTCCCAGCCACTCCTCTACCCTTCTATTCCCTTTCGCTCCCAGCCACTCCTCTTTCACCCCCTCACATTCCTCCGCCAAGTGTCCCCACGTCTCCTTCCCCTGTCCACACAAAACACACCTTCCATATTCTTCCCCCATCCATACTTTCCTTCCTCTCTCCTCCGATCCACACCTCGCCCTTGCCACAATCACCCTATCCTCTCTACCCCATCCCTTCTCCATCAAATACTTCGGCACCCTCCCATACACCAGCCACCTCCCATACATATCATTATACTGACTTCTGTCAATACACCCTTGCCTTTCCTGCCCTTCTACCTCCTTCCCTTTCCCCCTCACCCACTCATCCATCTCCACCCCATTTCCTAGCCATTCCATTACCTTCGCCTCCGACAGCCCTACCCTCTCATATATTTTCCTCCTCTCCCCCCTCCATCTACCCTTACCCCCACCCACACTCGTCACCCATACATCCTTCACCAATCTCTCTTCATCCAGTTCCCACAATCTCATCTCGTACCTCACCACCCTCACCATTGCCTTCCAATCTAGCCTCTCTCTGTTGGTCTCCTGAAGCACTATGTAACTAAGCGGGGACCTTTCCACCCCCAGCATGTGCTTCAGGAACCACATCTGCTCCCTCTCTATCACCTCGTACCCTCTCGTCCCCCACACTTCTACTCCATACATTAGCACCGCTCTTACACACGCATCCCATATCTTACACGCAACCGTCACATTGTTCCCCATCCATTTCCCCCACTTGCCCCACGCCATTCCTTACGCCTTCCTCGCCTTACCCTGCACCCACCTCACATGCTCCTCATACCCTCCCGTTCCTTTAAACCAAAATCCCAAATACTTGAAACTCTTCACCCTTTCAATAACTACCCCCTTCCACTCCAATTCTTTCATCTTCCCCTCCCTCTCTTTATTACTAAACTTCACCCACTTCGTTTTCACTACAATCACATTCATTCCCCTTTTATCCATAAACCTCTCCACTCTCTTCAACATCTCTTTCATCCCTTCATACTCTCTTGCAACCAACACCATATCATCCGCATACGCCAGCATCCATACCTTCCTCTTACCCAACACCACTCCCCCCGTCTGCCCTTACCTCATCACCTCTTCCAAATCACTTACGTATACATTAAATAGCATCGGGCTTAGCGGGCACCCTTGCCTCAAACCCTCCCACGTCCTAAAGCACCCCGACACCCTCTGTCTCCACCTCTGCTTTCTCTAATCTTCACTGGTACTCCGCTTCCTTCTCTGCATTTTCTTGTCCATTTCTTCAGCGAAACCCCTACCTGCCTCCTTCTCTCCCCTCTCCTCAAAATTCTCCACATTTCCGCCTCGTTCTTACATTCCCTCAAATCCTCGCCGCTTTTTCCACCACCTCTAGCTTCTTCTTCTCACATACCTCCTCATATCTCCTCTTTACCTCCGCCACTCTCCTTTCTCCCCTTTCGCCTCTTACACACTCTCTTGCCGCCTTCCTCAGCTTCCTTTTTCTCTGCCTGCATTCCTCGTCAAACCACGCATCCGCCTGTCTTCTCTCCTCCTTTCTCTTTCTTCCACACTTCACTATTATTCGCTCCATCTCCTCTATCGTGCCGATCTTGTCCCATTTAACCCTCCTCAACTTTCTCCTCATATCCTCCATCGCTTTTAGCCCGCACTCCAGAACCTCACTTTCCTGCTCCGTTTCACTCCCGTGTCCCTCCTCTATCCACATCTCCACCCTTAACGGTAGGTGATCCGATCCCAACACCTCCTCTACCTCCATACTCCTTATCTCCCCTCTTGCTATTCCCATCACCACTACATAGTCAATCACTGATGCCCCTCTTGCCCCTATGTACGTTTTATTCCCCTCCCAGTCCCCCTCCGTGCACCTGTTTGACAGCCCTTTAACACCCTTCCTCCATCACCCACTCCTTCATTCTCCTTCCCTCCCCGTTTATACATTTATCGTGCGAGCTCCTTTTCCTCATTGAACCGTCCTTCTTAAGTCCTCCCCCCGCTTTTCCTATTCTCGCTTCTCGCGTTAAAATCCCCCCACACTATCACCTTCCTCCTTCTCCTGCTCTTTCATCTATCTCCCTCCTTACGTCTCCCCAGTTTTTACTCACATATAACACCCCCACATTCATCTTGTATCCCCCTTGCTAGTATTTCACCCACACCAGTCCTTTACATCCCTCCATCATCTCCCCCTTGCTTCCTTTCCTGTCTTCTTTCCATCCAACAATCATTCCCTTCTTCGCCCTTCCCTTCTTCGCACATTTGGTCGCCTCTTTCATCACCTATCTAAACCCCTTTGGTAACTATTCTTTCACCTCCCTCCAATCCTTCTCCATCATCCACGTCTCCACTATCACCACTACGTCCTTCCCGATTACCCACTCCTCAAAATCTTTCCTCCACTTGCACTCCTGTCCTTTCGACTTTATTCCCGCCACATTCCAAAACCCTATCGTTATCCCTTCTTTCCCCCCCCCTTGCTTTTACTCTTTAAGTTATTCGTTCGCTCTTTTTTTTGGACCTGCCACCTCCTTTATCAACATATCTTTCTCCTTGTGCCATATCCACCATTCGTCTCCGAAGCGCAGTTTCTGGTAGAACACTTGGACTTGGTTGCCTCTTATTCTTTCCTCCTTTGCCCTCTCTTTAATCCTCTTTTGTACCTCCCTCTCGCTCTTCATCAAATTATCGTCAAAGTACACATCACTCTTCGTATCTCTTAATACGCCTTTTTTCACCATTAATTTCTTTTTGTCTTCGCCGTTTCTGCACCTCACCAATATCGGTCTCTTTTTTGCCCCCTTCTCTATACCTAGCCTAAATGCATAATCAAATTGAAAATCTGGGACATTCAATTTCTCCGCCATCTTCTTCACCACTTCTTTAACATCACTCCCTTCTTCTACCCCATTAATAATAATATTATTTTTTCTTCTTTCTTTCTCCCTACTTTCCTCCCTCTTTTCCAGTTTAGCAATTCGTTCTATAAGGAATGATTTTTCTACTTCCCATTTTTGTTCTTTCTGCTTTATTTCTTCTTTTAATTCCGTAATATTTTTATTGTAAACTTCCATTCTATTTTCCAACGTTGCCAATTTATCCAAAATCCTGTCCAATTTCGCCTCCATGCCTTCTGACCCTTTTCCCTCTGCTTTTCATTTTTTTCCTACTTGCTCAAAATAATGTTTTAGATCGCCGCAACTGCTCGTACGCGCCCTATTGGATATTGATTCCGCGTAAATCTTTAAATTCTAATAATTATCCACATAACGTACTTAATGAATTTTACCCCTGCTCAAAAAATTGCCTCAAGTCCCCGCAGCCGTGTGTGCGCTCCAGCGCCGTCTGCATGAATGGATCTCCGCGCTCCGGAGTGTACCACGACGCGCCGCTTTCACGCGCCACTCCCACCAGTCGCGACCGTTTTCCTCGCGCACTCTTTACTCAGCCGGGTCTGCACACGACTTTCGCCCTTATCTTCACACGTGCCCGATAATTCTAACTGCTACTTTTATTCACTCTATTGTCTTTTTTTCACATTTGTTTTTACATAACACAAAATCTGCCACACTTATAATTAATCCCCGACCCTGGCTCTAATAGTTTTTGTCTCTATACCACAAATAAATTACTCCAATACGCTATATACATATATATATATATATATATATATATATATATATATATATATATATATGTATATATATATATATATATATACCGGCAAAATTAAAGGAACGCAGATAAATTCGATATTTTTTTCTCCGTGCAACTTTTTTTTGGGCAATTTCAGCGGCATGTCGTACAACCAAGGTAAACTAACTCAGAGCAGTTCCTTTTGCAAAGCTATGTGCCATTGTGAAACCTCTTAAAAAAATAAACCAAAAAGTAGCGTTTTTGCTCTAGAAGAATTATACACTTTGACTTTGTTTAAACATGTAATAAATAAGAGAAATTAAACATATTATTTTTTTAATATCGTGTATTGCCTCCACGAGCCCTTATGACTGCAGTCATCCGCCTTCCCATACTTCTGATGACGCCGTCGATCATTTCTTGAGGCAAATTATCCCATTCTTCAATTAAAGCAGCTTTCACTTCTTCTGTGTTTTGGACAGCAGGAATTCTTGACTTAAGTCGTCTACCTAGTATGTCCCAGACATGTTCAATCGGATTCAGGTCCGGAGAACATGCTGGCCAATTTAACTTTGTTATACCCATTTGGTTTAAATAGGCAATTACACAGCGAGCGACTTGCGGACGAGCATTGTCTTGCATTAAGACAAAATTTTCCCCAATATGTGGAGCGAAAGGTATCACATGGTCCTGCAGGATATCCCTAATGTACCTATCCGCATTTAAAGTGCCGTCCTGAATCACCACCAACTCTGTGCGTGCCCCTAAACATACGCCGCCCCATACCATAACTGAGCCTCCACCAAAAGAGACAGCAGGAGTAAAATTAAATGGTGCATTTTGTTCTCCTTGACGTCGATACAATCTTTCCCTACCGTCAATCGAATATACGCAGAAACGGCTCTCATCCGTAAACAAAACATGACCCTATTGGTCATTATTCCAATGCTGGTATTCTCGAGCGAAGTCTAGTCGCGCTACTCGATGTCCTCTCTGAAGTTTTGGGGCTTTTATTGGCACATACGACTTCAAACCAACTTCTTTAAGTCTTCTTCTTACTGAACGTTCACTTATATTGGTTCCACGAACTTCTTCCAGTACGTTTCTTGTTTGAACTAGAATTGTTTCAAATAGTCATACCCTTATAGATTTAATTATAATATCGGATTCTAATTTAATAAGAAACGTTGGCACACAAAGTGTGCATATAACATATCACGATTTAATTTTTTGTGACATTATAGTAAACCATTTTAAACATACAACTACATACCATACTTACAGGACATTCAAGAATATAGATTATGAATATTTTGCTAATGAACTTCAAAACTTATCATTCCACAATATCTACAGTATGAAAAATATTGATGACAAAGTGAGTGCTTTTAATAACCTGATTTATGAATTATTTAATAAACATGCTCCCTATAAGACATCTCGATTTACAAGACCAATTACACCCTGGATAACTGATAATATCAAATTAATGATACAGTTAAGAAATAATGCCCTCAGTAAGTACAAGAAAACAAAAAATCCTGAACACTGGAACTATTATAAATCTCTTAGAAATTTAACAACAAATACGATTCAAAGAGAAAAGAAAGCATACTTTGATTTTAAATTTCGCACAGCTCCAAAGCAGTTATGGAAGGCATTAAAAGAATTAAATATTTCTAATAAACCTAAAATATCAGTTCCCATATCACTTCAAGATCCAGAATCTTTTAATAATTATTTCATTTCCTCTTTACCTAATACTCCGATAATTGATCAAGATGTGATTAAATTTAATAACACTAACAGAAAATGTAATTTCAGTGAATTTTTTGAGTTTAAATTAGTAGACACTTTCGAGGTGCTTAAAATATTAAATAATATCAAAACTAATGCCACTGGTATTGATGACATTAATGCATGTATGCTAAAACTTTGCTGTCCATATATTATACCTTTATTAACACATATAATTAACTCATGTCTGCTTTCAAATTATTTCCCTACTCATTGGAAACATGCATTAATTAAACCACTTGCTAAAATTTCATCGCCAACTGTTATATCCGATTTTAGACCAATTAGTATACTGCCCACTGTTTCTAAGATTCTTGAAAAAATAGTAGATACACAATTAAGGGTACATTTAGCAGAATATAATATTTTGCCTGAGCAGCAATCAGGTTTTAGGCCTCACCACAGATGTACCACTGCATTACTCGATATCACAGATAACATATTAAGAGCTGGAGACCGTGGTGAAGACAGTGTGCTAATCTTGCTTGATTTTAGCAAAGCTTTTGACACTATAGATCATAATATTTTAATGTCAATATTTCACTATATTGGATTATCTAATAGTGCACTATCTTTCTTTCATTCGTACCTCTCAAATCGTGATCAATTAGTTGTCATAGAAAATGTATCGTCTAAGCCTTATAAAACGACTAGAAGTGTACCTTAGGGATCAATTCTAGGACCTCTCTTGTATGCGGTGTATACGTGCAGCTTCGCACAATACTTTAAATATTTAAAATTTCATATGTACGCAGATGACACTCAGTTGCTACACTCATTCAAAAGCTGCGATCTTATAAATGCTGTAAATGAAATACATTTCGATCTACAAACATTTACTGATGCATGTACTCAACATGGTTTACAAATTAACCCTAATATATCCGTAGCAATACTGTTCAGTAAAAAACTAAGTGAAAAAGACATACATATATCTTTAAACAATATACCTTTAATTTTTGTTGAGGAAGCCAAGAATCTTGGGTTAATTATTGATAATAAATTAAGGTTTTCCTCACAAATTTCAAAGTGTATCCGAATTGCTTACTGTAACCTTAAGTTGATTTATGCGGCCAGATCTTTTTTATCACGAGAATTAAAAACGCTGCTATGCAATAGTTTAGTTCTTTCGCATTTCAATTTTTGTGATGCAGTGTATGGGCCGTGTTTGACTGCAGCTACACAAAAAAGAATTCAGCTAGTGCAGAACTCATGTCTCAGATTGATCCACGGCATACGGAAATATGATAGAATATCACACACATTAAAAATTACGAACTGGATCAACATGGAAGGAAGGAGATACTTACATATGACATGTTTGTTCAATAAAATAATCCATTTGAAATGCCCACAGTACCTTTACAAAAAAATATCATTTCGCACTGATGTACATAACATTAATATAAGAAATAAAGGCCTCTTAACACCACCAATTCACCGAACAACCTATTTTGAGCGCAGTTTTATTTATAATGTAGTAAAAGTGTACAACAGTATTCCTATTGAGTATAAAACTCAATCACTGTCAGCATTCAAAAGATCTGTAAATTTCTTAATGTTTTCACGTGACTCATAGTGATTGTATTTTTAGTTACTGCTGCAATTATTATTATTATTATTATTATTATTATTATTAATGAGATTGTTATTATATACGTTATTTTTATTGTAATTGCGATTCAATTTTACTGCTATTGTTATCATATTACATATATATATTTAAGTTTAAGCCATAATATTATTCTTAGTTTAATTTGGGTTGAGTTGAAAGCAGATTTGCTTGTATAAGCTATTTTCTGTACTCCGCCCATGGGTTTTCTACAATGTCTATTGTTTGTAATTATATTGGGATATTGTAATTTTTTATTGTAGAAAATAAAGAATATTAGTATTATTATTATTATTATTATTATTATTATTATTATTATTATTATTATTATTATTATTATTATTATTATTATTATTATTATTATTATTATTATTAACTGCAGTTTGACGTCTGTTTCGCAGTGTTTGCAACGCTATAAATCGATCATCTATGGCAGTGGTTGAGCGTTTTCTACCCTGCCCTCGTCTTCTGACATACAAACCAGTCTGTCTCAAACGGGTAACATCGTTGATTTTGATTTTCCAAACATTTGGGCAACCTCTCGGAGGGTCCGACCAGTTTCGATCATTTCTATTGCCCTAGCGATATCAGTCGGTGCTAAATCACCCATTATTAACTAGTTGATAACCAATTTGACGATTGTAAATAAAAAAAGCAAATTTGAACGATAACTTATTAAAAAATACGAACGTTTGTCCAAAGAAAACACGCGTTTCAAATGTAAGGCAACAATTAACACAATACTATACAACTTAAAGAGATGTCAACATGTAATTACAAGTCTCAAGTTTTAACTAATGTTTTAAAAAATGACATATGGTAGTAGGAAATGCGACGCCGTCTAGATCTGGCCAGTAAAAAAAAGAAATTTAATGAATAAAATTAAATGTTGTATCCGTACCTTTAATTTTGCCGGTGTATATATATATATATATATATATATATATATATATATATATATATATATATATGTGATGGGTCGATAATTTTAAACATCTGATTTATCTGTTTGCGCGTTTGGCGCGTCTTTTGTTCTTTAAATTAGGGATCACAGATTGCAAGACTTAAACTTTGCAAAGGGTGCTCGAAGGTGATAACAAAGGTGAAAGGATAGTAAAGGTTAGCGAAGTAGGAATTACAAACTTACTTGTGCTGATAAATTGGGTGTTATTTTTTATTATCTCTTTTTGGTTGCTATTAGCAACACTTACATTTTTTACACTGCTTATGTGATCAACAACATATTAAAATTCAAATACCAAATCAAATAAATCAAGGCCTGAACATGCCGCCACCCAGTGAACGGATTCCGTTCAATTTAAAAGACAATTATGAAATTAACACGGCAATGTACACACTTTAATTACAGGACGTGTGATGCTGCCAGAGGAAGTTTTTATCGTGACGCTTCGCACAACGTTATCCTTTCCAGAATGGACGGCTTCAATACGTCCTATACGCCATTGCAATGGTGGAATGTTGTTTTCCTTAATTATGACAAGTTGGCCAATTTCCACAATGGGTTTGGAGTGCCATTTTTTACGGATATGTAATTCTGATAAGTACTCTCGTGACCAACGTCTTCATATGTGTTGTCGCATTTTGTTTATGAGTTCCCATCTAGAAAGTCGATTATCCGATGTATTCTCCCAATTGTGTTCCACTGGTGTTGTTAAGACATCTCCAATGAGAAAGTGAGCTGGAGTTAGAGCAGTGAGGTCATTGGGGTCATCGCTGATTGGACAAAGTGGTCTGGAGTTGAGAACTGCTTCAATTTGAGTTAGTAGGGTAGTCAACTCCTCAGCAGTCAAAAGAGCTTTACCTGCTACTCTATGAAGATGACTCTTGACACTCTTCACAGCAGCTTCATAGAGGCCTCCAAAATGTGGTGCTCGTGGTGGTATGAATATCCATTTAGTTCCTCGTTGTGTCATTGGATTTTGAATGGCCTCTTGATTATCTAAATCTCGTAGAAAAAATCTAAGATCCTGTAGATGCCTCTTAGCCCCGACGAAGTTAGTGGCATTATCACTAATGATTTCTATCACATGGCCCCTTCTTGATATAAATCGACTGAAGGCGGCTAAGAATCCGTCAGTAGATAATGTTGAAACCAACTCGATGTGTATTGCCTTTGTTGCGCAACACACGAAAATTCAGACATAAGCCTTGACAGTCCGTTTTGATCTGCGACCGCCATCTTTGATGATAAAGGGTCCGCAGTAATTAACCCCGCTTCGCAGGAAAGGGCGAAATTGTTGAGTCCGATAAGTGGGTGAAGCACTCATAAATGGTGACTTAAATCGTGGTTTAGCCTTTATGCAATCAATGCATGATCGAACGACAACACGGGTGAGACTTCTTCCATTCAATATCCAATATTTGATACGTAGAGCCGCGAGGGTTCCTTGAGCACCTATATGTAGTTGTGATTTGTGAACACTCCACACAATTAATTTTGTTAGTCTGTGGGCGGAAGGCAACACGATAGGAAATCGTCGGTCATTTGGCAATTCACTGTTTGCTAAGCGACCACCAACACGAATCAACATATTTTCATCAAGAAACGGGTTGAGTGTAATAAGTTTACTTGTTTTAAGAACAGATTTGTTTCGTTTAAGAGCATTTATCTCCGAGCTAAACACGATACTTTGTAAGCTTCTTAATAATACTACTTCACCTTGTCTTAATTCCGTAATTGTTATCTGACCGCGTTGTACACCAAGTTTTCGTAAGTTGTCTATGAATCGTAATACGTATGCCATTACGCGCATGGTTTTTTCATATGAAGAACATTCAGGAATCGAGACAGACTTCGTTGTGATTGAAACATGGTTGAGTTTCACTTCCGGTAAGGATTCAGGTATTACGAAATCATTCACAGGTGGCAGGCTAATTAGAAACTGCGGCCCAGTCCACCATAGGTTGTTTTCCTTCAGTGTGTTCGCATCGGATCCACGGGTAATGATGTCTGCTGGATTCTCCTTAGTTGAAACATGAAACCAATCATTAGCATTAGTTAATTTGTTAATTTCACCTACTCTATTCGCAACAAATGTTTTGAAAAGTCTAGAATCTGATTTTATCCATGACAACGTAATTGTAGAATCAGTGTAATAGAATCGGCGAAAATTAAATCGATTCAACGTTTTACTCACGCGCTCGCTCAATTCTGCCAATAATAATGCTCCACATAATTCCAATCGTGGTATACTTGTCTCCTTGATTGGTGCAACTCTTGATTTTGCAGTAAGTAATCTGCTGACTCTTCCAGTATCCTCGGAGGTGACTATGTACATACACGCTCCATATGCGTGTTCACTTGCATCTGAAAACCCATGCAATTCGATGTCGATGGCCTGATCTAGGCATATCTCTCGAGGTATTTTAATCGTTGATACCTGTTGTAAATCTCTTGACTATTAGTTCCAACGATTGGTGTAATTCAATGGTAGTGGCTCGTCCCATCCACTCTTCAATTTGAATAACTCTTGAATGAAAATTTTACCAATGATTGTAATAGGTCCTATCAATCCTAGAGGGTCATAAGTCCTCGATAATTCGCTCAGGACTCCTCTCTTAGTTGTCGCCTTTGAAGTAATTAATTTTATGTTGTAACTGATGTTGTCCATTGACGTGTCCCAGACCATTCCTAAAGTTGTCACATTGACATTGACTTCCATGTCGTTCCTCGTTAAGACAGTTACTCCATCGTTACAGTCTGTTTTAAAATCCATGAATGCTTGTTTGTTGTTACTTGCCCATTTCCTTAGCTCGAATCCACCACTTAGAAGCAGGTCATTTACTTGATCGTGTAATACTATGAGTTCATTTAATGAGTTTGAGCCTGTTATTAAATCATCAACGTATATGTCCGATAAACATCTGTCACTTCCGATTGGAAATCTTTTGGTTTCACGTAGGGCAAGTTCCCGTACTGTGCGATTGGCTAGATAGGCAGCACTAGCGGTGCCATAGGTGACAATTGCAATTTCGTATGACGTCAGCACTTCTTCAGCACTTCTTCTGGACTATTCCTCCACCATATCCGTTGAAATTTTCTGTCTTCTGGTCTTACTAATACCTGTCGGTACATCTTCGCAATATCAGCCGTAATCACATATTTCCAACATCTCATCTTAAGTAAAATAGAGAAAAGGTCATTTTGAATAGGTGGTCCGACCATCAAGATATCGTTTAAAGATACTCCTGTCGAAGTAGGAGAAGATCCGTTGAATACAACTCTTAATTTAGTGGTGATACTGTTCTCCTTAAGAACACAATGGTGAGGAAGATAGTAGCCATCATGTTGATTTGTGCATGTGTCCTAAATGAATGTATTCACTCATGAATGCGCGGTATTCGGCATACACGTCAGATTGCTTTGCTAATTTACGTTCTAGGGAGAAAAAACGCCGCTTTGCTGACTCATGAGATATTCCAAGTCGTAATGTGCAGTCTTTGAATGGAAGTGCCATTTGAAACCGCCCTCTGATGTCACGCGAGGTCGTTGCTTTGTAGTGATTTTCACATCTTGCATCAACAGGTGCTGGTGATTCCTTCTTGTAATTTTTTAGTTCCCAAAATCTAGAAATTACTTCTTGAATGCCTACCAATCCCACTACGTTGTTGTTTCGTTTTTGAAATTTTGCAATTGGTGGTAATTCTCCGTTGACAACCCAGCCGAAGTGTGTATTAAATAATGTCAGCGGTTTAAGCTATCTATCTAAGCTATCTCTCCCCCAAGTAAAATGTCTCGGTAGTGGGCATTCCCTATGATAAGATCAACCTCTTGTGGCTCCAAAAATTCCGGATCTGCTAATTGGATGTCCTTTGGGATTCTTGATCGATCGAAGTCTAATTGTCGTGTAGGGATTTGATCCGTTATTGCATCGATGACGAGTGCACTAATGTTTATGTTAAAGTCTGAATAACGAGAACTGATTTTTGTAGAAACTACTTTACTGATGTTACGGGTAATTGCCAAATTTGGCCTACAACTGAGATTGGCATGTTTATACCTTTGCGAATAAGTCCAAGACGATTCATACACGATTCCGTTATTACGTTTGCTTGAGCACCAGTGTCTAAAATTGCACGCACTGTTTGAAAGTGTCCCTTATTGTCTTTAGCTGCTACCTTACACGTCGATAATAAAACTCTTGATGGGGTGTAGGTGAAGTTTACCGCAGCTGAGGTGGGTGAAGTTTTGGGAACCAATTCCGACGTGTGTTTGTTGGGTTTGTTGAAGTGGAGTAACGTGTGATGTTTGTTTTCGCATTTTCGACAGCTAATTGATCTGCATTTAGACATCGGGTGATTTCTGCCAAGACAGTTGTAGCAAAGACGTTTCTCCTTCACGAAGCTATGTCGGTCTTCGGTGCTGAGATTGATGAATCTCTCACATTTGTAAATTGCATGTCCACCTTTACATAATTCACAGTTGACATCGGCAATCTGTAGTGGAAACACCTTTGGTTTTGGTAGGTTACTCGAATCATTGAGATGATACGTTTTATTATCTCGTGTAGCTTCAAGCTGCTTGCATTTTGATGATAGAAACTTCGTTATGTCTTCGTACGTTGGCAATGTGTCACAGCTTCTTCCTTCCCATTCCTTCTGTAGTGTATTGTTCAATTTTTCGGCGATTAGTTCTACTAGGAAGTCACCACAATGTTCCACTGGACGGCCAAGTACTTGTAAAGAAGCGTAATGAATTGCAATTGTATCGATGCGAAGACGTAAGGACTGGTGATTATCCCGTTTCATTTGTGACAGGTGAATGATTTATTGATTGTGACCTTTCACAATAAGACGATCGTTCTGGTAGAGATTCCTCAAGTTCATAACCACTGTCGGAGCCCTTTATGCATTTTAGTATGAGAGAGGCGTCTCCTTTCAATGCTCCTTGAAGATAATAGAACTTCTGTGTGTTGGATAATGAAGAATTATTATGAATAAGGGCTTGAAATGAGTCACAAAAATTGGGCCAGTCTTCATGTTTTCTGCTGAATGTTTGCAGTTCTATTGTTGGAAGGTGCACTTGTTGTTGAGGCTCCATTATTGCAGGCATCGTGCTATGTGTGGTATGAACTCTTAGCATAGCTTTCGTACGGATTGTAAGAGCCATGTAATTTCTCTTAAATTCACGTTCTTCCTTTGAAATGTCAAAATTTTCGTCGTCCAGGTTTGACTTCACTAGTCTGAATTCGTTTAACGAAGGTGTAAAGTCATTCAGGTATTCATTGACTCCCGTCACAGCTGTGATGTCCAACTTCTCAGGTAGGTTGTCAAGATATGTCTTGAAGTCGTCCGCTGTGTCCAATAGTGTTGTCTTTTTGGATTGAAGTTTCTTGATAATGGACGCCGACATTTTTGTGCACCGATGCTTCAGCTTATAAACCCGTGGCGTTAGAAATACTCACGAACCGATTTTCTACTAGTCGTATAACACAAACACAAAGAAAGATTCGCGAGCCACACACAATGTTCAACAAGGGCTTATACACTGTTTCGTTTTCGTTTATTGCACGCAACCCAAGTAGCACAAGTAAGTTTTTACACAGTAATAGTAAGAAATTTTAAAATGAATTGAGAGAGAGGTGTTTTGTCAAAGTGACGTCTACGAAAATTGCAATTTTTAAGCTCAAAATCTAACTCAAATTATGTATCCGGTTCGACGGACCATGTTTGCGCGTTTGGCGCGTCTCTTGTTCTTTAAATTAGGGATCACAGATTGCAGGACTTAAACTTTGCAAAGGGTGCTAGAAGGTGATAACAAAGGTGAAAGGATAGTAAAGGTTAGCGAAGTTAGTGAAAGATAAGTGATAGGATACACAAAATGAGAAAGGAACAAGTAGGAATTACAAACTTACTTGTGCTGATAAATTGGGTTTTATTTTTTATTATCTCTTTTTGGTTGCTATTAACAACACTTACATTTTTTACACCGCTTATGTGATCAACAACATATTAAAATTCAAATAACAAATCAAATAAAACAAGGCCTGAACAGTCTCTATTATTAATAATAGGTGTTACTCTGACAAGTTTTCATTTTTCGGGAATAATGCTGGTAATGCAGAAAGGGTTCTAACAAACAATAAACACAGTCTTTGACCTTATAAGCTGGAATTCCATCTTCCCCTGCAGTGCTATTCACTTTCAAATCACGAACTGCAAGCAAAATATCATCATCCTGTATGTTATTAATATTATGAACAGGGTAATTTAAGTGAATTTGTTCTATATACTTGGAATGGCGTTTTTTAAAGACATTTTTAAAATTATTTGTAAAGCACTCAAGGATGTCCTTTTTAATATCAACAAAACTTCCATTATAATACATTTTACCAGGTATTCGAGTAGATGATTTTGCACATAGAGGGTGCCTACGCTAAACCGCTAAAACTAAAAAATTTGAAAAAAATTCCACTTCGTACAGCTGAATCAGTTCTCCTTATGTGAAATATTTTAACTTTCTATCACTTTCGGTTTCACCAGAAGTAACACCAAATCTGTTATTTTAAACGGAACACCATATATTTAAGCATTTTTTTTTTTTGATTCCTCGTTTATATTGCAACATATTTTATTCGAACATATGTTCATTTATATCTTATGGTTAAAAAAAATATTTCTAAAATTTTGACCTCTTAAAGACATCTTGAAATCTCTCTAACTTCTCTTAGACAGAAAATAAAAATATGAATTATATCTCTACTTGTACTTAGAGGATGCCTCTATGAGTAAAATAATTGAAAACTGTCAAAATTTACAGTTGCCAATTATTTTACCCATAGAGGCGTCCTCTAGGTATAAATAGAGATATAATTCATATTTTTATCTTATTCTTAAGAGAAGTTGCAGAGTTCAAGATGCTTTTTACAGATTAAAATGTTACCAATATTTGTATTTCTTGAAAACTATAAGAGATAAGTGTACATATGTTCGAATTAAATATGTTGCAATTTAAGTGAGATATCCAAAAAAATACTAGTGATAGAAAGTTGAAAATATTTGACATAAGGAGAACTGGTCCAACCGTGTGACAATATTTTTTTTCAAATTTTTAGTGCAACGGCAACCCTATTAACTTTTAACGAACTGTTTAGTGTAGATACCCTGTATATATTCGGTATGGTTAGATTTAATTAGGTTCCTAATTCCTTTTTTTAGCTTCTCTATTCTTATTTTTAAATACGCGTATTTGTGTCTCCGATACGTGTTTACTGCCAATTCTCTACTTTTTAACAGTTGTTTTAATGATTCACTTAACCATGGAGGATATTTTTTTATTTGGACGCTCATTAGAGCGTTTGGGAACACATTTCAAAAAACACATCGTTCAGAAACTATAAAATTTGTTGCATGCCATTCACATCTAATTTTATGAACTAGAATTCGGTCGGTAAACTTTTTTTTCATTTTAGCCAGGTTTTTGCATGCTTTGGTCTAGTGTGCGACGTCAAAAATATTAATTAATAATAATCAACAACCAAATTAAAAAAAAAAAACTTGGAAAACTTGGAAAAAACGAATAGCAAAATTGATTTTTTGTATTTTTGGTTATCTCTTTATATGTATTATTTTATTATTCTAAGAAGTTATCTTTTTGTAATATTAATCTGTAATAGGTTTGTCCTGTTGAGTAATAAATATTATTATTAAATTAAAAAGACGTAAACACTGAAAATAATTTAACATAATAACTGAAATTTTTTTTAGTAATTAAAAGATTATAACATTTTTATTTGATAATTTTTTTAAATCGATAAAACTTATAGAAGTGATTCTAAACAAATAGTCAAATAATACCCTATATATTATTTTGTTTTCGGATATACAAAATACTAGTGTAATATTATGATTTTTTAAAAGGTTAGCATACCTCCTATCCAAATGTATTAATTTCAAACTTAGGAAATACTACAAAAAATATACGTATTTAATTTGGCAACTGGTATTTTTTTAATCACATAGGCCAAGTTAAAATAACAATGAAATATCAAGTAGATATGTCTGGCATTTAAATCGATGACATCAATGATAAATCAACAAACTAAAAAAACAAAACTTGTTTTTATCAAACAAATCCATTTGTGAGTGTATGTTTTTATCTCTAGTTATAAAAATGTCAGATTATTATAAGTGTCATAAACCTGCTATTGATAGCAGGGTGTCATGCACTATATGTAGAATAATATTGCCTACAAGTTGCTTAAGAAGTTA
Organism: Philonthus cognatus; assembly: GCA_932526585.2. Classification (NCBI taxonomy): domain Eukaryota; kingdom Metazoa; phylum Arthropoda; class Insecta; order Coleoptera; family Staphylinidae; genus Philonthus; species Philonthus cognatus. The sequence goes on along the minus strand of CAKOBO020000029.1, from coordinate 385,051 downwards.
TAAGAAATTCAACAATCATACATCGTCAACTACTGATGGGTGTCCTTCTTGTTATAAAAACAACAGTCTGCCCAGTACACCTCAACCACAAGATAATTTCTCCGTGAAGTTATTTTCTTAAGAAATGAAAACAATAAACTGAATACTGAAATTGCTGAAATTGTTAAAAGTCAAAATCAAATCACCGAAAAATCTATCGATAAATTATTATCAAAACATTGCAATAACCTTAATGTAAATTTTGAAAATACGTTGGCTCAACACCTAAAAATCATTAATACACTTGAGATTAAACTTGATAAACTGGAACAGGATAACTCAACACTGCAGCAGGAAATTACTCTGTTGAAAACTAAGGAGCTTAAATCAAACTGTTCAACTCACAACTCATCAGTAGATGTCTTCTCTCACCGAAGAAATAATCGACCGTAATAGGAGAGCATTCAATGTTATTTTGTTGAATGTACCCGAATCTAATGATACTCATGATTTATCTATGGTTGCCGATATTATAAAAGCAGTCGATGATTCTATTTCAGCTCCATAGAATATAAAATATATTCAGACTCGGTAAAAGAAGTTCCAAAAAGCATAGGCCGATCAAATTGATATTTCATAGTATTGATGATGTTAACAATCTATTACGAAACTCCAACTGCTTAAAAGAATAGTCAGTTTTTAAGAATATTTCCATAAAAAAATGATCGTACCCCCAGGCAACTGCAACAAGAAAAAGATATTAGAGCTGAATACACGCAAAGACAGGAAGCAGGAGAAAATAACATCAAGATCAAATACGTTAGAGGTGTACTCCGGATCTCGAAGAAAAACTAGATGCTTCCCAACAAAATTTTAATATAAATACCTACTATCAGAATGTGCGAGGATTACTAACGAAGACTAATGAATTTTACAATAATGTCTCTGCAAGCAATCACGACGTTATTGTATTAAGTGAAACGTGGCTACATGAAGGTGTACTGAACTCGGAACTATTTACTGACAACTACTGTGTTTTCAGGTGCGACAGAAATAATCGGAAAATCGAGCACATACTGTAATATCGAACATGACCCAACTATGAGCAAATTCAACTTTCGCAAAGCTAATTTTATTGACATGTACTCAAGTACTTGTAATTCTGATTGGTCTGAAGTTACAAATTGTAATGATGTTAACATTTTATGCGAGATATTTTAATATCATCTCAATAATATATTTGAAATGTGTGTTCCTCGTAAACTGTACAAACAAAAATCTGGCAATTACCCATGCTGGTTTAGCAAAGATGTAATCGTATGATACGTGTAAAAAGGCATTACTTAAAAATGTTTAGAAAACTTAAACTAAAAATGTATCATGAGCTAGTCAAGAAAATACGCGTTGAGATCCGTAATAGAATCAAATTAGATCATGCCTTGTTTATAACCAACTCTGAAAAGTCAGTTAACAATGATCCCAAACAGATATAGTTCTATATTAATAGCAAAAAATCTTAATCTCGTATTCCGGGGATAAAAAATTTTAATGGAAAAAAGGTTGACAACCCTAGAAGTATAGTGAACACCTTTGCTGATTACTTTTCTTCAGTTTACGAGTCTCCCTCTCAATCACAGCAGTCGTCTCTTCCAGATATAAACATTCCGAATAGCACATTTGATATTCAAACAATTACAGATGATGATATATTGTCAGCTGCAAAAAAACTAAAAAACAACCCCTCATTGGGGTCTGACTCGATACCGGCACTTATTATTCGTGATTGTATATATGCACTACTAATTTCACTGAGTCACATATATAATTTAATCATTATTAATGCACGTTTTCCAGACCTGTGGAAAGTAGCAAGGATTACGCCAATAGTCAAACCCGGCGATAAACGTAATATATATACGTAACTACCGCCCCATATCAATAATTAATAATTTTGCTAAAATATTTGAATCAATATTGAGTACAAAAATTTATAGCTATGTTGGGCCGTATATAACTACAAGGCAGCACGGATTTGTAATGCGACGGTCAATAACAACTAACTTACTAAATTTCACAGAATGCTTTGCTGATAAGTTAGATAAAAGAATGCAAGTGGATACCGGATGTACTATTTATAGAATTCGCGAAAGCGTTCGACTCTCTACAACATTGTACACTTGTATTCAAATTACATCAATGGGGTTTCAGCTCCAGAATGGTATCTCTTATAGAATCATATCTGTTTAATAGGGTTAAATTTGTAGAATATATGGGTCATCGCTCTAACATTTTTTATCCTAGCAGCGGTGTCCCTCAAGGTTCGAATCTCGGCCCTCTGCTTTTCCTACTCTTTATAAATGATCTAGTCAACAATATATCCTCGAACATTCTTCTGTACGCTGACGACGTGAAACTATTTAAGACCATAAGCATTAGAAAGGCTTTTTCCAACGAGCAAGCATCAGAACAATAACTCACCTATGATCTAGGGCGGTCCTAAGGAGTGAACTACAGGATCTGAGCCATCCGTATTGGTATTTTTAATGTAAATTCACATGGTTGCCTTTTTCTTGGTATTTTCATTGAATTCATGACGTAGGAAGATTCTTCTGGTCGGGCAGAGGTTATTGGATTGCGAATTGGTTTTTGGTGTCCTTTTTTTTCACGTGAAACGTGGACGTGTGAAAATCAAAATTGAACTGCGATTGTTGTGTCTTGAAAAAATCATATCTTCTGTTTGGACAAGGAAACCCTAAAATTTCTCATCAAATATGAACTAAGCACACTCTAATTAACAATTTTAAGCAATTTATTTTTAGTGGCACTCAAAAATTACGACTTGGTATGACTTTGAAAGTGACATATATTCCAAGCTACGGATCGGACGAAATGTTTAAAAAAAACACAACTAATGTTTGAACAAGGATACCATAAAAATTCTTATCGGATGTGAACTAAGCACACTCCAGTTATCAATATTGAATAATTTGTTGGTCTGTATATTTTATTGTGTTTCGATCTTCTTAGATCTCTTCAGTGCGATATATCCAATTAAAGGAAATCGCAGACACGCGCTTTTTAAAAATTATTATACTATTTACTTAGTAAAATAATTTCAAAAAAGCAGATTTAGGTTTTCTGAATAGATATACTGGGTATTTCATAATTTGGAGTGTCGCCTTGGGAATTTCGCTTATTATAAGAAATAGATTGCCAGTAAAGTGTTGCTGATTTTTTTGCTGATTACTATTCCGATAAAAGGTACGAGGTAACTCTTAGCTTTAATTATTCTAAGGAAAGTCAACTATTTGTTGTATTTAATGCAACCACGGAAAGTGAGAAAATATTTAATTGCAATCTAGAGACAAGAATGTGTTACTCTTCATCAAATTAAGAAGATAAATCTAATATAAACTAACCAACACTGGAAACTTCACAAAGGTAATTTAAATTTGTAATTTTTATAAATATACAAGAGTTGTGATAAAAATAGCCACAGTTTCGACACATGGTTTCGTTAGTATTGCTGCCACATTTTCTCTAATTATTTTTGGTCATTGTTGACGAATTAATTATTACTGACTTTAAGTCCTTTCGATAAATTTCAGGATTAATATTGTGAGATATAGTAATATTGCGGATTATACATTCTGCATAATATATAATAAATATTCCGCAATTCCAACCATCAGTTTGTTTTGGGTATGTGATTTTAGACAGAGGGATACGGTTAGAGACAATATTTTTAATCTTATGCCAGTACAAATTTCTATAATGACTTTTGGTTGAATTGGGATAAAAAAAACTGAAGTCCTTCTGGATTTGTGTAAATCAACATCCAGTGATTATTTTCGAAAACCGGCATGATAAAATTAGTATTTCGTACTTGATTACTTTGCTTCAATATTGAGCTGGCTTCGTGTTCTAAAAAAACGTGTATGGATGGATTGTGTGACGAAAATATTTTTAATATATAATCTATTATAAAGTTGTCTAACCACATTTCGTTGGATGTTGAATGTTAATTCAAAGTATTGTAACTACTATAATATAATATTTCTTGGCCATACATAGTCACGACATAATCTTTTGTAGAGTTCAATTTTGGAATCTCGTCATATCTAATTAACTCGTAATAATTGTTTTTAAGCGTCAAGTTCTGATTTACATCACTTGCATCAAACATTTGTTTTGTGAATGCTTTTTTAAAATATGAATGTTTATTTTTCCTTTTTTTATTCCATTGTTCTTCTACAACATCTATATTTCTTTTCCTTGCGCAACCCTCTCTTGGAATTTCTAATTTTAATTCTCCATATGCAGAAATAATATATTTTCTAACTATTCTAAATAAGGGGGAACATTTTTGTCGAAGGTTTCCATTCAAGATATTATTTTTTTAATAAACCAAACCAATTTTCTACATTTGCATTACTGCATCGTTCTCCCCAAACATCCGCCCATAAAGGGAGATATGGAATGTATTTTTTTTAAATTAGTTCGCCCAAAGTCTTACAATAATAATCATTAAGGGTGCCACTATTGCTTTGTAATCTAATTAATTCTTTGACGTCGATTAAAATGTTATCAAATTTCTGGTAAAATTTGTTATCTTTATAAAACAAGTTTTGATGTTTGATTGCAAGTTGTAAATCAAACTCTTGATGGTCATCTTCCACATCTTTATTATAAATACAATTTAATAAATATTGCTTTGATTCTATTAAAAGTTTGTGCTCGTACTTTGAGTTGCAAATTATAAAAATGCATCTAATTATGTTTGACACAGTTTCAAAGCAATTTATGTCATATATTGATGCCAAGACTTTCTTATTAAAAGTGCCTATAGATTTATTGGGCGAGATGATGTGTGTATTAACATCCTTACACATGATCTTCATTAAATGAGCACAACATAATTTTAAAGTTACATTATCATCCTCTTTATTTTCATTTGTAATTGAGTTGAACTTGGAATTACAGTATGATAGTAAAGAGGAGTTATTAAAAACTTCGCATGTAGCATTTATTATGGCTAAACTGAAATCAGAAACAATTGTTTTAACTGGTGGCCAACAAACATTATTCTTTTTACAAAAACTTTTATAGGCAGAAAGCCACAATGATATTCCTTCAGTAGCATGTACAGATGAGACCATTTCAAGAACAGGTAATATTCTATGATTGCGTGGTTTGATAACACCACAATAATATAGAATTCTATTATTATTACTAATTTTTCTAACAACTGATCCAGTTGCATCTATATATAATGTTATTTGATTGGTGGAATTTTCTGCATATTTATAAAGATATAACTGCTCTTTACTGTAAATATATACCTGGAAAGGACTAAGCACACGCCTAATGTAATTTTTATAATCTAGGTACATTAGATGCATATCCCACGCATCATTTTTTGATCGATCATTGTATGCCATTGTCTCTGTTTTAACTTTTCTATATACCGATTCGGACTGTATGTTCCCAAGGTTCTTTGACAACTCCATTAATTTTATATTTGTGTTATTAAAATCGCTACTTCTTATATTGAGTGCTGTACTATATTTTAATTTATGACCTAACGCAATTCGTTCCAGCCCTTTAACATGACTTGTACATTTGTGACTATGCGAAAAATTTAAATGTGAACTCAATACTGTAAATAATAATTTATCATGATTTCTTAAACATTTCAATTTAAACTTTTTACATCCAATAAACCCACAATTGGCATAAATATTGATATTATATTTTGTGTAATTACATGACTTTATATTAATTAAGCAAGTATTGTTGACCTTTTTCATGAGTTGTTTAATTAACGAAGGATGCACAAAAGGATTTAATTTATTTTTTGATTTGTCGAAAATGGAAGTCATTAGATTCTCACTAACTGTGATATTGCCCTCGGTAAAATTATAGTCATAGTTCAAAATTGTCGCAGGATATATGTTTTTACTTCCAGGGGGAAGTACTTGATTGGATTGCATAGGAAGGATTTCCATTTGATAAGGCAGATGTGGAAGCTCATTTGAAACCTCAAGAGTTGTATTAGTAACGTCTGATATGCTATTATCAAATGATTCAACGTTAGCACTATCCGGGACTTTAATAAAATCATTAAGTAAAATATCCGATACACCTTTATCAATATTTATATCCACTGACTCGTTATTTATTATACTAACCGGATATAGGTTTGTCATCTCATCTTTTTCAATATTATTATTATTTTTAATATCTTTATTTTCAACACAAGAGATTAACTGCATCTGATGCCGAATATATGACACATTTCGCTTAATCATTGAGTATACTTTTTTTTAGATAAATCAGAATCGTCATTGTATAGAAAAGTACTGGCCGTTTTAATTATTGGATTTGAAAATGTTATCGTCACTATAAAACGATCTGAAACTTTTCCCACGAAAAACTCGGTCAGATCATCAATTGTTTTGGCCATTATAAACAAATTTTAAAAAAATGCTTGTAAATGAACTTAATCCAAAATATATCTGATAAGGCAATCAATAATAAACTCATGCAATAAACAAAGAAAAATACTTAACTTAATAAGAGAATTCTTGTAGCAATATCTGGCACTAGATTAAAATCGATGTGATCAATCTAACGATTACAACAAGAATGAATTCGTTTTCAGTAAATTACTCAAACTGGCTAACGTACACTTTGCCTCTTATAAATGAATGATGTTGTAATAAATGTGCATGCACATCAAAGTCTCAAAAAAAAATGATAAATATCGCCTCAATACGTGATCCAATTCATGTGTATTATTTTATCATTAATAATATCCTTTTCAAGTGGGCCTCTCGAATAGCGTATTTTTTTCTATTTTCTGGTAACATTCCGAATACTTTTCCATTATATAATAAACCTCCAATTTTACACAGGAGTGTTTAGTAAAAAATAATATAAGTAATATATAAATTCCTATAACTTAGAGTCTACTCTTATCATTTTTCATTTTTTACACGAACTAATTTAAAGTCGGGATTATGGTGAGTTTTCACTATGGGAATCTCGGCTACTATAACAGCTACAGAAACTTGACTTATTTTAAAAAAAAAATAATAGAAACGGTTAGCAAAGTAGTGCAGTTTAACGAGGAGAATAAAAATACTCTTGTAAAATGTTCCCTGTTCAAACAGAAGTTATGATTTTTTTCTTTAATTTCATCCGATCTTTTAAAGTCATGCCAAGTCGTAATTTATGAGTGCCACTAAAATTAAATTGCTTAAAATTGTTCATTATAGTGTGCTTAGTTCATATTTGATGAGAAATTTTAGGGTTTTCTTGTCCAAACAGAAGTTATAATTTTTTTAAACATTTCGTCCGATCCGTGGCTGGGAATATATGTCACTTTCAAAGTCATGCCAAGTCGTAATTTATGAGTGCCACTATAAATAAATTGCTTAATATTGTTAATTAGAGTGTGCTCAGTTCATATTTGATGCAAAATTTTAGGGTTTCCTTGTCCAAACAGAAGTTATGATTTTTTTAAACATTCTGTCCGATCCGTAGCTGGGAATATATGTCACTTTCAAAGTCATGCCAAGTCGTAATTTATGATTGCCACTATAAATAAATTGCTTTATATTGCTAATTAGAGTGTGCTTAGTTCATATCTGATAAGAAATTTTAGGGTTTCCTTGTCCAAACAGAAGTTATGATTTTTTTAAACATTTCTTCCGATCCCTGGCTGGGAAAATATGTCACTTTCAAAGTCATGACAAGTCGTAATTTATGAGTGCCACTATAAATAAATTGCTTGATATTGGTAACTGGAGTGTGCTTAGTTCATATTTGGTGCGAAATTTTAGGGTTTCCTTGTCCAAACAGAAGTTATGATTTTTTTAAACATTCCGTCCGATCCGTGGCTGGGAATATATGTCAGATTTAAAGTCATACCAAGTCGTAATTTTTGAGTGCCACTAAAAATAAATTGCTTAAAATTGTTCATTAGAGTGTGCTTAGTTCATATTTAATGAGAAATTTTAGGGTTTCCTTGTCCAAACAGAAGTTATGATTTTTTTAAACATTCCGTCCGATCCGTAGCTGGGAATATATGTCACTTTCAAAGTCATGCCAAGTCGTAATTTATGATTGCCACTATAAATAAATTGCTTCATATTGCTAATTAGTGTGTGCTTAGTTCATATCTGATAAGAAATTTTAGGGTTTCCTTGTCCAAACAGAAGTTATGATTCTTTTAAACATTTCTTCCGATCCCTGGCTGGGAATATATGTCACTTTCAAAGTCATGCCAAGTCGTAATTTATGAGTGCCACTATAAATAAATTGCTTAATATTGGTAACTGGAGTGTGCTTAGTTCATATTTGGTGCGAAATTTTAGGGTTTCCTTGTCCAAACAGAAGTTATGATTTTTTTAAACATTCCGTCCGATCCGTGGCTGGGAATATATGTCAGATTTAAAGTCATACCAAGTCGTAATTTTTGAGTGCCACTAAAAATAAATTGCTTAATATAGTTAATTAGAGTGTGCTTAGTTCATATTTGATGAGAAATTTCAGGGTTTCCTTGTCCAAACAGAAGTTATGATTTTTTTAAACATGTCGTCCGAAAAATTCATTTTATCGGAAAATTTTAACGTAAAGTGTAAATAGATTATTTGTATTTTTTTCCTAGCTGTTCAGGAATTCAATTGTGCCAAAAATATGTTGTGGTTTCAGCCAATTGATAATAATTTATTATTCATTGAAAATCGGGCGATGGTGGAGGCGCCAAAATCCGTGGCTGGAAAGTCGTGGCCAACTTCTCATCGGTCAAAATTAGATAGAATGGAGAATACCGATTGACCCTTCACAGCAGCGTCAGTGTAATATTTAGTTTTTTTTTAAATTTATTTGTAAATAATGAGAATATAGACCCGATTTATAAGTTTTAATTCCTAACAGCGAAAATGAAACGTAACAAATTCCACCCTTTCCTCACAAAAAGGACCAAGACCTCTAAACGGTCTTACATTAAACACCTACAACAACATAACACTTAAATCTAGTTTCGCAACCAAATAATCCTACAAAACTACTTAAATTTACAACTTCAAAAATTCTCCCACGCTAGTGGTTAGGACTCTTAATGTCGTACTAATACACAATTCCCAAAGTGCCAAATCTACCATTCAAATTTAATCTTTCGCTCACAGAAGATAAACTTATTAATCTGAATAATCGTATCGAAGATGAAATTAAATAGGTTCACACACAAACAAATTACTCAACCAATATTACACAACACAACTTACAAAATATCACAATTGCTATTTCAAAATTCAGAATCAGAAGAAACAAAAACAATAGTTAATATTATTATCCTCCGGCGATGATTGTAAATCTTTAGCATGCCAGCATCCTAAAAGTCTACCATCATCGGGGTGTTTTAATTCATAAGTCCACGGAGAGAGCTTTTTATGGATAAGAAATGGACCAATAAACTTAGGAGATAGTTTTGCGTTAAAATTATTAGCAGCATTTGATAAAACAAAGTTCCGTCGCCATACCTTTTTACCCACATGAAACTGTAATTCCCTACGACGCAAATTATAGTATTTCTTCCCTTTGTCAAAGGCTTTCCTCAACTTTGTTTATATTTCGACATAAGGCTTACTAAGTTGTTCGGATCGTATGACTGGATTAGGTGACTGAATATCTGGAGATACATCTGGATTTTCTACTGATGAACCCGATAACGAAATCTCTCTTCCCAAATTTACAAAGTACGGGGTGAATCCTGTTACCTCATGTTACCTCATGTTTCAAAGTACGAATACAGCAAGTGACAGATTGAAGAAGTTTATCCCAGACTTTATGATTGCTTGATACATATGAAGCCAGCACAGTTTTGATTACCCGATTTACACGTTCTGTGGGATTCGCTTGTGGATGATAACGTGCTGTAAAAGAAAGCTTAATATCATATTTGGTTGCTACCTCTTTAAACTGTTTACTTCGAAATTGTACACCGTTATCGACTATTATTTTTACTGGAGCACCAAACATTAAAATAACATGCTTTTCCTGCCATTTATAAACATCGGATGCTGTAGCAGTTCTAAGCAGGAAAGTGAGACAAAACTTACTGAAAATGTCATATACGACTAGGATGTACACGAAATCACTTGATGTTCTGGGCAAAGATCCCATAAGATCCATTGAGATAACCTGCTACGGTTTTTCTACATTTACCCGACCAACCATTTGTCCGATTGGAGCTTTCTGCTCGGGCTTAAAACCTGTACATATTTTACAACGCGCAACATACCTAGCAACATCTGCTTTCATCTTTGGCCAATAATATAAGACTGCTAACCGATGAAAAGTTTTATAGGTCCCCGTATGACCTGAAGTAGGAATATCATGGTTCTCATGAATTAACGATACTCTGTGCTCTTTTGGCACAACAGTTTTCCAACAAGAATCAGATGACAACAGCGGATAACCTGGTTTCACATACTTAAAAATTATATCATTCTCAGCACGATAATTAGAATACTGATTGGGCCTATTCAAAATGCTTTCTTTCAACTTAATGTACCATTTGTCTTTAATTTCTTTAGACGCTATCACACTGTTAAGTTTAGCTACACCTCTCGACAAACAATCAGGGACTACGTGATCCTTTCCCTTACGATGGATGACCTCAAAATCATACTGCTGCAAGCGTACACTCCATCGCGCATATCTTCCTGAGGGACTATGTAAGTTGTTTAACCATACAAGTGAATAGTGGTCAGTAATCACTGTAAAATGAGAACCTTCCACACAAGGGCGGAATTTCTCTATAGCTCAAAGGATAGCATGACATTCCTTTTTGGTAGTGCTATAATGTCGTTCAGCTTCCTTCAGAGAACAACTGATATAGCTGACCACATGTTCTCCATCAGCATGTTCCCGCGTCAGCGCAGCATCTACACCAAAATTACTTGCGTCAGTTTGTATAACGAACGGCAATGAAAAGTCGGAACATGTTAATATTGGAGCATTTACCAAATTTTCTTTAATTTTCAGAAACGCCTCTTCACATTCAGTATTCCAACAGAATTTTGCACCCTTTTTAATAAGAGCGGTGATAGGACTAGTAATAGAAGAAAAATTAGAGATAAATCGACGGTACCAACTTGCCATTCCAATAAAACGACGTACATCAGTAACAGTAATAGGGGTGGGAAGATTTACAATCGCTGAAACTTTATTGGGATCGACTAACAAACCATTTTTGTTCACCACATATCCCAAATAACGCAACTTATCCCTACAAAAATGACATGTATCCTTATTTAATGTTAAGCCAGCAGCACTGAGCCTACTAAAAACTTTATCTAAAATAGCCAGATGTTCTTCGAATGTCGGCGAGATAATGATAATATCATCCAGGTAAGCGAAACAGTAGGGCTCGAGGTCCACATCAAGACCTCTGTCTATTAAGCGTTGAAACGTAGCCGGAGAATAATGCAACCCAAATGGTAATCGTATGAATTGAAATAGTCCTCTATTGGGCACAGTAAATGCTGTTATCGGTTTAGATTTCTCTTCAACCGGTATCTGCCAATATGCGGATCTTATATCGAGGCTAGACAATACTTTAGCATCCCTTAAGCGATTTAAAATATGGCTAATGTACGGTAGCGGATACGCATCCTTTTCTGTGATAGCATTCACACGCCTATGGTCTACACAGAATCTATAACTCTGATCTTTCTTTTTCACCAAGACTATTGGAGACGACCAGGGCGAATTAGATGGTTCGATAACATCATCTTGCAACATTCTCTTGAGTTCTAAATCGACTTATTTTTGTAAAATAGGCGACATAGGGTAATATCGTTGTTTTATAGGCTCAGCATTTGTACGGATAATATGCTCGACTAAACTTGTCCGACCTAACGAATTTCCCATCTCCTCAAATCTCCTATTCAACAACTTATCTAACTCGGTACGCTGATTTTCAGACAAATTATCCATCCCTTCTGTCGCACTAACCCTAACTCTACTACACAATTCTTCTTTACTAAAGACCCAACAATTATTTCAAAGATTAGGAATAATTCCCATTTGTTTCCAAAAATCAATTCCTAACAATAGTTGCGGATAAACTGATGGCATAATCAACACATCTACCACAATAGTTTTACCTTCCAACACAATTGGCAAACAAACAACACAAGTTACTGCGCAATCTGAACCATTAGCTACTTTACAACTAGAAATAGAGGGTGGCTTACTTTTCAAAGCTAAAGATCTAATAATATCCCAACCTTTACTACCCAACACTGTATGTGAAGCACCGGAATCTAATAAACCAAACATTTCAACACCAAAAACACTAACATTTAAATACGGCCTTTCGTCATTCTTAATACTACCTAAAATAAACTCTAACACACAATGGGTTTTACTTGAAAAAGTATTCTAATCCAATTCACTAACACGAGACGAGTTTTTGAATTACGAGGAGTTATCACTCGACACGATTTCTCCTGTTCCCGAAGTCGAACATTTCGGACATGAATACTTAGTCACATTTGCCATACCTCAGCCAAAACAATATTTTCTTCGAGGACTTTCACAATTTGTAGCAATGTGTCCTACTTTATTACAGTTCCAACATGTCTTGTTACTTCGTAATGGAAAATTATTTGAAGACGTTTGATTGTCGGGTGTTATTTCGTCAATCTCGGCGACACGACTTGTTCGAAATTTTTGATACGCCAAAGTAGGTTCTACCACTTTATTTGTTTTCGTAGGTGGGGGTACACATTTTACCATACGAGTGGTTGTATCTTCAATCTTTCTACATAAACTAATTAATTCTGACATTTTGTTTACTGATGACAATACTAGTGCTTGTTGATAAACTGGTAATAAATTTCGCCTGATAAATGTGATTCTCTCGATCTCAGACGGTTTTAAAGTCAAACGACTAAAGAGATTTTCCATAACAGAAATATATAAGCATACGCTTTCGTCTGCACCTTGAGTTCTAGTTCGAATCTCTTCCCATAGAGAATATTCATAGTCACAGGGCAAAAACGTGGTTTTAAGCGAAGTTTCAAGCCCAAGTATTGAATTTATCTTTAACAGATCGATACCAAAGCAATGCCAAACCAGAAAATAATTCAACCGAAGATCGGAACAACTGACATTAAGACACTCCACGAGAAATACGTAATTCTTCTATTCGCTCTAAAAAATCCAAGACACTAGACCTACCATCAAACGTTAAATTCCATTTATATACCGGTATGTAGCTAACTGACGAACTACCGAAATCAAACCCACGATTAAACCTTTGCACTGGAACGGAATCAATTTTATTTGGGAGATCTTCCGATTAAATTACTTGTGCCTTGCGTTCAGGTGGTACACTACTGGACTGGAATTTAGGTGACGAAGAAGTACTGTTCCCCAAAGACAAAACACACTCATTTTCTATTGGTGCATCAATCAAACTTAAATTTAGTAAATTATTAATAGGAATATCAATTAAGCTCGTAGTTGGTATTTCAATTTGATTTTGATTAGGATTCGTAGACGCAAGAAGAGGATTTCTACAAGTAGACGTTTCACTAAATTGTTCAGGCGGGGGAATAACATAAACTTTCTTAACATAATCTGGACAAAGATACCTAGATAAAGTATGCAGTAAGGAATCTATTTGACCTAACAATTGATCACGCTGCAAACGTTCAAATGCTGAACAAACATTCAAACTTAACGATCGAGTTTTAACATGAATTAATCTTGACATGATACGATCTACCTCCTTTTTAATATTACTTTCATCTATATTCTTGAAATCATGTTGTAAGTCTGTTAATTTCATTCGACAGTTATCAAGTTCCTTATCGATCGGAAATTCGATCGACTCTAAAATTAAATTTTCTCCATTTTGTTCACTTCTAAGTAAGCTCCTCAAAATCTGACGATTTTCAACTACAGTACGACCTACCGCTAACCCACGAATAGAAATTTCATACATCAATTCATCCCTCAACAAACGATTCACATTCATTCTATAACCGCCATAACTGTCCATCTTGAAATACTATACTCATTTAACTCGATAAATAATACAAAAGATAACATCTATATTCCTCTTTTACCTCACACAAATAACCGTACTCAAATGTAAGACAAGAATAACGACAAAGTTCTGAATTAAACAACAACACGAACAAACAAAAATGTAATTGCCTTCCTGCGATTTCACTAAATTACATCTACCATTAATTCAAGACAAGAAAACACGAATTTCCGAAACCGATTTTTACTCCTAAGTGCTGACTAAAGTTAAAGCTCGACCATTTATACTGAAAATCTAAATGAGGTTTTACAGGGGACAAACTTCTTTTATACTAACACTTACCAATCCCATTTTCCTTCCACAATCACTAATCAACCATCACCATCTGGCTCGACTAAAGTCGGTAGAGAAGGGGGGGGGGGTTATTTTATCTAAATCAAAACATAAGAAAAGGGTGCCACATGGTTAGATAAACAGATAGCGATGACTCAGTGATGAGTAACCATGAATATCTAACTGTGAAAAGAAGAGAAAATTCGAAGGTCGCAAGGATATCATCAAATATGTTTTAAATAAGAAAAGTAAGGTTTATTGATAATTAATGATGAAGAAAAATAGATTAAGCAAGTAAGGGAAAACAAAAAAATTAATCAACATAAGGGATACAAATAAAGGTGGAAGATATATTAATCCCTAAATTCTTTAACGCAAAAAAAAAATATTAAATGTAGTTTTCACGTTCTTATGGGGTACGTGGTCACGACGTTACACCATTACAAAACTTACCCAAAGATACAAATCAAATAAATCCTACAGTATTTTAAATATATTTTTTCGTTTTATTCAGTAGCGCAAAAATAGAATAATAAATAAGAAATATACTCACAACAAACAAATTACCCAAAGGTTGATTTCCTCGTTAAATATTGACAGATTATAAAATTAGAAATAAATGATTTAAGTGATAATATGAATTTATAAATTAAAAAAAAAACGTGACTTTATTTTTCCGATTGTATCCTCCATATTACGTCACAGTGGATAAATGCAACCTCCGCGAATTGCGTTGATCTCGAACTCACAGGACGAAAAGGACATCCAATGAAAATGAACGAATCCCTTTGATAAGGAATATCCGACGATAAAATTCGAAGCACGAAGTTCCAAAATTCCAAAAGTAAATTCATTAAGTACAGCGGCCATCAGCATCCATCAGAGTGGATAATTCCCAGAAGGGCGGCACGGAAATCAACACGAAAAGTCGCCACAGGAATTCAGCACGACAAAATCGTCACAGGAATTCAGTACCGCAAAATCGTCATAGGAATTCGGCACGAGAGACAGCGTAAAGCATCGCCAATAGCACAGAAAGGCAAATGAAAAAGGACCTAGAAGTTCCCTCAAGCATTAAAAAGGGTTTTTCCGACCAGCAAGCATCAGAACAATAACTCACCTATGATCTAGGGCGGTCCTAAGGAGTAGTGAAATACAGGATCTGAGACATCCGTATGACTACGACACCATGTGGTTACCAAAAAAACCAATTCGAGAAATTCAATCTCCACCAAACAACTCCACATGGAAAATTTCTCAATTAATTATCCCTCAATCGAGGAAACACTACTGTGTTAATTATTTTACTTATTAAGAATTTCTTCAGACACAATAATCGCAGATCAATTTTGATTTTCACACGTCCACGTTTCACGTGAAAAAAAGGACACCAAAAACCAATTCGCAATCCAATGACCTCTGTCCGACCAGAAGAATGAATTCAATGAAAATACCAAGAAAAAGGCAACCATGTGAATTTACATTAAAAATACCAAAAAGAACAGAATAAATTTAGAAACTAAAAAAACAAGAATTCATTGCCCACATTTCATCTCCGCCACTGGATTACAAACACAGATACGTAACAGCAGTGCTATTAGCATAAGCTGATTATTATAGAATTTAGTTAGTTCGAGAAGTCATAGATGTCGCCACATCATAAATTACAATTAATGAATCGAATTAATTACAGACCTAAATATACATTTGAGTAACAACATATGCTCCCTTCCCTTCAAAGCAGATAACATATCACTATACCGAATCTAATAATTTCCGATCATGTTATTTTTAAAACTGTTGTCTATCTTACCGATACATTCAGTAGTGAATAATGACAGATTTGACAGACGCAACAAAACAAAGTGATACAAGTGAGTTGTTTATAAATCCACTTTGACGGACAAAAACACAATTATCACTCAATACATTATAGGTAAGTAGTCATAGTAATTATTAATTAGAAAATCCAAGTGCAAATATAAACATTCGAACCTAACCTCAACATCGCATTAAAAAGTTTATTCCCGATTAATTAGCTAATACTGCTGTATTTATTTTTAGATTACCGCTACGCAACGTTCCGGACAATGGTGAATAGAATCGAGAATACCGATTGACCCTTCACAGTAGCGTCAGTGTAATATTTAGTTATTTTAAATTTATTTGTAAATAAAGAGAATATAAACCCGATTTATAATTTTGAATTCCTAACAGCGAAAATGAAACGTAAAACGTTTGACTCTACCCTAAGCAATTTGTAAGCTCAATAAGTGATATTTTGTGATTCAACACGTTGTAATTTAATTTATTTTGTATAATTTTAATTTAATTTAATCTTTTTTAAATGTGTAAAATTTTGTTTAATATTGTATTGTATTAATGTATATTGATCACCATAAACGCATATATTTATACGTTTTCCCTGTAAAAAAATGTTACTTTTGGTGGGAAATAAACATATTATTAGTATTATTAATACTAGTAAGTTCAATGTGTGCTTATAGCTAACGTTAACAGCTATAAATGAGTTTTAAGTTCTTTAATCAATCAATTAAAAACTCAAATAAGTAATTCAAATAATAAGTAGTAGATAAAAAGTATACAAAAATGTATACAACATTGAATGAATTATTATATAAATTCGTTATTAAATTCTAAATTTACTTTAAATATTTCTGTGCTATCATGGAAAATGTTAATTTAGAGTTTAGTTTTAAACTTTATTCATAATTATTTTTGAAATTATTTTGTTCAAAAACCTCTAAACAATTTTCTCATTGTATTTTCTAGAACGCGAAAAAACATTGCGAGTATAGAGTTGAATCATGGAATATGTCAATACAAAGTTTATTTTTGAGCTTTATTCATATTCATTCTTGAAATTATTTTGTTCAAAACTTTAAAACAATTTTCTCATTGCATTTCTAGAACGCAAAAAAACAATGCCTAAGCCCGCCACGATCCGAAACAATGGACAGACAAATCGAAGACAGCGAAATTTCAGATGATAGGTAAGTCACTTTTATATCTAAAACAAATTTTGAACAATCCCAAAAAAGAACTGCTTCAGTTTTGCTTTTGGATTTTTCAGAGTGCTTACTTTAAATTATAGAGAAAGTGAACAGATCTCAACTTCATCAAAAAACTCGTTAGGATTAGAAGCTACAGAAAGTGTACAGATTTCATCTTCATCAAAAAAATCGTTGAGATTAAGAGATACAGAATGCGAACAGAATTTATCTTCATCACAAAACTCGTTAAGATTAACAGCTACAGAAAGCGAACAGAGTACATCTTCATCACAAAACTTGTTAGGATTAACAGCTGCAGAAAGCGAACGTACCTTATCTTCACCACAAAACTCGTCAGGATTAATAGCTGCAGAAATTGAACAAAACTCATCTTTAGCTCAACAATTATCAGGATTAATAGCTACAGAAAGTAAACAAAACGTAAATTCGAAAATTGATCCAGAAACACAAAACTCAGAAGATTTAGCAACTGCAAGAAAAAGGAGTAGCTTGAATTTAATAATAAATTCAATAAGATTGAAATCTGCAAGATTAACAGCTATAGAAAGTGTCCAGAGCCCATCTTCATCACAAAACTCTTTAGGGCTAGCAGCTGCAGAAAGTGAACAAGACGTGAATTCTAAAAATGGGGACATCAATCCAAAGACACAAAGCTCAGAAGACTCAGCAGGTGCAGGAGGAGTAAGGAGCTTGAGTTTAATAAAGAATTTAATAAGACCGGAATCTGTAGGATTAACAGCTACAGAAAGTGTACAAAGCTTATATCCATCACCAAATTCGTTAGGATTAACAGCTGTAGAAACTGAACAAAACGTAAGTTCGAAAAATGATCACAACAATCTAAAGATACAACGCTCAGAAGATTCAGTAGCTGCTGGCGGAGGAAGCAGCTGAAATTCAAAACAGAATTCAATACGATTGGAATCTGTTGGTTTAATAGCTACCGAAAGTGCACAGAGCTCATCCTTATCACAAAATCCGTTAGGATTAACAGCTACAGAAACTGAACAAAAAGTAAATTCGAAAAATGAGGACATCAATCCAAAGACACAAAACTCAGAAGAATTAGCTACTGCAAGAAAAGGGAGTAGCTTGAATTTAATACAAAATTCAATTAGATTGGAATCTTTAGGATTAACAGCTACAGAAAGTGTAAAAAGCTCATCTTCATCACAAAATTCGCCAGGATTAACAGCTACAGAAAGCGAACGAAACACAAATTCGAAAAATGACGATACCAATCCAAAGACACAAGACTCGGAAGAATCAACAACTATAGGAGGAGGGTGCAGCTTGAATTCAAAACAGAATTCAATAACATCGGAATCTGTAGGATTGACAGCTACAGAAAGTGCAGAGAGTTTATCTTCATCACAAAATTCGTTAGGCTTAACAGCTACTGAAAGCGAACAAAGGGTAAATTCGAAAAATGAGGACACCAATCCAAAGACACAACACTCGGAAGATTCAACAACTGCAAGAAAAGGGTGCAGCATAAATTCGAAACAGAATTCATTAACATCGGAATCTGTAGAAAGAGAATACGACATGTATTCATTACAAAATATACAAATCAATTCAAAATCAGAAAACTCGCAAGATTTTACAACAATAGGATTAAAATCACAAAATCCATTTAGTTCAGAACCTGCAGAAAGAAGATACAACATATATTCCTTACAAAATATAATCATAAATCCAAATCGACAAAACACAGAAGATTCCATAACTGTAGAAAGAAAATGCGTCACGACTAATTCATCACAAAGTTTCGAATCTGTAGGAGCAGAACACAATATTAATTCAAAATTTTTAACATGTATAGAAACAGGAAATACCAGTAAAAACACCGAAGAAAATCATTGGACAAATCTGAAAGACCAACACTTGCAAATTCCCACATTTTTAGGAAGAGAACGAAACAAATTTTCATTAGAATACTCAAGGAATTCAAAATATGTACCAAGAAGTGCATATCTAAGAAACTCGAAATTTCTTAGAAAAATAGGCAGGATGAGTGTAGAAAACGATAAATCATATTCACAAACCTCAACAAATTCAAAATATGCGGAAACGTATTATGGAACATATCCAGAAGACGTGAGAAATTCAAAACCTACAGAAAGTGAACAAGGAAAATATTCAGAAGACTTGAGAGTTTTAAGATCTAAAGGAAGATATTCCACGCCGGAATTGAGAAATCTAAAGTCATCGAAACACAATATATCGCGAAATTTGCAACGTGCAGACAAAGAACTTGAAATAGTTTCTTCACAAGACTTAATAAATTCCGAATCAACAGGAAGAGATTATCATAGAAAACACAATGTATCACAAACTTCGAGCCGTTCAAAATCTTTAGATAGAGAAAACAGAATATATTCTACAACAAACTTAAGAAATTCAAAATTAGAAGAAAAAGCACATAGAACGAATTCTTTAGAAGAATCAATAAATTCAACAGTTGCTGATAGGACATATAGAACACATTCGCCAGGAAAATTAAGTAAATATAGTACACATTCACAAAGACACTCAAGAGAATATAGAAAACATTCACCGGGAAACTTAAGATATTCTGAATCTAATAGAAGAGATCACAAATCAAGAAAATCGACAAATAGAAAACATTCTTCACACGACTCAACAAACTCAAAATTAGCAGAAAGAGAATATAGAACACATTCACCGCAAAACTCAAGATCCACTAAAAGAAAAAACGAATCACATCTAAGCCAAACCACAATAGTTTCTAAATTTGTAGAAAGTGGACATATAAAATATTCTTTACACAGCTTAACAAGTTCCAAATATTCAAAAAGAGAAGATAGAACAGATTTTTCAAAAGACTCAACAAATTTTAAATATGCAGAAAGAGAATATAGAGAGGACTCTTCGAAAAGCTTAAATTATACGAAATACACAGAAAGGAAATATAGACGAGATTCTTCAAGAGACTCAAAATATGATGAAAGAGAATATAGAAGGGATTCGTCAACAGATTCTAAATATGAGAAGCGAGAATATAGAAGGGATTCTTCAAAAGACTCAAGACATTCACAATATACAAAAAGAGAATGGATTAGAATGGATTCTTCACAAGACTCGGGAAGTTTAAAATGTACGGAAAGTAAATGGATGAAAAAAGATTCTTCACAAAACTCAAGAAATTCAAAATATACTGAAAGAGAATATAGAAGAGTTTTTTCTAATGGATCAAAATATGCAGAACGAGAATATAGAAGGGATTCTTCACAAGACTCAAGAGATAAATCACAAAATTTAAAATCTTTAAAAAGAGATGAATATTATGAAATGCAAGGTGTGTTAGAAGTAAAAACGATCCATATTCATTAGAAAATACTACAACTGAACTAACAACAAGAGAACTAAGCACGCAATCATCACAACAAACAGACACTAATCGAAGAACACTTGAGCTTTCCCTACGTTTACAAAGTAAAATTGTTAAAGTCAGCAACAGCAAACAAAACACTTATTCTGAAACGGGTTTCAATACAGCAAACAGGATTGTTACTCAAACAATTTCTTATACAAAAGCACATTCCAACTACAAAAAATCTTCAAATGGGAACAAACTAATCGACAAACATAATACTGGAAGAAGTGATTGCGAAATTAATAACAAACATAAAATCGAGAACAAATCCAATAAGAGGATCTGATTTAAAACTGATCCCCGCAATAAGAAATATTTGAAACAAATCAGGTTGAGCCAGATATTTTTAGAAAGGCAACGCGGGATCGAACTCCAGAAAATGCTAAACGATGAGGGTGACGCAGATGATCTGAATGTGAGTGATGACAGTGGTTGTGATTTGAATCAAAAGAATGAAAATTGTAGTAATTTTGATTTAAGTAAAACTTATCAAAATAACACCAACACATTAGAAAAACATAACCTAAACGATGAAAATAACAGGACAAATATTTGTATTTTAAGCGAACAAACAAATAATAGTACAACTGATTTAAACAAAATTGATGGAAAGGATAAAATAAATAACGCCAATCAATCAGACAAAATAAATAAAAGTGCAACTGATTCAAACCATACTGATGGAACAGATAAAAGTAGAATTGATTTAATTTATACTAACATAATAAATAAAAGTGCAACTAATTTAAATCAAACAGATCGGATAAATAAAAGTACAAATAATTTAAATGATTTTTACAGAATAAATACAAGTATAATTGATTTAAATCAAACAGACAGAGTAAATAAAAGTGCAACTAATTTAAATCAAACTGATCTATTTGGCAAAATCAACAAATATGCAACATACTTAAAACAAGTTGATTTAACCAATAAAATAAACAAAAGTCCAACTGAATTAAATTCAAGTGGAGTAAATAAGAAACCAGAACATATTGCAACCTAACAAAGTGCCAAAAGAACATGTTTTTACGAAATTAATAAATACAAAAGTAATAGTGAGTGGAATCAGAGTGATGGACACGTAGAAACTTCAATAATATCTGGTTTGAATCAAAACGACTAACGCAACAGTTTACATAAAACTGGTGAATGTAATTTAAATCAAAATAAGAAAAACAAAAACAATTACACTAATTGTGTCTTAAATGGAGCTTTTGAGAATAGTATGAATAATTGTCATAAAAATTTAGAGTGCAATGAAACTAAAGTTGAAAATATTTCTTGCGACTTCAATAAAAACGTTAGGGCCTGTGATTTAAATCAAATTAATGGTGAATTAAATCCAGCTGAAAAATCAAAAACAGCAAATTTGGAATTAAACACAGACGAGAAAATTGATAATTCGTTGATTGAAAGCTGTGAAAATCATAAAACAGACAATCAAAATCTGATTAAACATATTGACGTTGAATTAAAACACTTAGAAACGTCAAAAATTGCAAATAAAAATGTCAATGAACATCGTTGGCCTAATATAATTGAAATTGATACGTCAGAAACAGTAAACGCTAGAGGAAACAGAGAAGGCGGGATTAGCAGTGTTTTGATAGACAATCAAATTCAATATTGTGTGGAGAATTTTTATAAATATGTTGGTTTGAAACGTAAAACGTAAAATTTACTAACATTTGGAGAAGGCGAAATTGTCGATAGTTTAAGTAATAATCAATTTCAAAACACTTAACATAATTTTAATGAAAATCTAATAGGAGTTACACAATCTACTCAGGTAATTCACAAAATGAAAACTAAAGGTAGAGAGCAAAGAAACCGAAAAAGAATTTTGACGGAGCAGGAAGAATCTGAAACATCGAAGCAAAGTGGATTATTTGAAGGAGAGAAGATCATCAGGAAAATCGTGTTAGATCAAGACAGGAAAGAGAGAGAAATAAAAGTAGGGAGAGAAGAAAGAGTGCCCATCGAGAAGGTGAGAAAGTCAGTTTTGAAATTTCTACAGAAAGCTAAGATGTGAATCACTCGTTGCAAAGTGCCAACAGTGAAAACAAATCTTTTGAAATTAATAGTATAGACAATATTTGTTGTAAAATCTGCAAAGTTTGCTTAGGAAAAATGTTTGTTGATACTTCAAAAGAAATTAATAAATCAATTGAAATGATTACCTGCTCAAAAGAAAACATTAAGGAAATAATCGGCACCGCTAAAAGTCCTGTTACTTTATACACTATTGAAAACAACGAACAGCTTGAGTTAAAACAAATTCAAAACAAAAATAACGACGCAATCAAAGGAAGAAAAGCGCAAGTAAAAGGCAATTCTTCAACAAGAAATCGAGAAATTAAGAATCATTTACCGAAAACAAATGAACAATTAAACATTTACCTAGAACGCAAGGATAATTTGACAAAAACAGCAAAACAAAAAGACATTTTTTTAATAAAAATGAACAAATTAAAGATAATTCGTCGAAAACAAGCAGAAAGATATTGAAACACACTTTTTTATTAATTAAAGATAATTTGTTAAAAACAAATGAAGAGAAAACGATAGATTTTTTGTAAAAGGAGATTCCGTTTAATAAAGAAACAGAAACAGATAATTCTGAAAGAAAAATCAAGGACAATTTGTTAAAAAGTAACCGAATAAAAAACAATATTTTTGCAATAAAAGACGGCATGAAAAGCTTTGATAATAATCGAACCAAAGACAAATCGAAAAGGGACCAAAAAGACGAAAGGATAAATATTGAAGATATTTCTTCAGAAACTATAAAGAGCAAAGATAATTCTGCGCAAAGTAACGGCAACAAATGTCAACTAGAAAGAAAAGATAACAAACCACGAGGCGCCATAAGAAAATCGAATAAAGTTGGGTCTCACAAAATTCTTGAAAATAAAATGGAAATTAAAGGAAGCGTCTGTAGTAAGAACTGCAAGTCACCGCAGGATATTGAAAAGGAAATGGAACGTATTTTTATGAATGTTAATAACTCTGTTGGGCAATCACAAAAGCAAAGTGAAATAGAAGACAGAAATAATGTTAATGAAAAGTCAAAAAGGCAAATAAAAGATGGAAAACTAATTCAAGAAAAATCACTTTAAAAGAAATTTAGAGATGGAGGCGATTTTCAATTAAAATCACGAAGGAAAAGTGAAAATATACTGCCTTTTAAAAAAATCAGAACACCAAGTATTTACTGCACGATTTTAATAAAATTTACACAATTTGATCATGTAAACGAACTGTATCGATGATCAAAAAATCAACTTGAAAAACAAAGAAACAAATGAATAAAAATTAATAATGTGTTGGGGCTCCACGATTTCCCAAACACTCATTAACACGTCGAGGCATGCTAGAAATCAGGCTGTCAATATCGACTTGGGGTATTTCATTTCAAACTTCGATAATTTGACCTCTAAGTTCCATTACAGTGTTAGCGGGGCGCTGTAAGTTACTTATTCTAACACCTATCATATCCCAAACATGTTCTATTGGCGAAAGATCTGGAGAACGAGATGGCCAAGGTAACAAATTGATTTCGGCACTATCAAAAAACTGTCTTGTAATGGCCGCTGTGTGAGGTCGGGCATTATCTTGCTGAAAAATGGGGTTCTGCAAGCCATTTACATAGGGCACTAACACTGGCCGTAAAATGTTGTTAATATACCGAATCGCGTTAAGACTTGCTTCTAAAAAAACTAGAGGAGACCGACTACCATATGCTATCGCCCCCCAAACCATAACTCCCTGTGTAAGAGCCGTATGTCTTTCAACGTCTCACTCTTCTGCGACCATCATGAGCCCATAAACAGAACCGAGACTCATCGCTGAAGATAATGTTATTCTATTCATGGGTCCAATGTTGTCTTTCCCTGCACCAATCAAGTCTTGCTCTGCGATGCTGCGGAGTAAGAGATAGACACAATTGTGGACGGTAGGATCTTATACCAAAACTGCGGATTCTTCTGTAAACAGTAGCCATGGATACTCTTTGGCCATTTAGAGCCAACCAGTCATTTCCCAATGCCCGCGACGTTGTAAATCTGTCCCTTAAAGTTGTAAGACGAAGAGCTCGATCTTTACGCTCAGTGGTGCTTCTTGGACGTCCTGATCCAAGTCTACGTCCATTCTCCCCAGCTTCGGACCATCTAGACCAGCAGCGTACGATCATTGATACACTACGGCCTACCCTTTCAGCAATAGCACGAACCGAAAAACCCGCTTCTCGCATTCCAATAATGCGACCCCTTTCAAATTCACTTAGATGATGATATTGTGCACGCCGACGAACACGGGGCATCTTTTTATGTTTTACAAACTGAAACGTCAAACTACTCAGAGGCTACTTGGATATTAGAAGCAATTACATTAAAAAATCAACAGCTCTTCATAATGGTGAAATCAAGGAAAAATACCATTAAATAGTAACCAAAACAATTGATTTTTTGATCATCGATGCCGTTCATTTACATGATCAAATTCTGTAAATTTCATTGAAATCGTCCAATAAATACTTTGTGTTCTGATTTTTTTGAAAGGCAGTATATTTTTCGGCTTTAAAAAATATAATAAAATTAATTGATTCTGAAAGGAATTACATTTTCTTTTTTACTTTTAATAAAAAAAAACACAGATTTTATCTTTAATTTTGTTCTCATTAATCTATTAAAAATAAAACAGTAGTAAAACAAACCGAGTGACTTATTTAATTATCTATACGGGAGATTTTACTAAATTCACAGGTTTTATTTATTTTTGTGTTAAGTTTGTAAATTTCATGTAAAATAAATAATCTCTTAATTTTTCACAACTCTTCAAAGAAAACATCCTTTTAGAGCCGTTGATTTTATTACACAATTTCAATATTGACTAAATTGAACATTTCTATGAAATAAAAATGTTGTTGAGACAAGAAAGAAATGTCTTTTAAAGATGTTTAAAAATGTCTGGTATTTCTTATAATTGGCAATTATTTTCTAAAAAAATGTATACATTTTGCTGAGATAAAGAAAAGGACATTCTTTATCTCAGCAAAATGTATATACTTTTGATGATGTTGAATCATATCTCAATTTTCGCTCAATTGAAAAAAAAAACAGTTATCTTAATGATAGGTAAGCAAACTAAGCTATGCAGGGCAATGATTTTTTAAATACTTTGCTAGAATATAGGAAATTTGTCTTTTAAGTATAAATATGCATAAGCTGTAAATCTTCAGATATTCGTTGTTTTTTTAAGAGTTAAAATTGAAGCTTAAAACGAGTGTTTTCCACTCCCAGATTAAGCAACTCGCTTCGCTCGCGCGCCTCGGTAAGTACAAATTTTCTTGCTTTTCTAAACTCGAAATGTTACTTCATGCTTAGTGTGAGAGTGGAAATCACTCGTTGAAAGCTTCAATCTGAATTATAAAAAAAAAAACGACGGATATTTAAAGATTTACAGCGTATACAGAAAATTGGGGTATGTATACTAAAAAGAAAATCTTCCTGTATAAGAGAATAAAAAAGCGGCGGATATACAGACAAACCTATACCGTGCGTTTTATTCAAGTATGGCCTTAAGGACTTACATGGTAAAAATTGTACCCATGTTAACTTTTGTTTTTATCAATAAATCAAACATATTTCTAAGAAACACAAATAATTAAGCCAAAAATGCACCTTACGGAAAATGACAAGTAAATGTTATAAAACGGCACGAAAATTTGTTAAGAGGGTGGGGGGGGTTGACCATGTAAATCAGGTATGGGCAACCTTTGACATGTTAAGGGCCAAACTTTACTTTAGCGTGCAAATACGTTCGCGGGCCGCGTTTAGAAGTACTTAGTGCATTATAAAGTAGTGATAATATTTTTTGCGATAGATATTAGACATGAAATAATACGACAATGTTATTATAGTACAATTTATTGAAATAACAAAATGAAATTTACAAAAATGGTACATTATAATTAAATCGGTAAATTTGCAATTGTTACAAACTACGAAAGTTAAATACACCGAAATCATTGATACACCTGAGCTTGAATTTAGGAAACTAATCCATCGACATTTGGATTAATTCCACTGACACAAAGACGTAAAGATTTTTCCAAATTATCGTCAGTCAGTCTTGTACGATGTGCTGATTTATTAACTTTCATCAATGAAAAGAACTGTTCGCATTTATAAGTACTGCCAAACGCACAAATTAATCTTCTTGCGAATTTTCTAAGCTGCGGAAAATTGTCTTCTAGGTATTTTTTGTAGAAATCGCACAACTCTACGTCTTCAAATTTGGATTTTAGGAATGAGTTTTCTTGAATCTCGATCAACTCCATTTGTAAGTGAATTGGAGCATTTTGTACAATATATGTTGTAGGAGTAGCAAATAAACTGAAACAGTCTTCCATGATTTTAAATTCGCAAAATCTGTTTGAAAATTGTTCCGACAGTAGCTTGAGTTCTTCAGCATATTGAGCATAAGCAATATTTTCATACACAGAGAGCGTGTTGAAATGGTAACTGTTACTAGACAGCATCTGTGACTCCAACAAGCGTAGTTTGATCTGAAACGCTTTTAAACGGCTGTAAAAATTATTTACTAACTGTCCTTGTATTTGAAGTTTCAAATTTAAATCATTCAAATAGCCTGTAAGATCGACCAGAAATGCTAAGTCACATATTCATTTTGGGTCACTTAATTCAGATAGTGGTTTATCTTTTATTTTCATAAAGTCTGCTATCTCATTTCTAAGCTCGTAAAACCGTTTCAACATTTTTCCTTTGCTCAGCCATCTGACTTCACAATAATATATTACGTCGTTATATTCAGCTGATATTTCATCTAAAAACGCCTTGAACTGACCTGACGATGGTTAAGCCCTCGGGATCGAATAAAGTTGATAGTTTTTACTACCACATTCATAACATTCTGGAGTTGAATGGACTTAGAACACAAGTTCTGTTGGTGGATAATGCAATGAAGGACTATCAAATCATCTTTTTGCACATTTAATTCTGTTGCTTTTTCATTTAAAATTCCGATGAATCCTTTACGTAAGCCGACCATGGAAGGTGCACCATCAGTGCATACTCCAATTAATTTTGACCATGGCAAGCCAAAACTTGTGAATACCTTTTGAACTTCAATAAAAATATCCTCTCCTGTAGTGGTTCCTTTTAGCGGCTGTAAAGCAAGCAATTCCTCAGTAACAGTGAACTCCTTATCAACACCTCGAATAAATATAGCCAGTTGAGCTGTGGCAGACAAATCGGTGCTCTCGTCTAATGCTATGGAAAATGATTCAAATCCAGCCATTCGATCAGTCAATGTTGTTTTTATATCATTTCTATACGTCGATGAACAGTTCGTCTTGACAAACTAATTTTTTCAAATTCTTTTTTCTTTTCAGGACACATAATAGCGCAAACTTCTAACATACACTCCTTGATAAATTCTCCTTCGGCAAATGGTTTTAATGCCTTTGCCAATTTTGAGCTAACTATAAAACTGGCTTTCACAACATTATCAAGTTGTGTTCTTTGTTTATGAAACATTTGTTGCTGTTTTTCCAAATTTGCGGTAATCTTCTGGATTTTGTCTGTTCTTAATTGTCCTGTCTTCTTCTTTCATTACTAAAATGGATTCATTGCACAGCAAACAAATAGGCTTACCATTGTGCAAGATAAAAAGAATTTTTCAGTCCATTTTTCTTGAAAATGGCTACCCTCTGTATCTACTTTCCGTTTCTTTCCACCAGACATCAGTTTTGTTTACTGTTCGTTCAATAAACTTAATAATAAACTATAGTTAGTAACCACTTAAGATATCGCTTGTCCTAGTTATCACCTCGGTAGCTCAAATAGAACTGAACTAACGTTCGGGCCATCCACCCGCTTATATAGGTAAAATGAACGAATAATTTGGAATAAACTAGTTTAGAATAATTGAGAAGCAATAAATCTTTTGATGTGTCGCCCGTGAGGCGGCAAACCTTAAAGAATTTGATCCAGCAAGTCGAGTGGCGGCGATTATCAAAGAGTGAGGCGGCAAACATCAAAGAATTTGATGTTTGGCGCCTCACTGTCACTCCCGTGAGTATAAGTACCTAATGTAATATTTTTGTATTTGGGTTTTTTCACAATGTCTCGCGGGCCGGATCATATCTTACAGCGGGCCGGATCTGGCCCGCGGGCTGGGGGTTGCCCATATGTGATGTAAATTGTGTATGTTCAGATGTTCGTTCCAGCATTATTATGAGATAATATTTTTAAAGTTTCTTTTACAGAGACATGTATGTAACGAAACGGAGCAAATAGATTTTTTTAAACTTTTTTATTTAACGAAGAAATCATTTATGTTTTTAGGTCTACTTCGAAATAAAATAAAATAAATTATTTGTTTGTTAAAGATGCAGAAAAGTGAAAAAAAACATATTTGCCTCGTTTCATTACAAAAGGCTCAGTACATGTGTTATCGTCGCTTTTCCCAAGCGAGTATAACAAAAATTCAGTTACACCCCAAATTCATTTGCGGGCTTAACCTAATCCTATTTTATTATTTGCAAACTGGTAAAATCCGTGTCTCTTAGAATTTGTGTTTATGAATGTCATTAATACTGAAACGCCCATAATGCTAGCTAGAAGATTTGTCCGAGATTTCAGTAATCCTCGACTGGTCCTTTCTCTCAGCTACCTAAGTGCAAGAATAGGCTAAACGGTTTACGACCGTTGTTTCACGTGCAAACACGCAGCCGTTTATCTGGCCCAAAAGGCCGTGCCAACATTTGGTTTTGGCAAAAACGCTTGTGACGTCAGAATAATTAGACAAAGACACGTACGGAAAATTCGACCAACAATAAATAGATTGGAAAATCCGCAGCATTTTTCGCTTCTCACGGTTTCTAAGAAAATCGCGAATCACATCGACTCTGCAAATGCACAATTAAATAGCTAAGAGAAAGACCTTTAATGTGATATACATCACGAACAAAGATGTTACTTACTGGCTAACACTTTTTTTTGTTGTTTTCATTTCTTATTTAATTTAACACTTCTAGCTGCTTGATGGGAAAGAAGGTTTTCGTGATATGATTTTTCCCTGGGAAACATCAACATAACCATATTTTCGATTTGTAAATACTTTATATTATTTATATTTATATTTGGGCATGTAGAACACATACTACTTTTTATTGTTCATTTTATTCACCTTTTATTTTTTTGGTTAACCATTTTTCGCCTGAACCCAAGTTAAACTCATTTGTTTCAAGGGCGGACGGGCGAAAAATGGTTAGCGTTTCCCAAAATTAGTAGTGGGGGATGCGATTTTCGGGCTACCATATATGTATAAGGGCTGATAACTTAAGTCAGTTGAAAAACAGTGTTTAAACAAGTATAATCGAGTTATCAGACCGTCGCCTAAAAAGTTATAGCGTAAACATTGTAAGTTGTGTTTTGTGTGCCGTTTCTTTGTTAATATTTTTTTATTTCATTTATTTATTTCTTTTTCGTTTATTTCTCCTTTATCGTACATTCATTTTTTTATTATTTGTTATTCCTTATTTTGTTTGTTGTTATTAATAAACCTTTGTATATATTTTTTTATTAATTTGAAACAAACAAAAATCTTTTTTCATTTTGAATAACATTTACGAAATTATTTCCTGACTAACGAATTTATAAGTGAAATAATATAAATCTCATGAGTGCTTCCTAACCGGTTAGGGTAAGTACAGTATTTTAATTATTAAGTGATTGTGTTAGATTAAGAGTTAATCAGGGGGGTACCGAATCAGACATCAGGCCAGTTTTTTTATATTAACTTGTTTTGATCGGGAGCCTTTGATTCGAAAAGTCAAAGTCCATAATATCCCCCCGTGATACATGTCTCTGTAAAATAAAATTTGAAAAACATTACCTTATAATAATGCTGGCACGGAAATCTGAACATACACAATTTACAAACGTTCGTGCGATTTTATAACATTTACTTGTCATTTTCGCCAAGGTGAAGGCTTAATTATTCGTGATACAAATTTCATCTTTAAAAACGAAAATAAAGCAATGTAACGTTTAAGTCCTTCTAACAATGAACATTTCGTAGAAAAATGTTTCAAATTTGTACTATAACAAAACTTCACATCGGTGTATTCCTCGTCGGTCCAAATAATGTCGTTGTAAAAGTTGGGATTTGTTAAACATCTAGCTTTGTACCAGTTACAAAATTCTCAGGGTTCAAATAGTGTTTTTTTCGAATCGTGTAAGGACGGATTTTTTTCTTTCAGAATCCTTAAGGCAGGATTTCTTGAAATTCTTTGTTTGTCTTCTATTTGCCTACTTGATATTTCTGGATTTACAATTACAGCCCCAATAGCAATAAGTCCAGCTTCTTCTGTGTCTAATATATTATATTCTCTGGATCTCGGGGTAGTAAAGGAACCGTGGTTGATGAGATTCGCCTTTAACCGTTGGAATATGAATTTATCGGGCTGTCTTCTCTCCGGATATCGAGTATAATATGTTTCCAAGGCAATATTAGAATTACTGTTGCTTTGAATAAAGCATTCTAACATATCAAACTTTTCGTAATTTTCGTACTTCATGTTTAAACACTTAGTTTATTAATACACAACACAATACAACAAACAACTAATATAATAACAACGTTGTTTTTTGTTTTATGCGTAACAGGCATCATTTTATTTACAAGCCTACTGCGTTTAATGAGAAATATTTAAAATTTAATAAAAATATAATATACCTCAATAAATTGCAAATAATCATCAACATATTATATATCAATGAATAGAGAGAAAAATAACAAATTTATAAATAGCACAGCCAACTTATTTAACAAAATATAACTTTGGGCTGTATCTCTTTTATTAATGAAGATAGAAATAATCTGAAAAATGCACTCGTTTCTCCTCGAAAAAGTAGCTGCAGAACATACAATTCTTATCCTGATAAAAATAATAAATGACTGAGATATTAATAAAAATCGAATATGGAAAATATTGAACTTTTGGCTATAACTTGAAAAAAAAGACGATAGCTAATTTCTGTTTTCGACATTGAGCTTTCCTTAAAAAAAGGTGCTCGAGGATGCGCCATCTTCTTATAACCGAGATTCCCTATAGTAGCATCTAATTTAGGCCACCCTGTACACTTATCTCTTATACTTTTTAAGTAAAAAAAATATTTCTAAAATTTTGACCTCTAAAAGGCATCTTGAAGTCTGTCTGTAACTTTTCTTAAGAATAAGATAAAAATATGATTTATATCTCTACTTGTACCTAGGGGATGCCTCTATAAGAAAATGAATTAAAGACTGTCAATTTTGACAATAAGTGATCTTAAAATGTTAAAATCTAAGTGACCTCTATTATGACAAATTAAATATAAAACATTCTTTAAATCTGACATAAAATTAGTACTAATATATTAAACAGAAACATACAAAATATCAATTTTATGTTTTTTCTTAAATACGCCAATTTTAATTTTCATATAGTAGTAGTATAACTTTTATTTGGCATAATCCAATACAAACAAAATTCTTAAAAAAACTAACATTTTTTCTTTAAAATAAAAATAATAGTAATAATAGAATAAAAATATAAAATCAAAACAACATTCTTCTCTACCCTTTCGCAAAGCAGCTAACTACATCTCCCTGGCCTTACTCTCAATACTTCCTTCACCACCTCTATCCCTCTTCCGCTCTCACACAAGCTCTCGACACGCGTACTACCTTTCATACTTATTTTTATCCTCATTGCTTGGCATTCATTCATCCAGTGCTCCTATTCATCCTTCTCTCTCCCACAAAATACACATCTCATATATACTTCTCCTATCCATACCTTCCTTCCTCTCTCCTCATTTCCACATCTGAGCCGAGCTTACAATCCGCACTTAATGTCTTAAAATAACGCGGCGGTCCTGCGTGAACTTGAATTATTTTATAATGAGGATTGTAGCTGCTTTTTCTTATTTTTTTCCTGGCGCTCCTGTAGCTCAACATCCCTCAACCTCTCACTATATTCAACCTCAAGCATTTCCACCCGCGCTATTCTCTCCCTCACCATCAACCCCGACCACCCTACTTTCTGGTCCAATCTTTCTCTCTATATCATCCATCTAACACCCACCCCTTTCACTTGAAATTCCCTATAACACTCATACCACGCTTCTCTTACCAGCCTTTCTTTCCACAACCCACTCACCTCAAACTTTACCACTCTCTTCGCAGCTACCCATTCTACTGACATTTTCTGGCACTCCTGCAATACTCTATAATTTGGAGTCATCCTCTCCAGGCCAATTATTCTCTTCAAGTATTGCAGATGTACCCTTTCAATCTTATCATTCTTACTCACTCCCCACACTTCAACTGCATACAACAATATCGCTCTTATACATGCATCCCACCATACCATTTTCATCCCAACATTCTCCCCAAGCATATCCTCCCATATTCTCCGCAT
This sequence comes from Philonthus cognatus, assembly GCA_932526585.2. Taxonomy (NCBI): domain Eukaryota; kingdom Metazoa; phylum Arthropoda; class Insecta; order Coleoptera; family Staphylinidae; genus Philonthus; species Philonthus cognatus. Next base: position 351,737 of record CAKOBO020000029.1, on the reverse strand, counting down.
CTGTGCCATCGCAACTCTCACCTTCTTACATACAAAATCAATATGTCGGGCTCTGCTACCATTTTCAGCAAACATATACCCGAGATATTTAAATTCTCTCACCCATCCATCCATCCATCTAAGTTCTTCCAGTCCCCTTCTTACATACCATCCACTTCGTTTTTTTTTTGCATTCACTGTCAATCTCCTTTTCGCAAAATACCTTTCAAGCCTCTCTTTTATTTCCTTTAGTTCACTCATAGTCTTTGCGCAATAACCACCACATCGTCCGCATACGCTAGGCTCCACACTTTCTTGCTTCCCACCACTATTGCACCTGATTGTCCCAGCTCTAAGACTCTCTCCAAATCGACAACGTACAGGTTGAACAGTAGTGGGTTAAGTGGACACCCCTGCCTAACTCCTCTCTCTACTTCAAAACACTGCGACACTTTCTGACCCATTCTCACCTTGCACCACGTTTCCCTATATACTTCATTCGCCCAATTCACCACTTGCTTAGACACACCCAATCCTTTCAAACACTCTATCACTCGTTCTCTATCTACCGAGTCACACGCAGCTTTCAGATCTACACACAACAGGTATACTTTCCCTCTTTTGCACAACTCTCTCTCTCAATCAGCCAGTTCAATGTAGCTATCTGCTCCACAGTTGATCGTCCTCTCCTAAAACCAGCCTGGACTTCCGGTAGCATATTTTTTTTTTAGTTTGTATATGCTATCCATTAGTGTGATTCCTCTGTAGTTGTTAACTACCATTGCATCTCCTCCCTTATGCACAGGCACTACAATCCCTTCCCTCCACTCCACTGGAAACTGCAAATCCCCTCTCCATATACTGGAGTATTGCCAACATTTTAACTTTCCCCAATGAAGAGAGGGTATTCATTATAAAAACATTTTACAGTGGCGTCAGTTTACGCAGAGTTTGTGACTTATTTTCGGTTAAATTTAACAATCGGCGAATTCCGTCTGTATCAACCATTACCAAGTTTGTGAAAAAGTTTGAAAATACAGCAAGTAAAGCGGCAGATGATTCGAAAGGTATTTTAATAGTCCAATTTCAACAAATATTAATTCAAAAACATTATCCCTAAAGGCAAACGGAACAGAAGATGCAACAATGAATTGGAAGAAAGAGTTTTGGATTGATAAATGCTGAACCATTGCTCGTGAGTGCAACGTGTATAAATTCTCTGTACATAAGATTCTGAAGAAGCATGAATACCATCCCTACAAACATCAATGTCATCAGGAGATAGTACTAGTGGATGAAGAAAGCAGGCGTGTATTCTGTGAAATAATGCAGGATCGATCAAAGACAGACCGAAACTTTTTGCAGTCTATCTGTTTTACTGATAAATGCACCTTTACTCTTAATAACGAGCCCAACTCACAGAACACGCGATCCTGGACCCAGAAAAATCCACGGATACGCTTGTAAACTAGAACCCAGTTCCCGCAAAAAATAAATATTTGGGCTGGTATTTTTAACAATAATATTATTGGGCCATTTGAAATTTATGGAAATTTAAATTCGAATTCGTATTTAGACCTTTTAATCGACCAGGTTGGCCCTGCGTTGGAAGAAGTTGCACGTGAAAATCAGGAGATATTGTATCAGCATGATGGATGTCCGGCCCATTAAGGTTAAAATGTGAGGGAATATTTAAATGTTAATTTTCCCAATTGTTGGATTGGTCGCGGTGGCACTATCAACTGGCCACCAAGATCTCCTGATTCAACACCATGCGATATCTTTTTATGGGGTCACCTGAAAAACAAAATTTATAAAAAACGCCATCCAAATATTGAATCTTTGCGGGAAGCAATTTTTGTGAATTGCAGATTTACACATAGGCAGTTGGCTAATGTAAGGCAGGTATTTTATAACAGATTGGGTTATTGTTTACACCAGAATGGAGAACTTTTTGAGTACTTGCTCTAACATTTCCCATTGGGCGTAGATACAGTAAAATAAAAATTTAAACAAAAATAAATCACGAACTGTTTGTAATCTGACACCTCTATAAATTATCTTGATAATAAATTACTTTTCTTTCTTCCATTAATTACGTGTTATTATTATGATTTTTCTCAAAGGACAAGCATGCATTAATTATTTTTCATCATTCAACTTTCTTTGGTAGCATTTGGTAATATGGATTCTGGTAGAAACATAAATTAAATCGATACATTTAATACAGTTTTTAATACTCAAAAAAATATTCCTTTGCAATTTTTCTCTAAAATGAATAGGGGAGCTAATATTACACATATTTAATTTTACATGTTAAATTCCTATGTTCGCCCCTTATCCCAGACACTCGGTATATATATATATATATATATATATATATATATATATATATATATATATATATATACATACAAGGTGAGTCGGGAGGAGCGCACCAAACTCTAGGATTGTATTATACACGTGAAAATAATGTAAAAAAACTCATTTGTTCTTATCCGATTTTCATTTGTTTTCAAGTTATGGCGTAATTAAAAATGTTCATCTAGCTTTCCACTTCTATCTGAATTTTAACATTATCAAAGTATGCCATGTTCGAGGCTTATAAACATTTGATAATTCTGACGTTTTGATGAACTGTCAGTGTACGGTGAACAGTAACTGAACGTTTAAGTTCGAATTAATGTGATTGTTAGTGTTGCAAAATGCCACATACTTATTCAAATTTAGAATATGCAAATATGGTGTTTGTATATGGTTTCTGTAATGGAAATGCTACAGCTGCTGTTGAAGAATATCGTGAACGTTTTCCACACCAAAGACATCCTGATAAAAACATATTTATTAGAGTTTTCAACAAATTGTGCGAGACTGGTAAGCTTCCCAGTGCTAACATAACATATGAGCGCGCTGCTCGACAAGGTTTTGTAGAAGTAGAAAATATTCTGTATCTAGTAGAAGAAGATGCAACTACTAGCAAGATCTCCAGACCTCACACCACTAGATTTTTGTTTATGGGGCTGGATGAAAAATGAAGTCTACAAAATAAAAGTGTACACACGGGAATCACTAATTAGACGAACTGAGAATTCTGCAGCCCATATAAAAGAAGAAAGAAATGAATCAATTGGGAGAGCAACAAACGCTCTTCGTAGACGAAGCAGAAAATGTTTAGAAGTCAATGGCGGTAATTTTGAACATTTGTTGAAAGAACGCTATGATTAAGAAAATTTGTTTGTATAATAACTTGTTTATTTGTTAATATGCTATAACTTAAAAACAAATAAAAATCGGATAAGAACAAATGAGTTTTTTTACATTATTTTCACGTATATAATACACTCATTGAGTTTGGTGCGCTCCTCCCGACTCACCCTGTATATATATATATATATATATATATATATATATATATATATATATATTTTATTATTTTATATATATATATATATATATATATATATACCGGGTGTGGCACTTAAGACGCCTCGGACCATAGCTCCATAAATTACCCGAAAAAAAAAATTATGTGAAGGTATACGAGGTCTTAACCTGTACCTCAATTCAAAATTTAGGCGCCGGCGTCAATTAGTTTCTCTACAAAACAATCTCAAAAATGGGGCGCAATTTTAAAAGAAGGGGTTATAACAGCGAAACCGCTAAAGTGAAGGGTATAACATGTTACATAAAAACTTTCCAAATCTGCAATAAAAAATACGGCATTCCATTTAAAAAAACATAAGTTTGGTACGCCACTGGAGTACGGCATGCCACCGATGATTAGAAATATTTTTGAAACATAGCGACGGTAATTATGCACCACTTTGCTCTTAGATTTTTTTCGATAGCTTTTATCGTAAAGGAGCTATGGTCCGAGGCGTCTTAAGTGCCACACCCGGTATATATATATATATATATATATATATATATATATATATATATATATATATATATATATACTGCCTTTCAAAAAAATCAGAACAAAAGTATTTATTGGACGATTTTAATGAAATTTACAGAATTTGATCATGTAAATGAACGGCATCGATGATCAAAAAATCAATTGTTTTGGTTACTATTTAATGGTATTTTTCCTTGATTTCACCATTATGAAGAGCTGCTGATTTTTTAATGCTTCTAATATCCAAGTAGCCTCTGAGTAGTTTGACGTTTCAGTTTGTAAATCATAAAAAGATGCCCCGTGTTCGTCGGCGTGTACAATATCATCATCTAAGTGAATTTGAAAGGGGTCGCATTATTGGAATGCGGGAAGCGGGTTTTTCGGTTCGTGCTATTGCTGAAAGGGTAGGCCGTAGTTTATCGGTGATCGTACGCTGGTCTAGATGGTCCGAAGCTGGAGAGAATCGACGTAGACTTGGATCAGGACGTCCAAGAAGCACCACTGAGCGTGAAGATCGAGCTCTTCGTCTTACAACTTTAAGGGACAGGTTTACAACGTCGCGGGCATTGGAAAATGACTGGTTGGCTCTAAATGGCCAAAGAGTATCCATGTTTACAGAAGAATCCGCAGTTTTGGTATAAGATCCTACCGTCCACAATTGTGTCTACCTCTTACTCCGCAGCATCGCAGAGCAAGACTTGATTGGTGCAGGGAAAGACAACATTGGACCCATGAATGGAATAACATTATCTTCAGCGATGAGTCTCGGTTCTGTTTATGGGCTCATGATGGTCGCAGAAGAGTAAGACGTCGACGCGGTGAACGCACAATTTTACAATTTGCTGTTGAAAGACATACGGCTCTTACACAGGGAGTTATGGTTTGGGGGGCGAAAGCATATGGTAGTCGGTCTCCTCTAGTTTTTTTAGAAGCAAGTCTTAACGCGATTCGGTATATTGACAACATTTTACGGCCAGTGTTAGTGCCCTATGTAAATGGCTTGCAGATTGTAGTTTTCCGTATAGCATTCATAAAATAGAATTTTACAATTCGGATTAATTTTGACAATGCAGGGTGTCCGTATTTCGACAGAATGAGAGAGTTGGTTAAATTGGGACAAAGTTGCGTATTACAGAGCTTACCAATAATCTAAAAACAATTTGGAAATATTTTTGTTTGTTTTCAAGATATCAGAAAAAAACTGAAGTTTTGAAAAATGTTTCTTATGTTTTTATTCAAAAACGACAAAATCTAGATATTTAGAACTTTGACATTATTCAGGCACTTTTTAATGACGAATCAAGTAGCATATATTGTTTTAAGATTTATATAACATTTACTCGGAGATCATAACCAACTTTTGTTTTTCTTATGGGCGCCATTTCAGATTTTTATATTTTTTGAAAGAATATTTTTTCCTGAACACTCATACCTGATTTCAGATTTGATATTTATAATTATAATATTTTCGTTTTTGTAAAGAGTGCCTTGGAAACAATTTCGTCATATCTATTAATCAACAAAATCTTAGAAGCAGTCATTCATTGTTAGCAGTCAACAATTATTAATAACTGTCAATCGTTTGTAATAATAATAATAAGTATCGATTATCACACATAATATAAAATCTAAAAAAAGTGTCGTGTTTATATCAATAGCAACAATAAAAATGTATTATTCTTCACACAGAAAAGGACGTTTATTAGGAATTAGATTATACCATTGAGTAATTACTACAAAAAGAGGTAACCAATAGGGTTTTCAGCGTCACACACTAGCCGTATTTATCGGCTGGAAAATGCTGCCACGGGGGATACGGTGGAGACTTTATGAACTGCTTGGTGAATGTGTTTCCGATCGGCACTAATCACGGGAGCCGCCGCGCCGCAGCGTTATCTCGTCAAGGGCGTTTAATATAAACATACACACATTTACGTCAACAAATAAATCCTCTCTGCTTTCTGCTTTCCCGGCCAAACTTTACGAATACCAGGATACTTTTACATTGTAGCAAATTAGTTGCAGCACTAGTTACAATTATTAAAATGTAAACTAGTATTTATATCATGTTAAATTTAAATTTAACTCTTTTATTAAATGGATGTATGTAATATAATAAATTATTTATTCAAATCAGAAAAGAAGATGCAAAATTTTACCTAAAATCAACTTTTACAGTTAACTTTATAATTTGCTCGGCTCTTAATGAGTTAATATTCTATTCCTACGAAATACAGTATTTATTAAATATTAAAGTTGCATTTAATATAATAAACTGTGAAAAATTGACAAAAATCTAGAAATATTGAAAATCCCGACATATAGAAATTCTTGACGGTCCACGCCCAGACTAAGGATGAAGTCAAATTTCGAGTTTAGAAAAGCCAGGCGTAGAACATTTTCACGGGGCTTTTTTAAACTCGAAATTTTACTTCATGCGCCACGCGTATAAAACACTAAAATATTCTAAAGTTTAAAAAATATTAACTATCCTTTATTTTGTTCGGTTAGTTGACAAGTTGTGTTGAATCTTTTAAGCTGATTATATATACTAATTCTATTTATAAATTTTTATCAGTATTAAAAGTCCAATTTTGTTTCAAGACACACTACATTTATTGCCAAAAAATCAGGTGAACAATATTTATTATATTTGTTTCTAACATAATTCTGAAATTAAAATCAACAAAAATAACCATAATTGGATTCACAAAAACGTTCAATATAATAAAATATGAAAAGTATATGCAGCCATTTAAAAATTTGAACTTGACTTTTATTTGGCAATGTTAATTTTGAAAAATACATAATTAGTGTCAATTTATGATATAAATATTAGTTTACATATTGAAACTTCGATTGACTTTGTTTTTAAGTTCATTCAAATCGATTAATAAATAACAGAGTTATGGCGTTATGCGAGAGAGAGAGAGAGAGAGAGAGAGAGAGAGAGAGAGAGAGAGAGAGAGAGAGAGAGAGAGAGAGAGAGAGAGAGACAGAGAGAGAGCGGAGCTTGTTTTTACTTTCTAAAATGACAGAGATACGATTCTAGCAATTTAATCGCTGGTATGAGTATTCATGCTATTCGATTAAGTCATTGACCTCTGGGTTTATTTTTGTGATTTCAAACAGAAAACTTCTCACTTCAGCTATTAATGAGTTTTCAACAGTCGAACTAGATGTCGACACCCGCGAGAGGGCGTGACGCTATTAGCTGAGGTTGCAGCTCTGTGTAAATTTGTACTCATTGGTTATACCCAATTTTGACAAATTTTGCTGAATAATTGGAAACCATTTTTGAATTTGCGTCTACTTTTTGGATATACGTTGCGAATCTAGCGTATACATGTCATGCCAATAAAATAAATTCCTTATATATTGTATTACTCTATTGAAAAATCTATTTTTTTATAGTTATTAGTAATGTTAACGCAAAACTATTAGCAGTATTTCGTTTATAAACAAATAATTTTTTTTATCAGTACAGTACTAAATCAGCTGGATGCTTGTCCTCAAGGGTGATATGTAAGAAAATGATGGGCCCTGGGAGTTGTCAAATGAGTGAGCTACTCAACTGTTTCCAAGGCACTCTGTACAAAAAACAAATGAGTAAAATTTTACATATCAAATATACAATAAACTTTAAGTGTGATGCATTATTAAATTCAGAATAAAATATAAAAATCCAAAATAGCGGCCATAAGAGAAACAAAAGTTGACTATGGTCCCCGTTTAAACATTATAGTTATGTTAAAATAAAGTATGTTACTAGATTTTTCTTTAAAATGTGCCTGTGTAATCTAGTTTCAATAGTTTTTAATTAAAAAAATCCGTTTATGACTATATCTCAAAAACGGAAGAAGGTATTTTAAATTTGTTTTCAGATTATTATTAGATTCTAAAATATGAACTTTGCTCTGATTTAACCGACTCTCTTTTCAAATAATCGAGTTCCCCATACATTCTGTTGAAATACGCACACCTTGTATATCTTAATATAAACATATTAAAATTCAAATGAAATTCAACCCCAAAATTGAATTATTGTAATAAAAAATCTATGTAATTATATTGAGAGAACGCACTCTTAATTACAATCATGTAATTTGATATAGTTTAAGTTTTTATTATCGACATAGATTTTTAGAATTCGGATTAATTTTGACAACAAATCTTATTTTTTAATTATTTCAATTGAAAATCTATCAAATTATATTGAGAAAAGGCACTCATACGATAATGTAATTTGTTCCAGTTTTAGTTTCCCCTATATTATTATCAAAATAGATTTTTAGAATTCGAATTAATTTTGTCAACATATTTAATTTTTTAAATGAAATTGAACATCATAATTCAAATGAAATTCAAATATTTCTAATTAAATTGAGAAAACGCACTCATAATTATGATTATATAATTTGTTCAGCTTTGTATTTATTTCATTTCATATTTTGCAACCTGTAAAAATAAACACAAGATTCAAAGAAATACACAAAAATAAACATTACTAAAATGTTCGAGAAATTACGGGTGGTGCGTTAATTACTTGGAGCAGTAGTGTAGTTTTAGTTTTTTGTATAGCATTATTAATATAGATTTAGGCCCTATTGCACGTTAAACTCGAGTTCAAGATGACCGTTCCTATTGTTCTAATGTCACTTTGAACTTAAGTTCAGAGTTGAACCAGTTCAACATTTTTGGTGCAACTGGGCCTTATACAATTCAGAATAATTTTGAAACATATCTATTTAATGATTTTACAAATGAAATTGTAATCCAAAATTCTTTACTTTGACGACCTACAACTTTAATTTTTGATGAAGAAGATTAGTGTTTTTCTATTCAGCATTATTAAAAAGTCTCTTAGAATTTACACGTTGTAAGTCTGTCTTTTTGTTGCTATTGAATATTTATAAACGTCACTTTAATGAAAGAACTAAAGTTAGAGGCATAATAACAACATAATTATTTATGAAAAATAATCCACTTGATTTTGTCAGGGGTTTCCAGTTTTTTGCTCCTAATTGTAAGTATTTAAATAAACAATAATCATTATTTTCCATTTCATTATGTATGATTTTTTTTAACAATCGTTTGCTGTGAAAAGTAGTTTCAAACTTTGATTTTAAGAGCAAACGTCGTGGTTTTAATTAAAATATTAAAAACATTCTAACGAATGTTTTCCTCTCCTAGATTAAGCATGAAGTAAAATGTTTACTTCTTTACTTTTATTTCATGCGCCACTCGTATAAAACTCTGAACTATTGTAAATAGTGATGGGAATAATCAATATATTTTAATAATCGATTATTTTGAAACGAGATATTTTAATAATCGAATAAATTAGTAGGAAATTAGTAGTTTCAGTTCAAAAATATGATGAGCGGGGGGGGGGCGAGGGGCGTCTGAATATTTATGTAGTACAAATAACAAGTGAATTTTTCTAAGGGTTGCTATTTCAAGGAGTGATTTTTATGGAATGGTTTTTTTGGGGGATGAATTTTAGGAATGGGTTTTCGTAAAGATGATTTTTAGGAGGATTGTTCCTTTTGGGAGATATTTCTTCGGGAGTGGGGCTGATTTACCAGGAATCTTTTTACATGGGGTAGTTTTTCAAGACGTGCTTTTTTCCGTAGGTATGATTTTCAATAAAAGTTTTTACAAGGGGTAGTCTTTTAAGGTGACATTTTTTGAGGGAGTAATTTTAAGGGTTTGTTTTTCAGCCCGTGGTTTCATTAGCATTCTTTTCTGGGGGATGATGTTTGTTAGTAGTGAAGATTAGAATTTTTCTATAATTATTATTATTTGATGATTCATTTAATGAAGTACAAAACAACCGTCAAATCATTAATTATTAATATTACTATATAATAATTAGTAGTCTTGTCTGCCGAGATAATAAGCAATACATTTGTTTATATTAATTAATTGTCCGGTCTACCGAGATAACAATCAATTATTTGAGTATACTAATTAGAGTCCGGATTTTAAGCATTTTGCTTATTGTGAATTTTACAAGCAGAACAGATTGGTTTTGAAATCTCCAGGTTTCACGAAAAATGCAATCGTTTGACATTACTTTTATTTTGCTTATTTTGATTTTTTGCATATTTTAGCTTATTTTGTTTTTTGCATATTTTAGCTTATTTTGCTTTATTTGCTTTGTTTGCTTTTTTCTGTATATTTTAAAATATTTTGCTATTTTGCAAATTTTAGCTTATCAGTGCGTATTCGTGCTTACGTGTGCTTATTTTTTTTTTGTCTTTTTTATTGCACAAATTATTTTTTTATTGTTTGATTTTTCAAACGGTCAGAAATGCCGAACGTTCAATAGCGGGAATACTATTACGCTTGGCACAAAAAATTGAGAATTCCCGATGTTCATGACGGGCTGAGTACGTGATTTACAAGATTTTCGTATGTGCTCAGATTTGAGAGAAATTAACACAAAACTCTTCGGACTGTCGAAGCTATACTGTGCTATATTTTATATCACTACAAAATTATAACTCAAGTGTAGTATAGACTGTAGTGAAACTAACTGATGTGTTAAAATATAATTGAAAATGCCGAAAGTCAAAGACAAATCATTGCCTGGAAGTTGGTTGAAAATTACCCTGATTTAATCCTGGAAGGGTCGAGAATGATTTGCAGATGTTGCATGAAAACGGTGAGTGAAATGTTACATATATTTATATTAATTTAAAATGTATGTGTTCCGAGTGGTGACAAATGCCAAAACATTTTCTTAGAAATTAATAATAGTTATTTACTCTGTTATTCTGTACACGCTGTAGATAATTATTTAGTGCGAAATACCGGGCTCTCATTAATTCCCGAACCCCACGTGACCAAAAATAATAGGCAACCAAATGTACAAGGTGGTATGGCTCACACAAAAATTCCCTAGATTTAAAAATATTTATTCGCCGGCGTATTTTTATGACTGAAAATATTATATTTAAAATGATTAAAAAATAAAAAGAAAAGTTGACGATACTACTTACCTGAAAATTCCGGGCGAATCTTGTAAGATCTCAAAGGTAGGTTTAACGATGCACCGCGCATAAACGTTTATGTCAAATTTGACTTTAATAACGTTTGGTTACTTTTTTCAAAGCCTCCAACGTACAAGTACAATAATTTACGCGGCAATTTTAAATTTAGTCACGTGGGGTTCGGGAATTAATGAAAGCCCTGTATAATTATAAACATGCTGCCAAATTAAAAATTAATAAAAGGTTATTGTTTCGTCAGCAGGGGTGTGTGTTTTCAATTAGTTTATTATTCTCCGCAAAACTCGTAAATGTAACAAATCAAATAAGATTTGAAATATTTCATTGTATAATCCAATAACCGGCCGTGTATTTGCACGGCAAATAGTTGTTCCTATACGTGCATTTTATACGAACATTGTCGTAATTTTATATATTATGCTCGTTTTTATTTACTGAAGTAAATTAATACAGGTAAATATTGTATCTAAGCATTTCTAATACACTTAATTAAAAATTGAAATGAAAGGTGTTAAAGAAATATACAAAATTAATATAATATAGGTGCCATCGGTGGAAATGAAATGTTGGGACACGCAAAATTTGTTTAGTGTGTGTTTTGAACTTGTCAAGTAATTGTCATTTGATATGTAAAAGTTTCAAAATGTACACAATAATCTTCCACTCATTTGCATATTGTCACTGTCACTCCGTAATATAACCTTTCTTTAAAAAACCTGACTTAAGCGGTATAAATTTGATTATGTTTGACATTATCCAACTTTTTTTTTGTCCCAACATTTTATGTCCACCGATAGTACTTACTTATCTAAATAAATCAGAATCACTAATCTAATGGTAAACATTTTCATTTTAGATATCTATTGAAAAAAAATATATAATGTGGTTCAATATATTAATACAACTTCTCACCAAAATAATTCTAAAAAAAGCAAGAGCATCGGAGAGCAACAAACGCTAAAAGAATCGTTAGCCACCACTAGTCTACAAACTGCACAAAGTAAATTCTCGTTTGATTTGTGCAATGCCATGGTATCGGCGAATATTCCCTTTAACAAATTAGAAAATACAGTATTTAGGAAATTTCTCGAAACATGCTGTAACAGAAGAAGTAAAAGCTTGATTTGAAAAAAATATTTAGACGAAGTGTATTTAAATGTGTTTGCCGAAATAAAAACCACAATCGGAAAACTTACATATGGTTTACTGTGGATGAAAGGACCGATAGTTGCGGACGATTTGTTGCCAATTTAGTTGTTGGTATTTTAAGTGAAGACGATCAAGCAAAAAAGTCATACTTAATATTTTGTAAAGAATCGCAAAGGACAAATCATTTAACAATTGTCAGATTTGTACAAGAAGGCCTGACTCACCTTTTCTTGCCCGATCGCGTTCTGACTGAAAAGGTAATTTTAATGTTGTCTGATGCTGCGCCTTACATGGTAAAAGCAGGAGATGCCCTGAAAGTATTTTATTCAAATTTAATACACTGTACTTGCCTAGCCCATGGACTATCAGGAAACATTAAGACTTCAGATTGTTGCCAAAGCGCCTCTTCGAGTGCAGGCTTTTAAAGACACACATCTGGATATGAAATTGCTACCCCAGCCTATATTAACGAGGTGGGGAACTTGGTTGGAATTTGCAATGTATTATGCAGAATGTTTGCAAATATTTCAAGAATTTGTGCTAGATTTACCTGAAGATGATGCATTATCGATCAAGAAATGTCACAGAATTTTAACAAACAATATGTTAATACAAAATTTAGCGTTTCTCCAATCAAATTATGCGTTTATCAGCCAGTATATAAAGAAATTGGAAGAACAGAATATAAGACTTGTAGATTCCGTCGAAATTATTTCAAATTTTGAAAAAAAAGTAAAGTCTTTTCGAGGCCTGATTAGAGATACGGTTAATAAAAAATCGAAGACGTTATTAAAAAAATGTAAGATTTGATATCCTTTCCAAACTTTCCGGGATCATGAAAGGAATTCCTGTAGAGGATTTGGAAATAAATGTACCTTTCAAAATCTTTAAGTATGCACCCTTAACTTCAGTAGACGTTGAAAATAGCTTCTCCATTTATAAAACAATTTTAACGAATAGAAGACAAAATTTCAATATGGAAAACCTTGAGAAATATATAATTGTAAATGGTTACAAGCTTACTGAATAGAATAGTTCAATAAACATTTTTACATTATTGTGTTTTTGTGCTTTTTGCATGTTTCTGCTTTTTGTGCACATTTCATGTATTTTCGTGCTTTTTATAAGCGCTTATAATTGGAAAATAAATGCTTATAATTCCGGACTCTACTAATTAGTAATTTGCCCGAAGAAGTAATCGCTTAAATTAGTATATACCAATAAATAAATAAATATACTATTTAACCCGATCAAATAATCCCTTAAATTAATATTTACTAATTTACCTGGTCAAATAATCGTTTAAATTAGTATATACTATTTAACCCGACCAAATAATCGCTTAAATTAGAATATATTAATTTCGGCATAATAATTATATCGATATATTTCAATAATTGACTAATTACTAATTAGTATATCGATTATTCCCATCACTAATTGTAAAATTCAAAATATACTGCTAGAGCTCATTCCATTTACCAAGCCTAAAAATTTCAAGAAATACAAACATATTTGTACTCTGTGGAGTTTATCTATCCAATTAATTAAGCAATTTGCCTAAAAATAATGCATTTTCGGTACCATAATTCACTTTTGATAAGTTAAACAAGTCATATCCTATGACTTTTGGTGTTATGAGCACAAATCTGTTATGATTTCTTGTCCAGTTAAATGAAATGAGCTATAAATCAATATTAAAAATAAACTGCTGAAGCAGGATTAAAAATATAATACTAAACAAAAATATTTTAAATTTCACAATATTCAGTGTTTTATACGCGCTCTTACGCACTGTCCCATTTAACCGATTTTCTATTGCTTAAACGGGACAAGCTGTATGTATAATATTTCTCTTTTATTTTTTGCTTTTACTGTGGATATCTTTAGAATTGTATTAGTTGATATTTTGAAGTATATTCCAAACTTTGATTTCTATTTTAATCTTAACTATTTGAATTTTTTTAGTTTTCTTGACTTGTAGTTGTGATTTTTACTTTTGTTAATTCTTCTTGACTTGTAAATTGTTAAATTATAACGTATTAAGTGAATTTTTTTTTTTTATTCAGGTCAAAAGGACCGTTTCGATTGATAACGGTTGCTTTTTGAACCCGAATGTGTTTGAGGAGGTTTCGAGAAAACGTTCAGAGAATCAGCAAACAAAGGAAAGGATTTTGGTGCTGCGGAAGTACAAGTGTATTTGCGGAAAAGGGCCGATTTGCTGTGTGAATGCCGGATGGTGATTTACTGCTCCTCAAATTGTCAGGTAAAGAAATGCTAAACTTGTGCATTTATGTCAAATATTTGATGATTGCTGAAAACTGTGAATATATATCACACATAGTTAACTAAATAAGTATTTTTTAATTTTAGTTTGTAATTATTTCACTCAAAGTATTAAGAACCAATAAAATTGTCCGAATTTGCATCACGTGACATGTTTTAATATATGCGAAAACTATGTGAGTCGCAAGGTGTCTAGAGGGTTTTTCCATTTAGTAAAACTTTATGGTCCCCAAGTGACGATCATGAAAGTTTCAATAAATGAGAAACCTCCGTTCTCATTTAAGAATAGACCATAGTAACTCAAATGATGCAAACATGAATGAGGAAATGAAGCAGAAATTCAAAAAATGTGGATGTTCTATCGTACAAAACACTCAATACACTTTGATTCTGTTTTTACTGTTAAAAAAGCATCATGTTATAGTAAAGTTGCCATTTTTGTCTATTAAAACACATTTTAAATATTTCTATTTTGTATACTGTATATGTTAGACTTCTGAAAAGTGCTCACAGCGTATTTTACAAGCATTTAGACGATTTTACAAAGAGTAATTTTGTTAAATTGAAATTAGAAAAGTTTCTATAGCGTTCCACCTATATTAGGACAATCTGTGTGACTTAGCATTGTATCAGTAAATATTGACTTTTAAACTGTGGTGATTTTTGTATGTTTCATACATAGTTTGTTGAATTGATTTTTTTGCGCTAAGCCGATGGTGGAGAGTGTTAACCCAGTTGTCTAACCTCTGAACTTCTATAGAATGTGAATTGAAGACAAAGTCGACTGCCGTTTTGATACAAGATAGTATTTGGCGTTAAGCTTAAAATAAGCAAGTGAAATGATTGCCATCATCTAGAAAAAATACTTGGAGAATGTTTAAGGAAAAGTACAATTGTTTAGTTGACACACACCATTCTGAAAAAAAATAGGTCATCAAAGTTCTTACAGTTCGGAAAACGTAGCTAAGATGAAGACAATGCTGAACTGCGACTGACATTTAAATTGCAGGTTGCTAGTAAATAAATTAAGTATTTCACAATCCATTATGCATAAAATTATACCAACAAAATTGCAGATGCTTGGAGAGTCTGTGCTAAATCTCGACACTACGGAACATTTTTCGTTAATATAGATGATGGATTTTGCCAAAAAAAAAAAATGTATCGCTGCCAAAATATTTCTGTAGCCAGGATCTGCTTCTTTTTGGATCCTAGGTTGTCATTTAAGTTAAAACGATAACATTTTGATACTATTTAACTATTAAACATAGGATATTCAATAAAAAAAACCTCTAGAGTGCTATGATTTTATCTTTTTATAAATGTATGTTGGTTACACGCCTTAAGAATTGTCATATAAAACTTCAGACATAATATATATAATGTATAATTTCAGAGTTGCCAACCTACAATTTATTCCATAGAGGTTTTATTTTATTGAACATACGATACAAGATGCCGCGACAAGCGCTCTGATCAGTATGCCAGTCTAGGACGTAATAAAACCACAAGAAACGGTATATTGATGCCCAAAGAATATTAATTGAATATAATTATATTTTTAAAAATAAAGATTTCTGGAATTATTATCATTACTTGCCGGACAAACCATGAATAATATGTTAAATTGTTGTGTTTGACGAAAAAAATAATTGTTTTTATTTTTAATTTTCAGTTGGAAAATTGGGACGAACATAGAAAAACCTGTTTAGCTATATTCAACCCATAAGTACCCTTTCCCGAACTTTGAAGTTAATATTATCTAAAAATGTTTGATTTTGTGTAAAAATTAATGAATGGTTTGTGATACTCGTATTTATTGTATTTATTTTTTGTGTTTTTTTTTGTTTGAGTATTTAATAAGTTTATATTATATGAATAAAGTTTTGTATTGATGACTTGGTTTTATTTTTTTGTTGTAATATATTAAGATTTGTTACGAATTCTGACACTCGGCGCATTCGCGTATGTTCAATTAAAAAAAAAATAACATTTATAATTTATAGTGCCATGGTTTAATCTTTTTTTATAATTTAAGTTAGCTACACGCTTTAGAAATTGACATATAAAAGCGATTCACAACCAAAACGGGAACTGAAACGGAAACGGGAACTAGAACCAGTTTCACAACAAAACGGAAACCGACCGGGAAGGACTAGGGAAATTTATGTCAATTTAGGGACTTTTGATGTTTTATTCTGAAGTTTTCAGTGTCTGCTTATATCAACGTAACCTGCTGATATTATTAATTAATCCAAAATAATTATTATCCAAATAATGAATTCTTCTGGTGATGATCTGTTGCCTAATTGTTTTCTAATGAAAATTCAGAAATTTTCCTTCATTTGCTCATCCATGTAACAATTATTTTGTTTGTCACTAACATTTCCTTATTACTCATTTGATCAATTTTATAAACTCCATACTCTGCAGGATTGTAAACAATAACATAACCTTTAACGCTTTAACGGCGTTCGATTTGTATAATGGCGATATCGCTTGTTCGGTATATACGTGCAGTGATTGGCTTAAAAATAAAAGCGCCCGAGAACGGGAAAGAAGTTGACCAGGCTTCTCGTTCTGGTTCTTGGGCGCTTCTCGTTCTCGGGCATTGTGAATGTAAACATGTAAACCCTATGTTTCAACTTGCTTCCCCTTCCATTTCCGTTTCCGTTCCCGTATTGATTGTGAATCGGGCTATAAACATAAAACAGACACAGTGTTGCTAACTTAGTGGGTTTTCCTCTAAAACTTAGAAAATGTAAAATTACTTCATGCTTAATCTGGTATTGGAAACGCTCGTTAGAAACTTTAAATTGAAACATTTTAATAAAACAACGAATGTTGTGATATGTACACCTAAAAGAAAAATTCCCCGTATAATAGATAGTGATGGGAATAATCGATATACTAATTAATAACACAGGTTTACAAAAAAATAAATAAGTCCGGACTATTTGACCGGACCATGGTATTCCGGGGTATTTTTGCGTCCTGAATCCGATCCCGGTCAGCTGAGTCCCATCACGTCAGAAAAACAAGATTTCAAGGTCACTTAGAGGTTAAAATGGTCATTTTTTTCGAACTGGACCCGGGACAATGTTGCCGCATGAAATTAGTTCGTGTTTTCGATCTGGGGGCACCACTATACAAAGCGACCTATTTCTTGATTTATAACAACACTATAAAACGAATATTATTGAGATATATGAAAAATGTTATTAATAAAATATATTAAATGTTTTTTTTTTAATTAGGTGGAATGCATTCCGTTTTTTGATTACATAAAATTGATGATTTTAAAATCCATTATCAAACAAATATAAAAAAAATAAAATGCATTGCGCATATATCAGTAATAAAATAGGCTTATTTTGTATAATCAACTACTGTTTTTGTATTTAGGCAACTCAATATACACTGCCAGTTTCAAATCTATTAGCTCTATCTTTTTCTCCATTGGAGTAGCACTGTCAACCTCTCAAGTGAGCTTTCACAAGCGACTGGTTTCTGTTGGTCATTTAATCAAGTGTTTTTGGCTATTCATTCCATTTATTTTAAAGAGAGAAGAACTCAGGCTATTCCGGCACCTTAACTCCAACTTCCCCGGAAGTGGAAAATCACTCGGGGAAAATGGCTAAGTGCTTGAAGAATAGAGAGTCTTTCTGTGTTCTGTGTGGGAAATATCATCTTAAGACGAACTTGGTGAATTTCACAGAGACCATATCTGCACAATTTAAGTCGTGTTTTCCCAATTCCGAAGGTCCAGATAACAACCCATGGGCCCCAAAAGTTCTTTGTCGCACATGCCAAGCGCGTTTGAGATGTTGGCAGACTGGCTCTAGGAAAATGATGTCTTTTTCTCCTATGATCTGGCGGGAACCAGAAAATCACGAACGCGATTGCTACTTTTGCAGAAACGTTAAGCCTGGGTTAAATTCCAGGAACAGAAAATCGCTGAATTACGTGGTCACCTCGTCGGTTACCATGCCAGTGATAGCTGATGTTGACCTTGATGAACGTATGGTTGTTGATGGCGAAGATAAAGGAGGTAAGGAAATAGAACCGGAGCAAAATGAAGGGGAGTTCTCACAATCTCCAATCGACGTGGACGATGACAGCGAGAATGATCAACTCCTGAATTCAAAGTGGAATCAAATGGAACTCAATGAATTGGTTTGAAATCTGGGGCTATCTAAGGACCAGTCTGAACTGTTAGCTTCTCGTTTAAAAGAAAGAGGTTCGCTGGAGAAAGGAACAATCGGGACCTATTACAGAAATAGGGATGAGCCTTTCCGGAAATATTATGACCAGCATGATTCATTAGTATTTTGCAGAGATATAGAAGGTCTATTCGGCGAATTCGGAGTTGAACATGATTCGGATTATTGGCGGCTATTCAATGATTCATCAAACAGGAGTTTGGAAGCTGTTTTGTTGAACAATGGCAATAACCTCGCGTCAATTCCACGACGATATTGAGTGAGAACTACTGCAATCTGGACTATTTGCTCCAAAAAATTAATTACAGCAGGTAAAAATGGAAAATATGTACGGATTTGAAGGTAGTAACAATACTTTTGGGACAACAGAGTGGATTTACAAAATACCCTTGTTTTCTCTGTGAATGGGATAGTCGAGCTCGTAATGAGCATTATGAAAGGAAGGTTTGGCCATCAAGGGAGAATTTTCTTGTTGGTCAGAAGAACATAGAGCAAGAACAGTTAGTGGATCCCAAAAGTATTTTACTACCTCCGCTCCATATTAAATTAGGGTTTATAAAACAATTCATCAAGGCTCTTAAAAAAAGAAGTAGCGAAGCCTTCCAATATCTCTACAAAAAATTCCCAAAGTTGTCAGATGCCTAAATCAAAGAAGGGGTTTTCAATGGGCCGCAAATAAGGGAACTTATAAAAGATCTAGAATTCCCGAAGACGATGACGGTGGATGAGGAAGAAGCATGGAAGAGCTTCGTGAATGTTGCCCAGAAATTTCTTGGAAACAATAAAGACCCAAACAATAGAGAATTGGTGGAGGGCTTGCTCCAGAATTACAAAGCTATTGGATGTTTGATGAGCTTGAAAGTCCATTTCTTGGATTCACATTTGGACAATTTCCCAGAAAACCCTGGACATTATAGCGAAGAACAAGGTGAAAGATTTCACCAAGATATAAAAAAGATGGAAAGACGCTACCAAGGTTTCTGGGACATCAACATGTTGGCAGACTACTGCTGGAACTTGAAGAGGGATACGACCAAGGGGCATAAGAGAAAGGCACTTAGAAGGAGTTTTGAGCAAACCTGCAGACCCCATAAACAAGCGCGGAAAGATTGAAAAATTAGGAGGGAGAAAAGTGAGAGGCAAGGGGACTCACTGTAAACAAGCATCCCGAAGGGAACAGAATCTGCAACGTCCACGTCGTTGTTCCTGGGTGATGCTAATAGCAGAGTTCAGTTTAATAGCAGGGCTGGGTTCCCTGTCAATATCTCACAGCGAACGGATCGCCGGAATTGGATGCCTTGACAAGGAGATCGAAATCCGCGAGATAAAACAATCATGGCAACATTTTATCCACTGGGGTGGCACTGTGATAGTCCCGATCGAGATTTAGGGCTCCTTGCCGATGTTTGGAAGATATTCAAGACCTAAACAGTTACTCCCTAACTTAACAGATCGCTTGAGAAATTGTCCCGGGTTCAGTTCTAAAAAATGACCATTTTAACCTCTAAGTGACCTTGAAATCTCGTTTTTCTAACGTGATGGGGCTCAGCTGACCTCAGGATCGGATTCCGGACGCAAAAATACCCGGGGATACCATGGTCCGGTCAAATAGTCCGGACTTTTTTTTTGTAAACCTGTGTAATTAGTCGATTATTAAAATATATTTATAAAATCGATTATTATGCGGAAATTAGTATATACTAATTTTAGTGATTATTTGATAAAGTAAATTAGTAATTACTAATTTAAGCGATTATTTGTTCGGGTAAAATAGTAATACAAATTTAAGCGATTATTGTTCGGGTAAATTAGTATATACTAATTTAAGCGATTATTTGATCAGGTGAAATAGTATACACCAATTTAAACGATTATTTGATCGGTAAATTGGTAAATACTAATTTAAGCGATTATTTGATCGGATAAAATAATATATACTAATTTAAGCGATTATTTCGTCGGGCAAATTATTAATTTGTATCCTAAAATAATTGATTATTATCTAAGTAGACTGGACTATTAATTATTATAAACAAATGTTTCGCTAATTATCTCGGTAGACAGAACTACCAATTATTATATAGTAATATTAATAATTACTGATTTGACAGTTGTTTTGTATTTCATTTAATAAATCATTCAATAATAATTATTGTATAAAAATTCTAATCTTCACTACCAACAAACATTACCCCCAGAAAAAAACAATCATGAAACCACAGGCTTAAAAACAAACCCTAAAATGCAATCCCTCAAAAAACTACACCTTAAATAAAACACGTTATGAAAAACTACTCCATGTAAAAAGATTCCTTCAAAATCAGCCCCACTCCCGAAAGAAACGATCCCCCAAAAATCATTCTTACGAAAAACCAATCCTAAAATTCATCCCCCGAAATAATCTCTCCATAAAAATCACTCCCTGAAATACCTACCCTTCGAAATAACACCCCTGAAAATCCACCCAGAGAAAAACTTGATGTAATATTCAAAATGATCGATTATTAAAATATATCGATTATTCCCAACACTAATAATAGAATGACAATTAATATGAATACAAATGTAAAGAACTACCAATAAAACACAGAATGTACTTTATTCATTATATATAAATATTATAGATATATTTGTTTATAATAAAATGTACCAGATTTGAGTAATTATATTTGGGAGAGTTCTATCCACTCGTCAACCTTGTATTAAGTTTATGACTTACCAATATGAAGTTTACGGGAGATTCACGAATATTATTTTTTTGCTGATTGTTGTAGATAGATGTTATGAATGGTCGAATATGGCAAAGAAAATGTGCGGAAACCACGTTTAACCCCATTCGGGGCCCCGAAAAGATCAAAATCAGTTTTTTTAAACGAATTTTAAACAAATAAAATGTCGTTCTAATATAAATTCGTTTCCTAAAACTAAATGGTTTAAATGTGTTTTTTAAAGATAGGACTTGCGGTTTGCGATTTTTGACAAGTTATTTTGACATTTAATTCCATTGTTGATTCATACATAGGTACTAACACAATGCAATAACTGAGGTGACAATTGGCATAGATAGAAAAATTGGCGCACCCTGGTGGTTATTTATAGAAGTTAAACTGTATGATTGTTATCACTGCACCGTTGGTAGAGTATATCTTACACAGGTGACCTTATGTAAGTTCGCATGCGCCAACTAGCTCCAACTGTGGCGTAAATGGGAGTGTATATAATAATAATAGTAATCCGTTGCAATAATAATGTACAGTTGTGAGAGTAAAAAACTAGTACAGGAAAATATTTGGCAATGTGAACTGGACTCACTTTGAATCTTGAAATTGTCAATTAAATTGACAAATCTACGCAACTGACTAAAACGCAAAATTCGATAATAACGACCCGTTTAGAGACGGTATTAGCATTAGAGACATTGCTAATGAAGTACATGTCAACAAAATCACCGTCTTATTGATCAAGAAAAAAATTGTTGGCAACCTGTACATGACAAGTTTGTTTTACAGGAAAAAATACGATGTTCTAGAAGTGGCCAAAGCTCCTTGCTGTACTAGTATTTTTCTCTCGCAACTGTACAATTACTCTTACTAATTCAATTAGAAATTAATTATGCACTTATCGTCCATAATTTACATAATCAACCGGAAAATGTAGATTCCTTTTAAGATTAAAAAAAAAACCTGATTGTTCTTTAAACTTTTAAATGATCTTTACTCCCTGATAAATAATGTATAATAGCATCAGAATTAATATGAATAAAATATAAGGAACTACCAATAAAACGCAGAAGTAAGTTAATATCCTATTATATTTTATTTGTTTATAATAAAGTGCAACAGATTTTAGAAATTATAATTGGGGAACTTTATGTGTGCTTGAATTTCTATTGAATTGCATACCAATTCTTCTTTCACATTTTTTTTAAATCAAATTTGAGGTTGATATTTTTCCATTTTCGATGTGTGCATATATTTATAGGTGGACCATCGATGTTTTGTATTAATTTTCATCCAAATCATTGTAAAACTCGACCACTTTTGACATACGTCAAGTTAACGAATGGGCTAAAGATCGATCCCTGTTGTTTACAAAATGATTTAAATAAATTCACTGACAACAATCTTTAAGGCCTCAAGATGGATGCTAGTTTGCGTTACTCTCCTAAATACAGGGCACTGGAGTCGACCAAGGCGTGTAGAGTATGTTAATAAGGAGGCCTACTATCTTATCTCGCAATGTTAACTCAAAATTCAGGAGTGGGGGTCCATCTTCCACATCACGGAAAGTGATCGTATTTTTTATGGATTGTACGTTTTGTGTTTGCATTAGAATTTGCGATAGAAAACTTTAATATATTTGATATAAATTACGTTTTTCTTTGTCAACGTATCTTCTTTTAAGAAACCTATTTTATATTTTATAGGAGATTATATATTTACAAAAAAAAAAAATATTAGGCTGTATGATTTCCCTTTCGCGAAAACTCAAAGACGTTGAGAGTTTAACGAAAGTCGTTAAAAAATCCTTATGAATTCCTATTCATTAGGGCCTTCGAGATTGTTGTCAGTGAATTTATTTAAATAATTTTGTAAACAACAGGGATCGTTCTTTAACCTATTCGTTAACTTGACGTTGGTCAAAAGTTGTTGAGTTTTACAATAATTTGGAAGAAAATAATATAACAGATAGCTGGTCCACCTGAAATTTGATAAAAAAAAAAAATGTCAAAGAAGAATTCGTATATAATCCAATAGAAATTCAAGCACGCATAAAATTTCCTAATTGTAATTACTAAAATCTCTTGCACTTTATTACAAACAAATAAAATATAACAAGATATAAATCTACTTGTGTTTTATTGGTAGTTCTTTATATTTCATTTATATTAATTCTGATTCTATTATACATTCTATATAAGTGAGTAAAGTTCGTTTAAAAGTTTAAAGAACAATCAGGTTTTTTCTAATGCTAATAGGAATCTAAATTTTCGTTTGATTATATATTTTTTTAAATTAATATTTTGAAGTTTCTATTGCTACTATAAGTCAAAATTTGTGCTAAATATCAATATAGCAGACACAACATTGTAAAGTGTGATGTTGCCAAACTTTATCCATTAAATAGATTAATGAATTAATGCAGCGGTTCTCAATCTTTTTTGGTGACGGAACTCTTTTGGAAAGCGAAATACTTGACGGAACCCTACAATAAAACAATGGTGTTTAAAAGTAATATTAATAAGCATAATAAAAGTACCTTATAACAGTTACTTGTGACTTACTTACATAACAAGTATAATAATATATGATATTAAAAAAGAAATCAAACTTAACTAATCGCATGTATGAAACTGTTTTTTTATTTTTCATCAATTGGTTGACATCAGGTTTGGTAGAGGACAGTTGAAGTCTCATATCAGGTTCGGCGTCCAGTCTATTGCGGTATTTTGTTTTCGAGGCTGCATAGGTTAAGAATCCTGTTTCGCACAAATATGTTGTTGGGAACGGGAGAAGAATATTCAGAGTCATTTTCGCAAGCATTGTATATTCATCACGGATTCTGCACCAAATACCGTTGAGAGGCGTCGTTTTCAAGAGTGACTCCATACTTGTGTCTGATGACATTTCTAAAAGAGATTCATATATCTCGTTTGACATACTTTCGGGCTCATTATGAATCCATGAATTCAGTTCCATTTTTGTATTTCTTTCTTCGGGAAAATACTTCTTAAAAGATGCGCGCATCGAAGTGAGTCATTTCATTTCTGAGTCTTTATCGCTAACAAACTCACTGAATGACGTAAAGCTTTCTATTTCTCTCTTTCCAACGCAAATAATGCAAAAATCTAATTTTCTTTTATAGGCAGTTATTTTGTTACAGGCCTAGAACACTGTTGTCTGTTTACCTTGCAATGATAAATTTATTTCGTTCAGTTTTTTGAAAGATATCCATCCGCCATAAAAGACAGTCGGAACAACCAACTTTTATCATACAATTGGTCTTTCAAATTAAAAGAAGTATCTGAAAGAAATATTTGTAACAAGGTTCTAAGTTCAAATAGCCTTGTTAAAGTTTTTCCCCGAGACTGCCATCGCACTTCTATATGGAGCAGCAGTGTATTATGTTTGCTGCCATAATCTTCACACAATAATGAGAACAATTGGGATAGTGGTTAGGGCTCTTAATGTCGTACTATTACACAATTCCCAAAGCGCCAAATCGACCATTCAAAATTAATCCTTCGCTCACAGAAGATAAACTTATTAATCTGAATAATCGTATCGAAGATGAAATTAAATAGGTTCATGCACAAAAATATTACTCAACCAAGATTACACAACACAACTAACAAAATATCACCATTGCTATTTCAAAATTCAGAATCAGAAGAAACAAAAACATTAGTCAATATTATTATCATCCGGCGCTGATTGTAAATCTTTAGCATGCCAGCATCCTAAAAGTCTACCATCATCGGGGTGTTTTAATTCATAAGTCCACGGAGAGAGCTTTTTATGGATAAGAAATGGACCAATAAACTTAGGAGCTAGTTTTGCGTTAAAATTATTAGCAGCATTTGATAATACAAAGTTCCGTCGCCATACCTTTTCACCCACATGAAACTGTAATTCCCTACGACGCAAATTATAGTATTTCTTCCCCTTGTCAGAGGCTTTCTTCAACTTTGACTGTATTTCGACATAAAGCTTACTAAGTTGTTGGGATCGTAAGACTGGATTAGGTAACTGAATATCTGGAGATACATCTGGATTTTCTACTGATGAACTCGATAACGAAATCTCTCTTCCGAAATTTACAAAGTACGGTGTGAATCCTGTTACCTCATGTTTCGAAGTACGAATACAGCAAGTGACAGATTGAAGAAGTTTATCCCAGACTTTATGATTGCTTGATACATATGAAGCCAGCACAGTTTTGATTACCCGATTTACACGTTCTGTGGGATTCGCTTGTGAATGATAACGTGCTGTAAAAGAAAGCATAATATCATATTTGTCTGCTACCTCTTTAAACTGTTTACTTTGAAATTGTACACCGTTATCGACTATTATTTTTACTGGAGCACCAAACATTAAAATAACATGCTCTTCCAGACATTTAGAAACAGCGGATGCTGTAGCAGTTCTAAGCGGGAAAGTGAGACAAAACTTACTGAAAATGTCATGTACGACTAAGATGTACACGAAACCACTTGATGTTCTGGGCAAAGGTCCCATAAGATCCATTGAGATAACCTGCCACGGTTTTTCTACATTTACCCGACCAACCATTTGTCCGATTGGAGCTTTCTGCTCGGGCTTAAAACCTATACATATTTTACAACGCGCAACATACCTAGCAACATCTGCTCTCATCTTTGGCCAATAATATAAGACTGATAACCGATGAAAAGTTTTATAGGTCCCCGTATGACCTGAAGTAGATATATCATGGTTCTCATGAATTAACAATACTCTGTGCTCTTCTGGAACAACAGTTTTCCAACAAGAATCAGATGACAACAGCGGATAACCTGGTTTCACATACTTAAAAATTACATCATTCTCAACACGATAATTAGAATACTGATTGGGCCTATTCAAAATTCTTTCTTTCAACTTAATGTACCATTTGTCCTTAATTTCTTTAGACGCTATCACACTGTTAAGTTTAGCTACACCTCTCGACAAACAATCAGGGACTACGTGATCCTTTCCCTTACGATGGATGACCTCAAAATCATACTGCTGCAAGCGTACACTCCATCGCGCATATCTTCCTGAGGGACTTTGTAAGTTGTTTAACCATACAAGTGAATAGTGGTCGGTTATCACTGTAAAATGAGAACCTTCCACATAAGGGTGGAATTTCTCCATAGCCCAAAGGACGGCAAGACATTCCTTCTCGGTAGTGCTATAATGTCGTTCAGCTTTCTTCAGAGAACAACTGATATAGCTGACCACATGTTCTCCATCAGCATGTTCCTGCGTCAGCACAGCACCTACACCAAAATCACTTGCGTCAGTTTGTATAACGAACGGCAATGAAAAGTCAGGACATGTTAATATTGGAGCATTTACCAAATTTTCTTTAATTTTCAGAAACGCCTCCTCACATTCAGTATTTCAACAGAATTTTGCACCCTTTTTAATAAGAGCGGTGATAGGACTAGTAATAGAAGAAAAATTAGAGATAAATCGACGGTACCACCTTGCCATTCCAATAAAACGACGTACATCAGTAACAGTAGTAGGGGTGGAAAGATTTACAATTGCTGAAACTTTATTGGGATCGACTAACAAACCATTTTTGTTCACCACATATCCCAAATAACGCAACTCATCCCTACAAAAATGATATTTTTCCTTATTTAATGTTAAGCCAGCAGCACTGAGCCTACTAAAAACTTTATCTAAAATAGCCAGATGTTCTTCGAATGTCGGCGAGATAATGATAATATCATCCAGGTAAGCGAAACAGTAGAGCTCGAGGTCCACACCAAGAACTCTGTCTATTAAGCGTTGAAACGTAGCCGGAGAATTATGCAACCCAAATGGTAATCGTTTGAATTGATATAGTCCTCTATTGGGCACAGTAAATGCTGTTACACTGGTCTGCAAAAAAAATTTTTTTTCGAGCCCTGACACCATTCCTGCTGATTCTTATGTAAAATTACCCCCTGAATCCGAAAATGACCTCCGTTTTCCCCCATCACCCACCGTTTTCGGGGGAGGCTCCCCATCTATTTTTATCACTTTTCGATAATTTGGAGGGATGAAAAGGATTATTTTAGCCTTTACATTTCTTCTGAGGGGCTAGAGAGGTGAAAAGTTCCAAAACGTGAACATTTGTAGCAAGGAGGTAGATTTTTTCGCAGTTTTTTCACTTATTTTCTACATATTCCAGCTTCATTTCCCCTCATCCTCCCCCAAACACCCCCAAATAATAAAAATATATTGCAACAATATATAGCAACAATAATAAAAATATATAGCAACAATAATAAAAATATATAGCAACAGTTCCGAAGATTCACTGTACCACGCTGGCGCTCTCAATACTCCCCCCGTTTCCCCCATCCATTGGAGGGGTGAAAAGGATTATTATAGCTGTAAAGAATAATAAATAAAAAGTAAAATAATGAATGCAAAATAATAAATGTAAAGAATGATAAATAACTAAGATAAGTACCTTCATTTGGTGCTTGCTTTCCTTTTGTACCCTAAGGTAGAAGTCTCTCGTATCAAAAACCAGCAGTACTCTGCTAACATGCTCTCATTCCACTTCCCCGAAAATCTCCTCTCGAACTTAGAGATGTCTTGATGAAACCGTTCCCGTGTTCATCCGAAACTGCTCCTAAATTTTCAGGGAAGAAGTCCAGGTGTGAGTGAAGGAAATGCACTTTAAGAGACATGTTACACCCCATGGCCTTGTACGCTGACAGCAATTCCTCGACATGAGCGACATAAGCGACATTTGTTGTTACCCAAAAAGTTCTCACACACGTTTTGGAATGCAATCCAAGCTCGTTTTTCTTTTCGATTTAGGTGTTCAATAAACGTCGAGTCTTGGAAAAGTTGTCTAATCTGGGGGCCCACGAAAACTCCTTCCTTGATTTTAGCCTCACTAAGACGAGGGAATTTAGTTTTCAAAAATTGAAATGCATCACCGGTCTTGTCCATTTCTTTCACAAACTGTTTGATCAATCCGAGTTTGATGTGTAAAGGTGGCAAGTAAATATTTTCCTTCGGGACCAGAGGATCGTGAGCGACGTTTTTCTGACCGGGAGTAAAACTTTCTTGCAGAAGCCAGTTCTGTACGATGTAATGTTTGTCTCGGGCTCGGCTGTCCCATTCGCATAGGAAGCAGCAGTATTTTGTGAAGCTCGATTGCCAGCCCATGAGTAGAGCAACAACTTTTAAGTCGGCGCAAAGTTTCCAATTATAATCATTGTATTTGATTTTATCAAGGATCTGGCTGATGTTTTCGTACGTCTCCTTCATATCCACAGAGTATGCAACCGGGAGTGATGGTAACTCATTCCCATTGGCCAATAGGACAACTTTCAAGCATATCTTTGATGAATCTATAAACAGTCTCCATTTGTCTGGGTCACATGGCATCTTCAGTTCTATCATCAATGCATTTGAATTAGGGCAGAACACTAAGCCTTCATCTGCCGAAAAAAGTAATTTCAGGGTTGACTGCCTAGTCCTGTAAGAACAGATTTTTGCACCCTTTTCTAAGAGATTCCACTGCTGAAGTCGAGATCCAAGACGTTGAGATTTACTCTTAGGTAACTCCAAATCCCTGACGAGATCATTCAATTTCGACTGAGTAACGAGGTGAGGTTTTCGATGAGCTGAATCAGCAGAACACTCTTCATCATTGGTGAACGTATCATAAGATGGTCCAGGCTGTGGCTCAAAGTCTTTCAAATCTGTTTCTGGCTCTAGAGTATAGGTTTTTGGGGGCACTGGGATTGTAAAGATTCGTTGTGAGGAACTGGTCTTAGAGCTGAAGGGATATTAGGATAATGAATTGTATGCTTACTTTTGCTAGATAACCCGACGGTGGAAGTCATACAAAAGTAACAATCTGTGAGATGACAGCGAGGTTCGCGCCAAACCATGGGCACAGCAAATGGCATTAATTTACGGGTACCTTTGAGCCATTTGGTCAAGCTACTGTAACAAGTAGTGCAGCAAACTGTTGGAGCCCAATTCTTGTCCTGATCGCCAACTTGGCAATCAAAGTAAAATTTATAAGCAGTTTTAAGAAGCGGAGAAAGGGGTTTTCGTTACGCTTTTAAAGTCAATTCCCCCCAAACATAGCAGAAGCTATCGGGATGATTTTTACACTCACGTGGCCTAATTAAACAGTAAATAAATGCTCGATATTAATAACAACTCACACTCACGTACTGTAATTCACTTGGAAAAAAGCCGGAATTAAAAAATGTATACCGTTATACACAATTTAAACAACTTGGAAACACAGAATCCCCGCCCAGAGCACCGATAAGTTGACTCTACGATCGCTAAAGATGTACTGAGGGAAGATAAGGATTACAGTGCAGGTCTATAGTGACAAGAGCAATGCAAGTTTATACCTGTCAAAGCATGAAAATTCCTGGGCAAACCTGTGCGCGCGATGTATTGAGAGCGCCAGCGTGGTACAGTAAATCTTCCGAACTGTTGCTATATATATTTATTATTGTTGCTATATATTTTTATTATTATTGCTATATATTTTTATTATTGTTGCTATATATTTTTATTATTGTTGCTATATATTTTTATTATTGTTGCTATATATTTTTATTATTGTTGCTATATATTGTTGCTATATATTTTTATTGTTTGGGGGAGGATGAGGGGGGATGGAAGCTGGAATATGTAGAAAATAAGTGAAAAAACTGCGAAAAAAGCGGAAAAATCGATAATTTTTAAGGATTATTTTACAATTTAAGGGGCAAATCCCCCCCCCCCAATCTACCTCCTTGCTACAAATGTTCATGTTTTGGAACTTTTCACCTCTCTAGCCCCTCAGAAGAAACGTAAAGGCTAAAATAATCCTTTATATCCCTCCAAATTATCGAAAAGTGATAAAACGGTGGGTGATGGGGGAAAACGGGGGTCATATTCGAATTCAGTAGGTCATTTACATAAGAATCAGCAGGAATGGTGTCAGGGCCGATTTTCATGCCGACCAGTGTTATCGGTTTAGATTTCTCTTCAACCGGTATCTGCCAATATGCGGATCTAATATCGAGGCTAGACAATACTTTAGCATCCCTTAAGCGATCTAAAATATGGCTTATGTACGGTAGCGGATACGCATCCTTTTCTGTGATAGCATTCACACGCCTATAGTCTATACAGAATCTATAACTCTGATCTTTCTTTTTTACCAAGACTATTGGAGACGACCAGGGCGAATTAGATGGTTCGATAACGATTTTTGTAAATTAGGCGACATAGGGTAATATCGTTGCTTTATAGGCTCAGCATTTGTACGGATAATATGCTCGACTAAACTTGTCCGACCTAACGAATTTCCCATCTCCTCAAATCTCCTATTCAACAACTTATCTAACTCGGTACGCTGATTTTCAGACAAATTATCCATCCCTTCTATCGCACTAACCCTAACTCTACTACACAATTCTTCTTTACTAAAGACCCAACAATTATTTCGAAGATTAGGAATAATTCCCATTCGTTTCCAAAAATCAATTTCTAACAATAGTTGCGGAGAAACTGATGGCATAATCAACACATCTAACACAATAGTTTTACTTTCCAACACAATTGGCAAACAAACAACACCAGTTACTGCGCAATCTGAACCATTAGCTACTTTACAACTAGAAATATGGGGTGGCTTACTTCTCAAAGCTAAAGATTTAATAATATCCCAACCTTTACAACCCAACACTGTATGTGAAGCACCGGAATCTAATAAACCAAACATTTCAACACCAAAAACACTATCATTTAAATACGGCCTTTCGTCATTCTTAACACTACCTAAAATAAACTCTAACACACAATGGGTTTTACTTGAAAAAGTATTCGAATCCAATTCACTTACACGAGACGAGTTTTTGGAATTACGAGGAGTTATCACTCGACACGATTTCTCCTGTTCCCGAAGTCGAACATTTCGGACATGAGGACTTAGTCACATTTGCCATACCACAGCCAAAACAATATTTTCTTCGAGGACTTTCACAATTTGTAGCAATGTGTCCTACTTTATTACAGTTCCAACATGTCTTGTTACTTTGTAATGGAAAATTATTTGAAGACGTTTGATTGTCGGGTGTTATTTCGTCAATCTCGGCGACACGACTTGTTCGAAATTTTTGATACGCCAAAGTAGGTTCTACCAATTTATTTGTTTTCGTAGGTGGGGGTACAAATTTTTCCATTCGAGTAGTTGTATCTTCAATCTTTCTACATAAACTAATTAATTCTGACATTTTGTTTACTGATGACAATACTAGTGCTTGTTGATAAACTGGTAATAAATTTCGCCTGATAAATGTGATTCTCTCGATCTCAGACGGTTTTAAAGTCAAACGACTAAAGAGATTTTCCATACCAGAAATATATAAGCATACGCTTTCGTCTGCACCTTGATTTCTAGTTCGAATCTCTTCCTATAGAGATTATTCATAGTCACAGGGCAAAAATGTGGTTTTAAGCGAAGTTTCAAGCTCATCCCAAGTATTGAATTTATCTTTAACAGATTGATACCAAAGCAATGCCAAACCAGAAAATAATTCAACCGAAGATCGGAACAACTGACATTAAGACACTCCACGAGAAATACGTAATTTTTCTATTCGCTCTAAAAAATCCAAGACACTAGACCTACCATCAAACGTTAAATTCCATTTATATACCGGTAGGTAGCTAACTGACGAACTACCGAAATCGAATCCACGATTAAATCTTTGCACTGGAACGGAATCAATTTTATTTGGAAGATCTTCCGAATAAATTACTTGTGCCTTTCGTTCAGGTGGTACACTACTGGACTGGAATTTAGGTGACGAGGAAGTACTGTTCCCCAAAGACAAAACACACTCATTTTCTATTGGTGCATCAGTCAAACTTATAATAAGTAAATTATTAATAGGAATATCAATTAAGCTCCTAGTTGGTATTTCAATTTAATTTTGATTAGGATTCGTAGACGCTAGAAGAGGATTTCTACAAGTAGACGTTTCACTAAATTGTTCAGGCGGGGGAATAAAATGAACTTTCTTAACATAATCTGGATAAAGATACCTAGATAAAGTATGCAGTAAGGAATCTATTTGACCTAACAATTGATCACGCTGCAAACGTTCAAATTCTGAACAAACATTCAAACTTAACGATCGAGTTTTAACATGAATTAATCCAGACATGATACGATCTACCTCATTTTTAATAATACTTTCATCTATATTCTAGAAATCATCTTGTAAGTCTGTTAATTTCATTCGACAGTTATCAAGTTCCTCGTCGATCGGAAATTCGATCGACTCTAAAATTAATTTTTTTCCATTTTGTTCACTTCTGAGTAAGCTTCTCAGAATCTGGCGATTTTCAACTACAGTACGACCTACCGCTAACCCACGAATAGAAATTTCATACATCAACTCATCCCTCAACAAACGATTCACATTCATTCTATAACCGCCATAACTGTCCATCTTGAAATACTATACTCACTTAACTCGATAAATAATACAAAAGGTAACATCCATATTCCTCTTTTACCTCACACAAATAACAGTACTCAAATGTAAGACAAGAAAAACGACAAAGTTCTGAATTAAACAACAACACGAACAAACAAAAATGTAATTGCCTTCCTGCGATTTCACTAAATTATCTCAACTGTACCTCAAAACAATTTACGCCGTAAACATCTACCATTAATTCAAGACAAGAAACACGAATTTCCGAAACCGATTTTTATTCCTAAGTGTTGACTAAAGTTAAAGCCCGACCATTTATACTGAAAATCTAAATGAGGTGTTACAGGGGACAAACTTTATAATAAGGTCCGACCTTTACAATAAGGGCCCCACGTTGGGCGCCAAAATGTATGCTACACGCCTCTTTTGTACTAACACTTACCAATCCCATTTTCCTTCCACAATCACTAATTAACCATCACCATCTCGACTAAAGTCGGTAGAGTAAGGGGGGGGGGGGGGTATTTTATTTAAGTCAAAACAAAAGAAAAGGGCGCCATATGGTTAGATAAACAGATAGCGATGATTCAGTGATGAGTAACCATGAATCTCTAACTGTGAAATGAAAAGAAAATTCGAATGTCGCAAGGAAATCATCAAATACGTTTTAAATAAGAAGAGTATGGTTTATTGATAATTAATGGCAAAGAAAAATAGATTTAGCAAATAAGGGAAAGAAAAAAAAAATTAATCAACATAAGGGATACAAATAAAGGTGGAAGATATATTAATCCCTAAATTCTTTAACGCAAAAAAAAAATTAAATGTAGTTTTCACGTCTTATGGGGTACATGGTCATGACGTCACACCATTACAAAACTTACCCAAAGATACAAAACAAATAAATCCTACAGTATTTTAAATATATTTGTTCGTTTTATTCAGTAGCGCAAAAATAGAATATTAAATTAGAAATATACTCACAACAAACAAATAACCCAAAGGTTGATTTCCTCGTTAAATATTGACAGATTATGTAATTAGAAATAAATTATTAAAGTGATAATATGAATTTAGAAATTAAAAATAAATTAAAAAAAAAACATGACCTTATTTTTCCGATTGTATCCTTCATATTACGTCACAGTGGATAAATGCAACCTCCGCGAATTGCGTTGATCTCGAACTTACAGGACGAAAAGGACATCCAATGAAAATGAACGAATCCCTTTGATAAGGAATATCCGACGATAAAATTCGAAGCACGAAGTTCCAAAATTCCAGAAGTTAATTCATTAAGTACAGCGGCCATCAGCATCCAACAGAGTAGTTACATCTTCATCACAAAACTTGTTAGGATTAACAGCTGCAGAAAGCGATCGTACCTTATCTTCACCACAAAACTCGTCAGGATTAATAGCTGCAGAAATTGAACAAAACTCATCTTTAGCTCAACAATTATCAGGATTAATAGCTACAGAAAGTAAACAAAACGTAAATTTGAAAATTGATCCAGAAACACAAAACTCAGAAGATTTAGCAACTGCAAGAAAAGGGAGTAGCTTGAATTTAATAATAAATTCAATAAGATCGGAATCTGTAAGGTTAACAGCTACAGAAAGTGCACAAAGCTTATATCCATCACCAAATTCGTTAGGATTAACAGCTGTAGAAAGTGAACAAAACCTAAGTTCGAAAAATGATCACACCAATCTAAAGATACAACGCTCAGAAGATTCAGCAGCTGCTGGCGGAGGAAGCAGCTTCCGATCTGTAGGATTGACAACTACAGAAAGTGCAGAGAGTTTATCTTTATCACAAAATTCCTTAGGCTTAACAGCTACTGAAAGCGAACAAAGCGTAAATTCGAAAAATGAGGACACCAATCCAAAGACACAACAATCGGAAGATTCAACAACTGCAAGAAAAAGGTGCAGCATAAATTCGAAACAGAATTCATTAACATCGGAATCTGTAGAAAGAGAATACGAAATGTATTCATTACTAAATATACAAATCAATTCAAATACAGAAAACCCACAAGATTTTACAACAATAGGATTAAAATCACAGAATCCATTTAGTTCAGAACCTGCAGAAAGAAGATACAACATATATTCCTTACAAAATATACTCATAAATCCAAATCGACAAAACACAAAAGATTCCATAACTGTAGAAAGAAAATGCGTCACGACTAATTCAGCACAAAGTTTCGAATCTGTAGGAGCAGAACACGATATTAATTCAAAATTTTTAACATGTATAGAAACAGGAAATACCAGTAAAAACACCGAAGAAAATTATTGGACAAATCTGAAAGACCAACACTCGCAAATTCCCATATTTTTAGGAAGAGAACGAAACAAATTTTTATTAGAATACTCAAGGTATTCAAAATATGTACCAAGAAGTGCATATCTAAGAAACTCGAAATTTCTTAGAAAAATAGGCAGGATGCAGCCAAGAGAATGTGACTCGTGTTCATTACAAAATCACAAACGAAATGTAGAAGACATTTCAGAAACAAAACACTCTCAAATTTCGATATCGGCAGAATTCAATATATATATATTTTTCACAAGCGTTAACAAATTGAAATTCAAATGTTCTAGAAATAAAACATAGAACATGTTCACGAAACCCAAATAATTTAAAATGTGTAGAAAACGATAAATCATATTCACAAACCTCAACAAATTCAAAATATGCGGAAACGTATCATGGAACATATCCAGAAGTCGTGAGAAATTCAAAACCTACAGAAAGTGAACACGGAAAATATTCAGAAGACTTGAGAATTTTAAGATCTAAAGGAAGATATTCCATCTATCTAAAGTCATCGAAACACAATATATCGCGAAATTTACAACGTGCAGACAGAGAACTTGAAATAGTTTCTTTACAAGACTTAATATATTCCGAATCAACAGGAAGGGATTATCATAGAAAACACAATGTATCACAAACTTCGAGCCGTTCAAAATCTTTAGATAGAGAAAACAGAATATTTTCTACAACAAACTTAAGAAATTCAAAATCAGAAGAAAAAGCACATAGAACGAATTCTTTAGAAGAATCAATAAATTCAACAGTTGCTGATAGGAAATATAGAACACATTCGCCAGGAAAATTAAGTAAATATAGGAACATTCACAAAGACACTCAAGAGAATATAGAAAACATTTACCGGGAAACTTAAGACATTCTAAATCTAATAGAAGAGATCACAAATCAAGAAAATCGACAAAAGGAAAACATTCTTCACACGACTTAACAAACTCAAAATTGCCAGAAAGAGAATATAGAACACATTCACCGCAAAACTCAAGATCCACTAAAAGAAAAAATGAATCACATTTAAGCCAAACTACAATAGTATCTAAATTTGTAGAAAGTGGACATATAAATATATTCTTTACACAGCTTAACAAGTTCCAAATATTCAAAAAGAGAATATAGAACAGATTTTTCAAAAGACTTAACAAATTCTAAATATGCAGAAAGAGAATATAGAGAGGACTCTTCAATACGAAATACACAGAAAGAAATATAGACGATATTCTTCAAGAGACTCAAAATATGATGAAAGAGAATATAGAAGGGATTCGTAAACAGATTCTAACTATGAGAAGCGAGAATATAGAAGGGATTCTTCAAAAGACTCAAGACATTCACAATATACAAAAAGATAATGGATTAGAATGGATTCTTCACAAGACTCGGGAAGTTTAAAATGTACGGAAAGTAAATGGATGAAAAAAGATTCTTCACAAAACTCAAGAAATTCAAAATATACTGAAAGATAATAATAATAATAATAATAATAATAATAATAATAATAATAATAATAATAATAATAATAATAAGAGTCCAGCTGAAAACCGCTGAAGTCCAAAAGCTGCTTCAACGCCACATGGACAAGCCAATGCATTCCGTCTTCTTTAAGAACATAGAAGAACTTGGCTTGTCCAAGCAGCTAACGTTTGGATTCCTGCGAGCAGCTGGACTAAAGTCAGAAACTGAGGGCTTCATCATAGCTTTTCAAGACGGTGTACATAACACCCTGGTCTACCGTAACCGCATTATGGGTGTAGATGTCCCGGATATACGCTGTAGGGCGTGTCACGGGGCGCCGGAGACAATAATGCATCTGCTATCTTCATGCAGAGCATATGCGTCTTCGGCCTACATCCATAAACATAACGCGGCGCTACGAGTGCTATATTACCACCTCAGGCACTCGTACGGTATCGACGAAACACCAGTGCTGCCATATGCCCGGGATGATATTGAGTCCGTAGTGGAGAATGAGAGGTGCCGAGTATATTGGAACTTCTCATTCCCAACGCTCAGGCAAATACGAGCAAACAAGCCTGACATAGTCCTCCTCGACCACCGTCTAAAAGCGATGTTTGTCATCGAATTCTCTGCACCAGCAGAGACAAACATCGTTTTAAAAGAGGAGGAAAAACGGACGAAATATCAGGATCTTTTGTACGACATGAGCAGACTCTACCCACGCCACACTGTTAAGTTGGTGGTATTAGTCGTCGGTGCTCTAGGCGGCATCAGTGGCTCAATGCTGAGCAGCCTTAGGGCCATACCAGCATGTCGCGACACCGCACACTCCCTTATCGGAGGGATGCAGAAGGCCGTAATACTGGGTTCGCTGCGTCTGCTGAGATCGCATACCGTTAGGCACCACTAGTTACCCCACTTCCAGGCTTGGAGGAGGTAACTAGGGGATATATTTGGCACCCTCTCCACATGAAATCAGAGGCATGTGGGTGTAGAGGGTGACCATTCAATTTAAAAAAAAAAAAAAATAATAATAATAATAATAATAATAATAATAATAATAATAATAATAATAATAATAATAATAATAATAATAATAATAATAATAATAATAATAATAATAATAATAATAATAATAATAATAATAATAATAATAATAATAATAATAATAATAATAATAATAATAATAATAATAATAATAATAATAATAATAATAATAATAATAATAATAATAATAATAATAATAATAATAATAATAATAATAATAATAATAATAATAATAATAATAATAATAATAATAATAATAATAATAATAATAATAATAATAATAATAATAATAATAATAATAATAATAATAATAATAATAATAATAATAATAATAATAATAATAATAATAATAATAATAATAATAATAATAATAATAATAATAATAATAATAATAATAATAATAATAATAATAATAATAATAATAATAATAATAATAATAATAATAATAATAATAATAATAATAATAATAATAATAATAATAATAATAATAATAATAATAATAATAATAATAATAATAATAATAATAATAATAATAATAATAATAATAATAATAATAATAATAATAATAATAATAATAATAATAATAATAATAATAATAATAATAATAATAATAATAATAATAATAATAATAATAATAATAATAATAATAATAATAATAATAATAATAATAATAATAATAATAATAATAATAATAATAATAATAATAATAATAATAATAATAATAATAATAATAATAATAATAATAATAATAATAATAATAATAATAATAATAATAATAATAATAATAATAATAATAATAATAATAATAATAATAATAATAATAATAATAATAATAATAATAATAATAATAATAATAATAATAATAATAATAATAATAATAATAATAATAATAATAATAATAATAATAATAATAATAATAATAATAATAATAATAATAATAATAATAATAATAATAATAATAATAATAATAATAATAATAATAATAATAATAATAATAATAATAATAATAATAATAATAATAATAATAGTAATAATAATAATAATAATAATAATAATAATAATAATAATAAAAGTTCTTTATTCCAATGTTAATATCACATACAAATTTTGCACATATACATCTACACGAAATAGGGTCGAATCAAGATTAATACATATTATGTTTCTCTAGAGAAATATTCATGCAAATTATATGGTTCTAAATCAAGTAAGAACTCTTTAATAGATTGTTTCCAGCTGGAAAACGTATCCGATTATTGTGTGTTTGTAGGCAGACTATTTTATATTTTTATATAAACATATAGTGAATTCTTTTCAAAGAAAGATATAACTAGCGTACGGCAGCTCTTTGTCTGGAGGCAGGTCGTGGTTCGAAATAAAAAAATTATTGAACAAAAAAATTAAAATTATTATGGGCGCCACTTGGTTTAAATAAAAGTAATCTTCCTAACAAACCAAGAATTTAATAAGAATAATATTGAAGTAAAATAGAAAAAATAAGTAATACTTTTAATTAAATAATATTTTAATAATATCAAAAATAAAAAAAACGAACGCCAAAACAACTTGGTAGCACTTCATTTGAAATACTATAATATTAGCGGTAATAGCATAGCATTAGTTAATAGCAATAGCATTAGTTGAATCAAATTATACTGACGCATTTTTGGCCAGTAGAAAAAGTCACAGACCCTACTTAAAGTTTTGTAGCTACCAAAGTGACCTGCAGTAGGTTCATCATGTGCCCACTTTAACACCTTTGATCTCTGAGAACTCGGGACAACAAGTTTCCATTCTGATAAATTAGACATCACCTCTGTTCGGGACTGGGGGACATTTTGCCCCACCCGTTTTTCCCCACCTACATTTTCCCTACCATTTTTTCCCCACCTACATTTTCCCTACCATTTTTTCCCTACTACTTATTTTCCCCATCGTTTATTTCCGCATCATAATTTTCCCCAGTAAATAATAATTTCCCTGCTATGAGAATACATTTATTACAAAAGATGTAAAAGGTACAAATACATGTGTAAAATTGTAAAAATATGTAAAACTAACAAAAATGAATGTTGTAGCCAATGGATTCCAAATATGTTAAAACGTCATCATCAGTATCATCAGTATCGTAATTTTCAGAAAGTTTTAAAATTCGATCTTCTTTCAATTGTTGAGTTTTGGGTTTTAATTTTTTAACAACGCGTCCTAGTCGAAGTTCTCTCTGCATAGCTTTAGTGTCTCCTTGCTCCTTCTGAATCTCCTTGATGAAATTGAACAAACTGGGATGCTTCTTTCCAACCACCACACGAAATCGGTTGTGCCACCCCTCTGATAGGTTATTCGTACGGGCACTTCTACCTGACATTTCCTCCTGATGTTTCCGTATGCTTATAATAGAGGTAACCATCTACGTGCAATAGAAATCTAGTTTTATTAGGAATCAATTCAATTACGGACATATTGATAGCACAACTGATTTTGATGACACAACTGACACAACTGACGTTTGACATTAAATTTGTTTGACATGAAGGTAGACGTGACATGAAGAAAAGAAGTTCGAAAAAAGTTCGAACAATCGAATGTTTGAAATGAGTGGGGAAAAAATAATTCCGTTTTTAAATAGGTGGGGAAAAAAAGACATGGGGAAAAACAGGTGGGGAAAAATGCCCCCCCCCCCTGTTCGGTTATGTACGTGTTTATAAAAACAATTTCCTTCATTCCTCCAGGAAGGATATTTTTCTGGATGCGATGACATCGAAACTAACATTTTGCTGTACCATGAATCCACGTTTGAAAAATCAATCAAGTTCATCGGAAACGATTCACTTGTATCACATAGCATAACCTCAGGAGCATTTGTATGTTCTTTAGATGTTGATGGAATCCGCGACAAGGCATCTGGAACTACATTTAACTTTCCCTTGCGATGACGTAACTCCATATCATATTGTGAAAGTTTGAGAACCCACCGTGCTAATCTTCCAGACAAGTCTTTAAGTCTTTGCAGCCATAATAACGAATAATGATCTGTGACTGCGATGAATCGGGTACCCTCAATGTACGGACGAAATTTTTCAACTGCGAAAATTAACGCTAAGCATTCTTTTTCCGTCGCACTGTAGTTCCTTTCAGCCCTAGACAGCGATCTACTTGCAAAAGAAAGAAATTACATGTTCTTCTTCATCCTCCAGCTTCAGTTTGAGCACGGTACCTAGACCAACATCAGATGCATCACACTGTACACTGAACAGTCGATCAAAATCAGGACTGGCGAGAACTGGTGCAGTAGTTAGAGCAGCTTTAATTTTGTTAAAAGCTTCGTTGGCTTCGTCGTTCCATTGTACGGATTGCCTTTTCTTCCTGCCTGTTATGAGTGAATTGATGGGAGCCACTAACGTTGAGAATTGTGGTATAAACCGCCTGTACCAGGAACAAAGTCCCATGAAACGCTTTATTTCTGTCACATTTTTTGGCACGGGATAGCTGACCATGGCTATAACCTTATCTGGGTCGGTCCTCAAACCTCCTCGATCGATGATAAATCCCAAGTATCTGAGATATGCCCTAGCGAATTTACATTTCTCGAAATTTATCGTTAATTTCGCCTTCTCTAAACGACGATAGACTTCCTTGGGAATATCCAAATGTTCATCGATAGTCCTACTGCAGACTATAATATCGTCTAAATACTAAATAGACAAAAACGTTCGGCTCTAACTCTGGCCCAAATATATTATCCATCAACCTCTGCTGTGTTTGCGCTGAGTTATTTAAGCCAAAGGGTATGACCTTAAATTCGAAGAGCCCTCTACCTGGAACTGCAATCGCGGTCTTTTCTCGAGACACTTCATCTAAAGGAACCTGCCAAAACGCATTTTTAAGGTCAATAGTAGAGATTATCCGAGCATCGCGCAATTTATTTAAAATATTGTCTACTTTGGGAAGGGGATACGCATCTCTTTTCGTCACGGAATTCAGCTTAGGTCCAGCAAAACAAAAGCGAAATTCCCCATTGCTTTTCTTAGTCAGAACTACTGGTGACGATCACGGACTGCTAGATGGTTGGATCACTTGAAGTTTCAGCATCTCCTCCAGTTTCTCGTTCATGATTTTTTGCATATACGGAGACCGGTTATAATGCCTTTGTTTCACAGGCTCGGCATCTCCTGTATCGATAATGTGAGTAATTTGATCCGTGCGCCCTAATTCTGTCTTTGCTAAACCTTTGTATATTTCAATGGCGTTTTCCAAACGATTCCTTCCAGTGTCACTGAAACTTGCCCAATCAAGAATGCCCACATCATCAGAAGCTGCGGTCTCTTCGGTTAACCCCGTATCCAATTCTAGGACTTCTACACAACTATGTCCAAGACTGAAACGCAAACCAAAAATTTTCATGGCATCTGCCCCCAAGATTAAAGTAGATTTAATGTCAGGAACAACTAAGACATTTACTTGATGGAAAATATCCGCTACACCGACTGGTATACACGATTCCATTTGTTTCTGGATCTCGCCTAGCTATGGAAAAGTGACAGTTTAAGTATTGTAAATGGGGCTGGTTGTGTTTTAAATCAGGGTTTTTAAATGTCACTGTCAGATGTTCGATTTTAAGGTTATAATTTCTGACTATTGTGATCTTACACTGTTGCCTGTTTTACAAATTTTCAGATATAAAAGGATAATAATATGCAGTTTTAAGATTAACAAAATTTACTACTTGGTTTTTGTACATACAAACACAGCAATAATATTGTATATAACAAATATAATGAATTCGGCTCTGCAAACTTATTTCGTCATCCATTTGTATTTCTCGCTTGGGTCTTCCCGTTAACACATTTTGATCAACTTCATCCATCCACCTTAATTTTAGTCATTCTCTCTTCTGTTGGCCCTCAGTAATTTTTTGTAGAATTGCAAATTTATTCCCACCCTCTTGTGATACTGATAATTTTCAT
Source organism: Philonthus cognatus (assembly GCA_932526585.2). NCBI lineage: Eukaryota > Metazoa > Arthropoda > Insecta > Coleoptera > Staphylinidae > Philonthus > Philonthus cognatus. Next base: position 309,168 of record CAKOBO020000029.1, on the reverse strand, counting down.
GTCAAACAATTTTTAAGCCCTCATTCCACTTTTATTATTTAGTCAAGAGAACCTGCATCTGAATCTTCTGATGTTTGTTCTGAGCCAGATTCCCCAAGCGAAATAATTAAAGGAGGAATGGTTTCAAAAGAAAGGTTCCCCATGTGTTTTGTCCAGTCATCCGAAATAAGTTTTTCACAATGATCACAGAAATTTTGCCACATATCGGATGTACATTTTGAGAGAGACTCAAGCCATAAATTCTGAACACGATCCTTAGATGGTTGCTTAGAATTTATGTGCTTATTGTAGTAAGTCTTACAAAACCCCCATGCCATTTCAATTGGATTGTATTGACAATGTATGGCGGTAATCTAAGAACTTTGTGCCCGTTCTTTCTCAAAATGTCATCAACTACGTAAATTTTGTCATTTGATCGAAAAGGTATAAATAAAGCCCATAGTTCCTTTTTGGTTAATTTTGGATTGAATTTTACATTGTGTTTAACCAACCACTCCTGCATTTCGCATTTCTTACAAGAAAATGAAGGAGTTTTGTCTAATTGCACAGAATGGTATGCAGCATTATCCATAATAACTACACATTTCCCTGAAAGCTTAGCCAAAGCAGGAATACGTTGATTAACCACCCAATTTTGAAAAGTATTACCATCCATTGTGGCATGGTAATCTCGGTCATTGTTTTTCGAATGTAATAAAAAATCGCACCCATCCAAAAACCCACCCCTATACCCAGCATGTAGAATGGTGAAGCGTTTGCCTTCATTTTTGAATTTAGTTGGATTACTTTTTATATCCGTTTCATGTACCCAGCGTCGAACCACGGATCCATTCTGATATATCCATGTTTCATCCAGGTATACGAATTGGATATCTTCACTGGAATTTTGATACTGTAAAAATTTTCTAAGGAAAATAATTTTAGCTGCAACAACATGTTTTTGTTCACAGAGAATTTTGCGCCCATTAATTAATTTTAATTTATACCCCATACTTTTAACAACCCTATAAAGTGTTGTTCTACTCCCATGGAACTCATAATTTTCTTTCATATCATTCAAAAGATCTCTCAAAGTAAAATACTGATTTCTAGAGTTATATTGCCAAATTAGTTGTTGCAGATCTTTTCTAGCTAGGTGATTCCAAAAATGGCTGTTTTTAGATCGTTTGCCAGAAGTAGTAGATTTCAATTCGTCAGGTCTTTGTCGTAAAATTAATTGTAATGAAGATCTCCCTACCTGAAACGTAATTATCTTAAATTAAATATATATGATAATTAAAATACTAGACATACCCCAAAAATATCTATTAAAATCGTAATAATATTGTGATGCTGTAGATTTTGATTACTTTGCCTAAAATGTTTGTAGGATTTCAGAATTTGTAACCTTTTTGATTCAGAGATAATCTTTGGCATGTTAATATTTAATATGTGGCTGAAATTATTTTTCACTTTGACATTGACACAGCATTGCAACACTAAATTAATTTGATTTAATAATAAAATGCTCGAAGAAGCGACCGCGTGGCGAAATAATTGTTGCAAGATTAACAATAAACCTCTTGAAAATTAAAAAGAGGATTACTTATGATATCATAAATTATTGCAACACTGTTAAAATAAGGAATCAGGAGTGGCAACTAATAAAAAATGTAAATGTTGATACTGCAACATAACAACACGAAAGCATGGCTAGGCGAGATCCAGAAACAAATGGAATGGTGTATATCTCTACTTCCCCTAAAACCTGAATATTTTCTCCGCTAGCTGTAGACACAAACTTTATTTGAGAAGAATCGAATCGCCTATGAGACTTACACATCTCGACACCATCCCCACCAAGGATTGAACGATTTGCTCCGGAATCAACTAAAGCTGTGACGACAACTCCAAACAATGACACCTTTAAATACAACCGGTTGTCTTTAGGCAACCTAACAAAAATAGAATTAACTGCTGGATTTGCGTAAAACGACTTCACAATACTAAGCCACTGCTTCCATTCATCGGTGTGGGTCTGAATTCGAACTGGACTAAGGCGACCCTTATGCAGCCCACGACTTAGTTTTATGGAGCAGCTTCACCCTTTGACACCTCTCTGCAAAACCTCGCAATATGTCCTTTCTTTCGGCATTTGTAACAAATTACATTGGGAGATACCTCTCGAATCGATGACACGTTCGCCTGTCCTGGATAATTCCTTGGACTGCCAATTCTACTGCTTAAGAAGGGATCGTCAGCTTCGAGTCTTCGACACAGATCTGCTAGTTGTTTGATGCTGGTAATATCTTGGAGACTTAACCGTGCCCTATAAGATTGTAGTAAATTCTGACGAATTCTCCAAATTTGAGAAGCCTCATCTGGTGGTTTCGACAATAGCGAAAATTTGTGCTGCATCGCTGCGATGTAGATGGCCACCTTTTCGCTACGCCCCTGTCTCCTATTCATAATTTCTTCTAGCAGACTGTCGTCAATATTCTGAGGTAGAAAGTCAGCCTTCAACGCCTTCACTAGAGAATCCCAATCTGTAATAAGAAGTCGTTTCCGACGGAACCATTGTAATACATCTCCTGCAAATAAATCAACGGCCGAACGATACAGTTCTTCCTTGGACACGCCTCTAGCAACCCTCAGCTCCTCCACTCGCTCCAAGAATTCTACAAGAGGTTGTTCTCCATTAAATGTGAGACCCCACTTGTAAACAGGAACATAACCGCTGAGCCTTCCACTAGGTCCCGCTCTAGATCGATGACTAGCTTCTGAAAAACTAACAACTGGTTCATCTTCGCCCTCGCTGAAGTCAAAATCCTCACCCTGCTCTTCGGAATGTCTACCCTCGATGAACGTAGATGCCATTGCTTTGGACATTTTAAATATTTTATGAGATAATTGAGCATCAAAAAGAATGCATTTATTTAAGGACTCAGTTTTAAAAGTCTTTACCTTATCGTCCACTTCAACTAATCTCTTAATTCTATTATTTAAATGTGCTAATCTGGATTTAACACGTTTTTCTGTTGCTTTCGCGTCCTTCCCAGGATAAGATTCTATAATCTGCTGAATTGAGTCTAACGAATCGGAAATTTCTTTATCATCCTCTCCCGCGACAAATGCATTCCCTTCAGTAACAGGTATAACCTTTTCACCCAAAAACTTTCGCAATACTAAGCGGAGTTCTTCCACCTTAGCACTTTTATCGTGAAAACCTCTAATATTCAATTCATACACCAACTCATGTTTTAATAACGAATTAGAATCCATCATTCTTAATCAAATTTTGTAAAAACAGAAAGATGTAAGGAACTGTCGTGAATATATAGTCTGTCAAACGCAATTTCACCGTAACTTATCGTTTAAAAAGTAATAGCTCAATGCCAAGATATTATTCTCAAGTCAATCCACATAATATCAACATTTAATCAAGTGTTAAACTTACTCGTTATTTTATTTTGCTCATATTGGGTGTATCTACTTAATTTTCACTTAAACTTTTTAAAAAATATCTTTAACTTTCACTTTCATAAAGCAATCTGAGTTTTATAACCAATCCTTCTTTAAAAGTAATTTTAATGTTCACATAAACTAATTTTTAAAGTAAAAAAGACAAATAATTTTCTTTTTTTTAAAGCAAATCTACTTCAGTTTCTTTAAATCGGGCCTCACGTTGGGCGCCAATTTGTATAACCCGCGTACGGCAGTTTTTTGTCTGGAGGCAGGTCGTGGTTCGAAATAAGAAAATTATTGAAAAAAAAAATGAAAATTATTATGGGCGCCACTTGGTTTAAATAAAATTAATCTTCCTAACAAACCAAGAATTTAAGAAGACTAATATTGAAGGAAAATAGAAATAATAAGTAATACTTTTAACTAAATAATATTTTAATAATATCAAAAATAAAAAAACCGAACGGCAAAACAATTTGGTAGCACTTCATTTGAAATACTATAATAGTAGCGGTAATAGCAATAGCATTAGTTGAATTAAATTATTATTTACAGTTATTCGTTGAAAACAATGACGTAACCTTTCCCTCACATCATCGTAACAATAATCAAAATAATATCATTCGTTTCTCATTACCAGAAAATAACTCGATTAAAAAATAAGTTTACATAGTTCGAAAAGATTAGTTTAAATAATAAAAAAAATAGTTCTAATGATTAAAAAAAATAAGTTTAAGTAATTCTTCTCTTTCTTATTAAAAGAAAAAAAATGCACATCAACAGTAAAGCAATTAAATGAAATAAAATTGATTGTATTCAAATTAACTTTATACGACTGGTTAGTTTTTAACTCAATTTTAGAAACTTTAACACACTTAATTAATATCTGAATGAATACTCAATTCATTAAATATTAACAAAAAAACACTTTCATAAATTGTATTGTTTGTGGATTTAACTCAAATTATGAGAATATGACACTGCATAAAAAAACTTGGTTCAAAAACTTATCGTTTTCGGCGCTTCCTCCGGATTTCCAATCCAGATCTTCCGGTGGCCCCCCCTTCAATTCCGGCAGCACTCAGCGAACACCAAAATCCGGGTGGTTTCACGAGAAATCGGAAGATGAGAAAATCCGTCCACCAAATCGAAAATCGTGGTGAGAAAATACAGCCGGTTAAACCTCTCCCGGTCGAATCCTCAAAATATACGAACGGGCAGATAGGCGGCAGGCCTACGCCATTCCAAAAATTAATTAAATCAATCCCTCACGGGAAGAAAATAAAAATCATTACCTTAAGATTTTGAGCGGCCTGACGAGATAAGCACTTGGCTAATTTAATTAACACGGCGATCACACAGATGCACCAAGATTATTTTTATTTCACTTATTTCACGAGTGATCACACAGATCACGTCGAGCACCCAGCTCGAAAGATAATAAGATTTCCTAAAGTTCACCTTTGTGACCTTTTTTTTTAAATGAACGCCGTTGCCAATATTTATTTAATTAATCAATTAATTGAATAAATATTAAAATTCATTTAAAAATGACTGGATAATAATTAGAGTTTGTTTCGTGCTAAATAAAATTATAGAAATTATGACGAGAAAGAGAAAACAAAAGCAACATTTTCGAAATTAATTCCAAAAATAATTATTTACTAATATGCATATATGGTTGTCTATGATGAAAGACTACATCTTAATAAAATTATTGTTTCAGTTATTATCGGCGGAAAATCTGAACGTTACAAAGAGAACATATAAGAGTTTTTTCTAATGGATCAAAATATGCAGAACGAGAATAAAGAAGGGATTCTTCACAAGACTCAAGAGATAAAACACAAAATTTAAAATCTTTAAAAAGAGATGATAGAGCACATTCACTACGAATCTAAAGAAATGCAAGGTGTGTTAGAAGTGAAAACGATCCATATTCATTAGAAAATTCTACAACTGAAGTAACAACAAGAGAACTAAGCACGCAATCATCACAAGAAACCGACACTAATCGAAGAACACTTGAGCTTTCCCTACGTTTACAAAGTAAAATTGTTAAAGTCAGCAACAGCAAACAAAACACTTATTCTGAAACGTGTTTCAATACAGCCAACAGGATTGTTACTCAAACAATTTCTTATACAAAAGCACATTCCAACTACAAAAAATCTTCAAATGGAAACAAACTAATCGACAAACATAATACTGGAAGAAGTGATTGCGAAATTAATAACAAACCTAAAATCTAGAACAAATCCACTAAGAGGATCTGTTTTAAAACTGATCCTCGCAATTAGAAATATTTGAAACAAATCAGGTTGAGCCAGATATTTTTTAGAAAGCCAACGCGAGATCGAACTCCAGAAAATGCTAAACGATGAGGGTGATGCAGATGATCTGAATGCGAGTGATGACAGTGGTTGTGATTTGAATCAAAACGATGAAAATTGTAGTCATTTTGATTTAAATAAAATTTATCAAAATAACACCAACACATTAGAAAAACATAACCTAAACGATGAAAATAACAGGACAAATAAATAATAGTACAACTGATTTAAACAAAATTGATGGAAAGGAAAAAATAAATAACGCCAATCAAACAGACAAAATAAATAAAAGTGCAACTGATTCAAACCATACTGATGGAACAGATAAAAGTAGAATTGATTTAATTTATACTAACATAATAAATAAAAGTGCAACTAATTTAAATTAAATAGATCGGATAAATAAACGTACAAATAATTTAAATGATTTTTACAGAATAAATACAAGTATAATTGATTTAAATCAAACAGAGTAAATAAAAGTGCAACTAATTTAAATCAAACTGATCTATTTGGCAAAATCAACAAATATGCAACATACTTAAAACAAGTTGATTTTAGCAATAAAATAAACAAAAGTCCAACTGAATTAAATTAAAGTGGAGTAAATAAGAAACCAGAACATATTGCAACTAAACAAAGTGCCAAAAGAACATGTTTTTACGAAATTAATAAATACAAAAGTAATAGTGAGTGGAATCAGAGTGATAGACACGTAGAAAATTCAAGAATATCTGGTTTGAATCAAAACGACAAACGCAACAGATTACATAAAACTGTTGAATGGAATTTAAATCAAAATAAGAAAAACAAAAACAATTACACTAATTGTGTCTTAAAAGGAGCTTTTGAGAATAGTATGAATAATTGTCATAAAAATGTAGAGTGCAATGAAACTAAAGTTGAAAATATTTCTTGCGACTTCAATAAAAACTTTAGGGCCTGTGATTTAAATCAAATTAATGGTGAATTAAATCCAGCTGAAAAATCAAAAACAGCAAATTTGGAATTAAACAAAGACGACAAAATTTATAATTCGTTGATTGAAAGCTGTGAAAATCATAAAACAGACAATCAAAATCTGATTAAACATATTGACGTTGAATTAAAACACGTAGAAACGTCAAAAATTGCAAATAAAAATGTCAATGAACATCGTTGGCCTAATTTAATTGAAATTGATACGTCAGAAACAGTAAACGCTAAAAGAAACAGAGAAGGCGGGATTAGCAGTGTTTTGATAGACAATCAAATTCAATATTGTGTGGAGAATTTTTATAAATATGTTGGTTTGAAACGTAAAACGTCAAATTTACTAACATTTGGAGAAGGCGAAATTGTCGATAGTTTAAGTAATAATCATTTTCAAAACACTGAACATAATTTCAATGAAAATCTAATAGGAGTTACACAATCTACTTAGGTAATTCACAAAATGAAAACTAAAGGTAGAGAGCAAAGAAACCGAAAAAGAATTTTGACGGAGCAGGAAGAATCTGAAACATCGAAGCAAAGTGGATTATTTGAAAGAGAGAAGATCATCAGGAAAATCGAGTTAGATCAAGACAGGAGAGAGAGAGAGAGAGAGAGAGAGAGAAATAAAAGTAGGGAGTGAAGAAAGGGTGCCCATCGAGAAGGTGAGAAAGTCAGTTTTGAAATTTCTACAGAAAGCAAAGATGTGAATCACGCGTTGCAAAGTGCCAACAGTGAAAACAAATCTTTTGAAATAAATAGTATAGACAATATTTGTTGTAAAATCTGCGAAGTTCGCTTAGGAAAAATGTTTGTTGATACTTCAAAAGAAATTAATAAATCAATTGAAATGATTACCTGCTCAGAAAAAAACATTAAGGAAATAATCGGCACCGCTAAAAGTCCTGTTACTTTATACACTATTGAAAACAACGAACAGCTTGAGTTAAAACAAATTCAAAACAAAAATAATAAACAAAATATTTTAGAAACAGACATTAATTCAAAAGATAATTTTTCAGAAATCCAAGTTACTTCTTCAAAAAGAAACGACGCAATCAAAGGAAGAAAGGCGCAAGTAAAAGGCAATTCTACCACAAGAAATCAAGAAATTAAGGATCATTTGCCGAAAACAAATGAACAATTAAACATTTACCTATAACGCAAGGATAATTTGACAAAAACAGCAAAACAAAAAGACATTTTTTTTATAAAAATGAACAAATTAAAGATAATTCGTCGAAAACAAACGGAAAGATATTGAAACACACTTTTTTATTAATCAAAAATAATTTGTTAAAAACAAATGAAGAGAAAACGATAAATAATTCTGAAAGAAAAATCAAGGACAATTTGTTAAAAAGTAGCGAACATATTGAAGACATTTCTTTAGAAAAAAAAAACCAAATAAAAAACAATATTTTTGCAATAAAGGACGGCATGAAAAGCTTTGATAATAATCGAACCAAAGACAAATAGAAAAGGTACCAAAAAGACGAAAGGAAAAATATTGAAGATATTTCTTCAGAAACTATAAAGACCAAAGATAATTCTGCGCAAAGTAACGGCAACAACTGTCAACTAGAAAGAAAAGATAACAAACCACGAGGCGCCATAAGAAAATCGAATAAAGTTGGGTCTTGAGAATAAAATGGAAATTAAAGGAAGCGTCTGTAGTAAGAACTGCAACTCACAGCAGGATATTGAAAAGGAAATGGAACGTATTTTTATGAATGTTAATAACTCTGTTGGGAAATCACAAAAGCAAAGTGAAATAGAAGACAGAAATAATGTTAATAAAAAGTCAAATAGGTGTAATAGGTCAATTTTTTTTTTCCACATGAGGTGGTATCGCTTAGCGTCCCTGCATTACGGTCTCCGTGGTCCTTTTGTGCTCCTCTGGTTATTTTACTCCTGTATATTCCTGTGTCTTCTAAGAAGTCCAGGAGTTTGGGCCAGGGGATGTTCTTGAGCTGTTCTTCAGGAAGCACGGGCTTCCCGAGTTGCTCCGTGCGTTGCCGTTTATAGGCTTCGCATGTGCACAGTAGGTGTTGGGGAGTTTCCTCTTCTTCCAAGCACCCACGGCATAGGGGGCTTTTCTCAAGACCCATCCTATGTTTGTGCTTATTCAGGTCACAGTGCCCAGTAACTAGTCCTGTGATTTTCCTTAGTTTCATTCTGCTCAGTCCTGACAGCGCTAATGCGCTATCAGGTACCGGGCCATCTAGGAAGAGTCTCGTGTGCCTCATTCCCATTTGGTTTTGCCATGCCTTTGTATGCTCCTCTGCTAACTTGCGTCGGATTATTTCCTTTCCGGTTTCATGTGGTATTCCGAAAGCGGGTTCAGGTCCTATAAATTCACCTGTTGCCCCTTGTTTGGCCAGCAAGTCGGCCCCCAAGTGTCCAATAATTCCTTGGTCCTTGGGTATCCATACTAGCTGTGTTTTTGTTGTTGTCGCCAGTGCGTCCAGCCTGTTTATGCAGTCTATAACCAGTCTGGACTGAACTATCGGCGAGGCTAGCGCTTTTAGGGCTGCCTGGCTGTCCGACATAATGGTAATTGGTCCTTTGTTGAGTCCCGACTCCATTATGTGGTGGGCACACCAGTCAATGGCGGCCACTTCAGCCTGGAAGATGGAGGCATGTTTCCCCAGAGCAACCGTGAATTGTTTGCTCCGGTTACAGCCTCCATAGATACCAGCCCCGGTTCCTTTAGTGTTTTTGGACCCGTCTGTGTACCAGATGGTTCCTTTACTCGTTCCCGGGTATGTTCCATTTGTCCATTCACTCCGCTGTGGTATGATTATTTTGAATCTGCGGGATGGGTGTACGATTTTAGTGAAATCGGACCTCATTTTTAGGATTTCTTCTTCTTGTAGCACTTTAAATGTTTCCGGTCTAGATGACAATACATTTAAAGTGTGTCCATTTATGTGCAGTCTGTAGGCTGCCTGTCTGGCTTCCATCATAACATATAGATGTAGTGGTGGAAGCGATAATATGTGTTCCATGGCTGCTGTGGGCGTTGTTCTCATTGCCCCAGTAATCAGCAGACACGCCTGTCGTTGCACTCTTTCGAGTTTTACGGCTGCGCTCTTGGTTTGGGTTTCTTCTGCCCAAGCGAGCGCCGCGTATGTCACTATGGGTCTTATGACCACGGTGTATAGCCATTTGGTCATACTGGGTCTCAGTCCCCATGTGCGTCCTACCATTTTCCTGGTCGCAAAAAGTCCTCTCATGGCCCTTTTGCTGATGTTCTCGAGGTGGAAGTTGAAGTTCAATCTGGTATCAAGTATGACCCCTAGATATTTTACTTCATTTTTTATTGGGACTTCCATTTCATACATGCGTAGCGATGTTATGTCATCGGTTTTTCGTCTCCTGGTAAAGGGGACTATCGCCGTTTTGGCCGGGTTTACAGCTAACCCTTCGTTCTTGCACCATCTTCCCACGGTAGTTAGTACCCTCTGCATCAGGCTTGATACAGTGGTCCCAAATTAAATTAAAACATTAATACAAAAATCATCCAAGAAAATAATAGAGAAAAATCAACATCCAGTAAATACGAGAATAACATTAGTCGATCAAAATTTTTTTTTGTGAAAGAAATAACAAATGCAGCATCGCCTTAAAATAATAAAGAAGTACCGGCGCGTGGAGAAATGCTAAGACATACAGAAAGATTCAGTTCAGGGTTCAACGAACGCAAACACAACAAGTGTGCAAAGTCAGGGAAATGAAGTTGACGTCAGAGAGAGAAGGGATTTGTGACCATATATGGTATTAGATACAATTTAAGCAACAAAATGGGGAGGGGAGAACTTTGAGAGCAGCAAAGAAACGATTCTAAAAATGAGTTTTTTTGGGACCGGGACGGGGATAGTCAGTATTTGAATGTAAATGGTGACAGTTGAGAATAGGAAGTTTCAGTGGGATGTAAGTTAGTGAAGTAATGTTGATAAAAAGAGTTAAGTATTGAGAATGGAGTTAGAAAATGGAGAATAGAGTTAGGAGAGACTATCACGTAAGAGTAAAATTAATTCTACATCAAACCGACTTAGTTGAAATGAAGCAAACAAAACCAGCGAAATAATTTAAACATCTGGGAAAACAGGAAGATGAAAGCGGGGGGGGGGGGGGCTGAGAATGAGGGGTGCATGGTGGTTGATGTGTAAGGCCGAATTGAACAAGAACACGAAGTATGTCCTACTAACTAATCGACCCAGTCGATTGATGTGTTAGGCCAATCCGAGTTAGTACTGCGCTAAGTGTCCTACTGACTAACCACACGAATGAGGGATGTATTGTGGTTGATGTGTAAGGCCGAATTGAGCAAGAAAACGAGGTATGTCCTACTAACTAATCGAAACAGTCGATTGATGTGTTAGGCCAATCCGAGTTAGTACTGCGCTAAGTGTCCTACTGACTAACCACACGAATGAGGGATGTATTGTGGTTGATGTGTAAGGCCGAATTGAGAAAGAAAACGAGGTATGTCCTACTAACTAATCGAAACAGTCGATTGATGTGTTAGGCCAATCCGAGTTAGTATTGCACTGTGTCCTACTAACTAACCACACGAATGAGGGATGTATGGTGGTTGATGTGTAAGGCTGAATTGAGCAAGAAAACGAGGTATGTCCTACTAACTAATCGAAACAGTCGATTGATGTGTTAGGTCAATCCGAGTTAGTATTGCACTAAGTGTCCTACTAACTAACCACACGAATGAGGGATGTATGGTGGTTGATGTGTAAGGCCGAATTGAGCAAGAAAACGAGATATGTCTTACTAACTAATCGAAACAGTCGATTGATGTGTTAGGCCGAATTGAACAAGAACACGAAGTATGTCCTACTAACTTATCGACCCAGTCGATTGATGTGTTAGGTCAATCCGAGTTAGTATTGCACTAAGTGTCCTACTTACTAACCACACGAATGAGGGATGTATGGTGGTTGATGTGTAAGGCCGAATTGAGCAAGAAAACGAGGTATGTCCTACTAACTAATCGAAACAGTCGATTGATGTGTTAGGCCAATCCGAGTTAGTATTGCACTAAGTGTCCTACTAACTAACCACACGAATGAGGGATGTATGGTGGTTGATGTGTAAGGCCGAATTGAGCAAGAAAACGAGGTATGTCCTACTAACTAATCGAAACAGTCGATTGATGTGTTAGGCCAATTCGAGTTAGTATTGTCACTAAGTGTCCTACTAACTAACCACAAGAATAAGGGATGTATGGTAGTTGATGTGTAAGGCCGAATCGAGCAAAAAACGAGGTATGTCCTACTAACTAATCGAAACAGTCGATTGATGTGTTAGGCCAATCCGAGTTAGTATTGCACTAAGTGTCCTACTAACTAACCACACGAATGAGGGATGTATGGTGGTTGATGTGTAAGGCCGAATTGAGCAAGAAAACGAGGTATGTCCTACTAACTAATCGAAACAGTCGATTGATGTGTTAGGCCAATCCGAGTTAGTATTTCACTAAGTGTCCTACTTACTAACCACACGAATGAGGGATGTATGGTGGTTGATGTGTAAGGCCGAATTGAGCAAGAAAACGAGGTATGTCCTACTAACTAATCGAAACAGTCGATTGATGTGTTAGGCCAATCCGAGTAAGTATTTCACTAAGTGTCCTACTTACTAACCACACGAATGAGGGATGTATGGTGGTTGATGTGTAAGGCCGAATTGAGCAAGAAAACGAGGTATGTCCTACTAACTAATCGAAACAGTCGATTGATGTGTTAGGCCAATCCGAGTTAGTATTTCACTAAGTGTCCTACTTACTAACCACACGAATGAGGGATGTATGGTAGTTGATGTGTAAGGCCGAATTGAGCAAAAAAACGAGGTATGTCCTACTAATTAATCGAAACAGTCGATTGATGTGTTAGGCCAATCTGAGTTAGTATTGCACTAAGTGTCCTACTTACTAACCACACGAATGAGGAATGTATGGTGGTTGATGTGTAAGGCCGAATTGAGCAAGAAAACGAGGTATGTCCTACTAACTAATCGAAACAGTCGACTGATGTGTTAGGCCAATCCGAGTTAGTATTGCATTAAGTGTCCTACTAACTAATAACACGAATGAGGGATGTATGGTGGTTGATGTGTAAGGCCGAATTGAGCAAGAAAATGAGGTATGTCCTACTAACTAATCGAAACAGTCGATTGATGTGTTAGGCCAATTCGAGTTAGTATTGTCACTAAGTGTCCTACTAACTAACCACAAGAATTAGGGATGTATGGTGATTGATGTGTAAGGCCGAATTGAGCGAGAAAACGAGGTATGTCCTACTAACTAATCGAATCAGTCGATTGAAGAAAAAAATAACTCGATTATGAGTGGAACGAGGTGAAAGGTCGTTCCGCTCATTAATCGAAAATGAATGGCGATTGATGTGTAGGGCCTATGTGAGAGATTGTCCTACTAACTAATCGCAAGTGTGTCGAGTGTGTGATGCTAGCTCCGAGATGGTTTGTGTGGGTTTCCGATCTCGTAATGCAAATGCAGGGGCTAGTTAATTTTGCTCCCACAAGTAGAGTCATACATTTTTATGAGTTTAACCAAATGCACATGACTTTTAAGCATAAACGTTGGGTAATATATTTTGTGAATTTAAATAATATAAGACATATCAATTCATTAGAAATGTCATGAAAGGTCAATAAACTTTGCATACGTTAAGCTTATATCCTGTTTTATTTATTGTCCACACATCCTCCTAGTCAAATTAAAAGGGAATAAAGACACAGAATTTACGATAATGCATATTGACACAAACAACGAACCTGGTAAATATATAAAAGGGTTACTACATACACAACACAACGTAAACAATAATACAAATTATAAATTTGTACAATACCTAGGGTCGAATCATTACAAAGGCAAATAAAAGATGGAAAACTATTTCAAGAAAAATCACTTCAAAAGAAATTTAGAGATGGAGGCGATATTCAATTAAAATCACGAAGGAAAAATAGAAATACTTCTCAAAAAAAGCTAACAAATAAAATAGTAATAGAGGAGGGATCCCCAGAACATATAAATGCGGAAGATAACCAAAAACCAACAGTTACAAAAAGAAAACTGGAAATAGGAAAAATACAAGAACAAACACTTGATAATAAAAGAAAAAAGACGTTGTCAGACAAACAACAAAAAACAAAACAGCCTCGTGTATTGCAAAAAAATACCATCACATCCGCTTCAAATTCGGTTGAAAATCAAGCCAACTTAATGTTTAAAAAAAATCCATTACCAAAAATTCAAAATGAGATCTTGATTGACGTCCTTGAAGAAAACCTAGAAAAAGACAGATGAAGATATATTATATATATTCAACACCGATGAGCTTAAAGTTGAAACTGACTGCGAAGAAAGAAGACTCGATATTCAAGAAAAATGCAACAAGCAAGATGGGGTTTCGGCAAATGAAGAAAGAGTATATGCAAATAATAAGACACTCCAGATTTGTGAAGTTATTGAAAATATTAATGAGAAAGAAGACGATTCAATTATTGCCGAAAGATCATATACTACGAAAGATAGAAGCATTTTTATCAATAAAAATCTAGTCGAATATCTTGAAGATTGTAACAGTAATGAAGCTGCTAACAGAAATAAACATATTATAGAAAAAGAAGATACAGACGGAGTAGAAGTGGATGCACGTGAAGAAAATGCAGACATTTTCAAAAATCCTTCTAGTATTCTAAATTATAGTGAAAATATTACCAAACATATTGAAGAAGAAAAAAACATTTCCAGAAAACTTATAGAATATATCGTTATGCTAGAAAGTGAGTTTATTAACCAAATTCTTGAAGAAGAGAGGAAAATTTAAGTTTAAACTTGACGAAACCATAATTATCGAGGAAAATGATGATATGGACGAAAGTTTAGAAGAAATTCAAACGATTTCTTCACTCATATTAAGTGAAAACGCTTTAAGGGACCACCGGGATATTTACCACAGAAATGAACATATTGAAGAAAGCGATCACATGGATAGAAACCTTAAACGTATTGAAACAAATGAACAATTTGGAGAAAATGAGAAAAATGTTGAAGGCACAAATATTAACACAAGTAATAATGTTGAAATAAATCTTCAAAACGTCGAAACAATAATTATTGAAGACAAAAAAGATAATAATGACCGCAGAGAAAATAGAGCCATTAATAAAGTTGATGAATCTAATAAAATTATGGCAAGTATCAGAGAAAACAAAAGTGGCGTGAATCTTATAAAAACCTATGTGATAAAAGAAAGTTCTATAATTAATGTTCGAAATGATCTTAGGAATAAATCTGACAGAAATAAAATTGACAAACCACCAATCAACAATTTACAGTCAGCAGACGCTATTGTTGTAATCGATGATGATAAAGAAGATAGAAAATCAATAAATCCGAAAATGGAAATTGATCTAATTTCGAAAATCATGACCAACATATTTAACGCAACTGACAACAAGATCAGCGTCCTAGATCACCCGGCTTTCAACAAAATTATCTGCCCTCTAATCCACATCATCTACACGAAAATGTGCGCTAAAGTATTCTCAGATTCAAGCTTTAAACTTTACAGGAACGAGGAGGTTTCTAATTTTCTAACGCGCGACATTAAGAAGGCTATTGAGGACTTGGATGAGATTTTGAGAAGGGTGGATGTGATAGATTTTAAGATGGAGGATTTCATCGCGTATGGAAAGAGTGAGATTGAGAAAAAGTTTTTCGTTGAGGCCATGGTGTTGTTGGGAGGGATGAAGAAGCCGCACACTTCCTTCGGAGATTTTGTATAAGGGATTGAGAGAGAAATGCACGAGATCAACGTTGCTTGACGAGAAGATATGTTGGGAGGCGTTAAAAGTGGTTACGGATTTTGATGAGAAGATGGTGGAGGGTTTCAAATTGGCTTTAAATGAGGTTTTCGTGAAAGACGAAACGGTTTTTATTTCTGATGATGGGGTAGAGGATGTTAGGAAATAGGCGGCTGTGATATCAATTGTGGATTTGTTGGAGCCAGAACTACAAACTTCAATTAAAATAGATGTGAGTGATAAGGAAGTAGAGAATGGAGGATTGGATGTTGAAAATAGTGGAGAGCGGGTTGAAGCTAGAGCAATGGAAGTCAAAAATAGAGAAGGGGGGGTTGGAAATAATAATTTTGTTGAAAATGAGCTGCAAAGTGAAGACATGAGAACAGAAAATAGAGATTTACAAATTTGCGAAGCAAGGATGGAAGATAGTAGGGAAGGCATAGAAAATAAAGGGGTGGAAATAGCAAATAATCGAATGGGATTAGACAAACTAGAAGTGGGGATAGAAAATACACAAGTGGATTTACAAAATAGTAGAGCGACCATAGAAAATGAAGAAGTGGGGATAGACAATAGAGAAGTAAGGGTAGTCAAAAATAAAGAAGGGGGGGTTGGAAATAATAATTTTGTTGAAAATGAACTGCAAAGTGAAGACATGAGAACAGAAAATAGAGATTTACAAATTTGCGAAGCAAGGATGGAAGATAGTAGGGAAGGCATAGAAAATAAAGGGGTGGAAATAGCAAATAATCGAATGGGATTAGACAAACTAGAAGTGGGGATAGAAAATACACAAGTGGATTTACAAAATAGTAGAGCCACCACAGAAAATGAAGAAGTGGGGATAGACAATAGAGAAGTAAGGGTGTTGGTTCAAAATGGAGGTAGTGTTTCTACTTCTGGTGGATTATCTAATGGGAATCTGGTTGGGAATGAGCAACCTGTTAACTAAATAGTAATAAATGATCTATTACAAATGTTTCCTCAAAGTTCGACGAAGCCCGTTATTTCCTCCATAATAAACCAAGTTCAGGATTTTCATCACCAATTGAATTTTACGTTACCAAATCAAGTGCAAGCATATTCTCACCAGAGGCAAGTGAATTCTACTATAAAAAATCAAGTAAATGAATTATATCATAAACGAAACGATAATCAAGTCAATGTTAAATTACCAAAACAATATCCTCAGCAAAAACAAGTCAATTCTATAACACTAAATCAGGTCCAAGAAATTTCTCACCAGAAGAATGAACATAAAGTGAGTTTTACATGGCCGAATCAAACTATGACTCACCAGAAGCAAGTGAATTCTACTTCGCCAAATCGAGTTCAAAAATGTATTTACTACAGGAATGACCACGAAGCCAATTTCCGACCTGCCTATGAAGTTCATGAAATTCCGCCCCAGAACGCTTATCAAATACAAGAAATTTATCCTAAGAGAATCAAGTTTCCCCCAAACTATCAAGTTCTGGTCCATGATAGTAATTTAAGATATCCACCGCAATTTGTTGATCCCAATTCTTCGCAAGGAGTTAGCAACCAGCCGATTATGCAACATTCTCCTCCTCATATGAGAAATATCCCGCCGATACCGCCAGGATATTTACCTCCATTTATTCAACCTCCCCAACAACCGAGAATGTTCCCGTTTAGCAACAAGGAGATGCCTTTCATCTTGGAGGCACAAAGGAACACGCAGCGAAAGAGGATCATGCTTGATAAAATGGTCGAGTTACCAAACGCACCGGGTTATGTCCAGTCTACGATACAAGAGGTGCGGCCTAAAAGGAAATACACGAGGAGAGATGTTGCTACAGCTTCGAATAGTGCAGAACAATCGGCGAAAGTTGCGAAGATTTTAAATCCAAATCGGAATTACAAAGATACGAATTTGTCTCATTGTTCCAAACACACAAATTGCCAAAACACCGAGGAATAATTTTTCACCCATGGAGGTTTGCAACACGCAAACGTCTCAAACTCCAGGCATTAGAATTCCAAGTACCCAAACTTCTCAAATTCCACCAATGAGAATTCCAAACAGATCAACTTCTCAGATTGCTGTATTGTTTCGAGTTTACGTAAAGTGATTAATCACAAATAGAAAGACTGTTATTCCTTACTTCACTTTTTATTTTTGTGTTAGATGTACATTTCGAGACACAAGGTGCTCATTATCAATAACAAACTGTTTGTTATTGATAATGAGCACCTTGTGTCTCGAAATGAACATCTTACACAAAAATAAAAATTGAAGTAAGGAATAACAGTCTTTCTATTTGTTCTCAGATTGCTATGAATTTCTTGCCCATGGAAATTCCAAGCGTACAAACTTCTCAAGCTCAGATTAATTTCCCACCTATGGAACATCTCAACACACAAAAGTCTCAAATCACAATGACGGTCCTACCCATCGACATTCCAAACACGCAAACTTCTCAAATTCCAATCAATTTCCTACCCATGCAAAATCCCAACATGCAAACTCCTCAGATCCATTCAAATCGGGTTTACGCAGAGGATTTCTTGAGTGATTTTAACCCTAATGTTCCTCAAATTGCTAAAGCACAATCGCAAATTCCAACAGTTCAATCATCCCAATTCCTTCAAAATAATCAAAGATGTGACTCAGGTTTGAACATTTTTTCTTAGTCAGCGAATTTGAAAAATCGTACTAAAATACAAGGGAATGACGTTCAAAATAATCAGCGAGTTGAATCAATTGTAAATAATGGTTCTCAAGCAAAACATTGGAAATCCAGTACCGAAATCGAAAACAGTATTCCTCAAATTAATAAAAGATCTCAGTCAAGTGTGCAAAACATTGCTCAAGCAACATATTGCAATATCAGCACTGAAATTGCAAAGAGGATTGCTCAAAATAATCAAAGATCAGAATCGAGTAGAAAAACATTCCTCAAGCAATGCAATGGAAAACTAGCACTGAAATCGAAAAAAATTTTGTTCAAAATAATCAACGATCGGAATCAAATGCAAATAACGTTTCTCAAGCAATGAATTGGAAAACCAATAGTATATACAAGTTCAAAATAATGAATTACAGATTCCTCAAGCAACAAATTGGAAACCCAGTACTCCAATTAAACAGAATGATGCTCAAAGTAATCAGAGATTTGAATCAAGTTTGCAGATTGCATCTCAAGGAACAAGCACTGAAATGAGCAGAGAACCGGCTGTTTTAATAAATTCAATTGAGGAACACTTTAGAAAGAATCTTTTCGAATCGCCGACAAACCAACCATCGTTCGGCTATCAGGATATTCAGATGTTTCCAGTAGTGACACTCAATGAGCAGAGCCCAATGAAGAATGCGCAAGCGAGTAAACATAAATTCTCGCAAAATACGAAGAGGGTTGAAACAGGGAATTCACGCAAAAATTTCGATGATTTCCTTTGGACCGATATCAATCAAACGAAGACTAATGAAAATACAGCTGAAAACAATCAAGTTTTGGTTAAACAGAGCATACAAAAGGGGGATTTCCTGTGAATAGCGAAAAAAATCAGGAGGGTGGATATTTTAGAAATCCACGTAAGAAAAATGGAAACAATATTGAAAGGATTGAAATTATTAACGTTAGTGAAACTTGTCAGACTAATAATCATCTTAGAGATAACGGTGGGAGGATTAGAAACATTGAAAATAGTCAGACTAATAATAATTTTAGAAACAATGAAAGGATTCGAAAAAGGGACGTTTTTGGGACTGGTTAAGCCATTGATTTTAGAAACAATGAAAGGATTCTAAATAACGAAGCTTTGGGAAATGACCGTAATTTCAGAAGCAATGAAATTAATCGAAATAACGAACATTTAGGTATTGTAAAAAATAATGATAGCATCGGCACTCAAACTAATTATGTTTTCTGTGATTTTCTTGGATGCAACCAGAGGCTTCAGAATCCAGATCCTCTTAAAGATAGTTGCAACAATACAAATAATGTACACCTTAGGAAGAGTGAAAGAATTCACAGTCATAACATTTTTGGAAATGGCCAAGCCAATAATTGCCAAGAAAATGCAGGAAAAAATGTAACGGTTCAAAATAATGAGGTCTTGTATGATCTTCTTAGATGCAAGACGTTCTAAGTACTGGACCTTCTGAACATTGGAAGAGAAATAAAAATAATCAACACTTTAAAAATAATGAAAGGATTCAAAATAATGATAGAAATCAAAGCAGTGAAACGATTCAATGTGACAACATAAGTCAAAATAATGACAGAAATCTAAATAATGAAAGGAATAAAAATAACGACATGATTCAAAATAATGAAATGATTAAAAATAATAATAGGAATAAAAATAATGGAAGGATGAAAAATAATAACGCTTCTAAACGCAATCAAAACGGTACGAATAAAGAAAAATGTGAACAAAATCTTCGTCTTCAAAATAATGAACACTTTAGGAACAGCAAGAGTAAGTCAGACAATCAAAAAATCCAAAGCCATAACTTGGTTCTAATCAACCCAGAAAACCCCGTTAAATTCGTATTTGATTGAAAGCAAATCGTGTCCATATCGCAATTCGTCCAGAAAAGCGCCTCAAATACAAATTCCATCAAGCCCTCTGAAGTTTCTCACATGCTCAATTCAAAGGTAATCAAGAATAATATCAGTGAAATAGTTACTGAATTGCACATTCTCGATTCAGAAGAAAGAGGTGGCGATTTGTTGATGAATTTTAAAAATACTTCAATCGTTTCGGATTTGAGTTCTGAAATAATGCGGCAAGAAGATTTTGTTCGTGAGAATCCAATTGTTAATATAAACCAGGTGAGCTTTTTACATATTATTTATAGTTTCTTTATGAATTTTTAAAGCTTGTTTAAGTTGTAGTTCTTTGAATTGCAGTTTAAAAATAACTTATAGTCTGTTACAAACATAATACGTATTTTTAATTCCAGACTATTATTGTGTTTTATACACCTGGTGCATAAAGTAAAATTACGAGTTTAGAAAAACCTGAAAGTTTACTTTATGCTTAACCAAGGAGTGGAAACACTCATTAGAAGCTTCAATTTCAATAGCTTTATTAATAAATTAAATGAGCTTTAGTTTAAGCTTAAGCACATTTTTTTAAATATAAATACGTTGTGTAGATACGCTAATATTTTAGAATCAACATTTTTTAAATCGTTTAATTAATCAAAAATGTTACTACTAATTTACGAACGAGAGTTAGGACTTCAATGGAGGCGTTGTTTTTATAAACAGCATATGTCCAAAATTGTACAAATCGAGATTTTAGCGGCATTTGGTAGAGTATTTTGCAAGCTATCCGATAGTAAAAGTAGTTCACTTAAAAACCACAAAAAGCACTTGCCTGGAATAGCTTAGGTTCCAAAGAAAATCCAAAACCTAAAAACCCTCACGGAATTTCTTCAAAACCCAAAAGATAACCAGTTTTATAAAAAAATATTTTTGGTGAATAGCTGCAGCAATGGATATCTCGGAGCAGTGGGTATGCGGATTAGGCCCCATTTCAGTTTTTTCAGTGTAGAAAATAGTTTATTTCGAAGAATGCATATTTTCCGTTACTTATCATTAATTCATGTTGGTGTATTTCATGAAATAAACGAGTTAATTGCCACATTGTTCTTGTTTCTGTTAAAAACAACATATGTTCAACTGTTTTTCCTTGTTTTTTTCGTAATACAAATATATTGAGTAAATGAATGAACTTAATACTATCAGTTGATAATTAATAAAAATAATTGTAAAAATAGAAGTTGTAACGGTTATCAAGGTAAACAGTTTGTTTTTTCGATGTTCTCAAAACGTTATTTTTGGACAAATGCTGTTTATGAAACCAACGCCTCAATTGAAATCATAATTTCGAGTTTAGATAAGCCTGAAAATTTGGATTTGGCGGGGCGCGACTCACTTCGCTCGCGAGCTGTAAATCCAAATCTTAAGGCGTTTCTAAACTAGAAATTTTACTTTATGCCTAATGCGGGAGTGGAAATATTTGCTAGACGTTTTAATTTGAATCGCTTTGCAAAAACGGCTTAGTAAAGAAGCTTTTTATTAATATTAGTGTACAGGGTGACCCAAATTCGATGCTTTTATAGGGTATCTCATTAACCCGAATAGTTAGACAAAATCTGATATACACATCATGACCTCTTTTTCAGAGAAAATAACAATAGCATTGACAGATCGTGGCCAGCTCGATTAGTTTGGGAGATATCGGGCGTTTTTCAATTGTCAGCAATTTTAAAATACGTCGATTTCTCAATAACTATAAAATATATAAATATATGGTTAAATTGTTATTTGTGTGGTTGTCAACGTAGAATTCAGTGGGGTATTTACTTTTTTATTTTAACTTTTAATTTCAGACTTATGACACAAAGTTGCATTTTTTTAAATGGAACACTCTGTATACAGGGTGTCTACGCTAAACCGTTCGTAAAGAGTTTATGGAATTGCCGTTGCACTAAAAATTTGAAAAAAATCCTTGTCATATGGTTGAATCAGCTCTCCTTTTGTAAAATATTTTCAACTTTATATCACTTCCGGTTCCACCGGAGATAGCACCAAGTTTGTTATTTTAAATAGAACACCCTATATATTAGTAATTTTTTGGGTTTTTCGTTTAATTACAACATATTTTATTCGAACATATGTACACTTATCTCTTATAGTTTTCAAGAATAAAATATATTTCTAAAATTCTAACCTCTAAAAAAGCATATTAAAATCTGTCTTTAACTTTTCTTAAGAATAAGATAAAAATATGATTTATATCTCTACTTGTACCCAAAGGATGCCTCTATGAGTGAATTAATTGGAAACTGTCAATTTTCACAATAAGTGTTCTTAAAATGTCAATATCGAAGTGCCCGCTTCAATATCTAGTAATTCGATAATTTCCTACAAAAAAGTATTATAAAACTATACTCTTAAAGCAAGTAGTTTTCGAATTATTTCGAAAATTCGTTTTTCGTCGCATTTATGCAGAGAATAATGCGCGCATAAGTCGCAGTTGAATTTTAGTATGCCAGTAGTATGCTTTTATTTTGTCGCGATTGTATTGCGAAATGTCAAATAATAAAAAAAAATAGTACAAAGTCTTACAGAAATCAACAAAATAAATAATTAGAAAAATTAACAAAGTATCAATTTATTCTTTATACATGGCAACTGCCAATTGAACAAAATTTGATTCCAATCTTCTAAATCTTGTTTTATTCATCGGCGGCAAATGTGGATAAGTTTCATTAAATATTCTGCATGTTCGAATACCAATTCTATCGCAGCTGCCATGTATAAAGAATAAATTGATAATTTGTTGATAGGTATATTTATTCATTTTGTTGATTTCTGTATAACTTTGTACTAATTGTTTTTATTATTTGACATTTCGCATTACATAAGCCACAAAACAAAAGCATTACTACTTGCCTACTAAAATTAAGTTGCGACTTATGCGCCCATTATTCCCTGCATAAATGCCACGAAAAACGAATCTTCAAAATAATTTAAAAACCACTTGCTTTAGGAGTATATTTGTTAATACTTTTTTGTAGAAAATCTTCCCCCCAATAGTACCACGTAATAAAAAATAGGTCATTCCACTTAAAAAAAAATGAATTACAAGATATTGAAGAGGACACTTCGATATTGACATTTTAAGAACACTTATTGTCAAAATTGACAGTTTCCAATTCATACACTCATAGAGGCATCCTCTAGGTACAAGTAGAGATATAAATTATATTTTCATCTTATTCCTAAGAAAAGTTACAGACTGATTTCAAGATGCCTGTTAGAGGTCAGAATTTTGGAAATATTTTTTTTGCTTGAAAACTATAAGAGATAAGTGTACATATGTTCGAATAAAATATGTTGCAATATAAACGAGGAATCTAAAAAGTTACTAATATATAGGGTATTCCATTTAAAATGACAAATTAAGTGCTACTTCCGGTGGAACCGGAAGTGATATAAAGTTGAGAATACAACTCATAGCCTACCAGAATGTATTTTCAGCCAATCAGATGCAAGTACATACGTAGCAGTATGTGTATCGCAGCGATGATAAAAAATCATCGCAATGATAAGTTTGTTGTGGTCATAAATTGTTTTTTAAACGTCAAAGTGGTTAGACGTCAGAATTCCAAATATTAAAATGGACGTTGGAAATCGTTTTGGTACGGCTTCTAGCAGCAATATAAGTGAAGTAGTGAAAAATACGATACCGAAAAACACAGTGCGAAATAGAAAGTCGCATTGGCGACAATTTTCTGAGTTTTGTGCCGCTAGGAAGTTTCAGATAAGTAAGATTATAACATTTTATTCGTAA
The DNA here is from genome assembly GCA_932526585.2 of Philonthus cognatus. Taxonomy (NCBI): domain Eukaryota; kingdom Metazoa; phylum Arthropoda; class Insecta; order Coleoptera; family Staphylinidae; genus Philonthus; species Philonthus cognatus. The sequence continues at coordinate 285,229 of CAKOBO020000029.1, read as the reverse complement.
TATTCTCTCACTAAATATAACTCGTGGTACGATTAGTACCAGATGATATTTAGTCGTTAAAACCGAAGCAGCACATTCAACTCGTCCTACGGACTCGTTGAATCTGCAGCTCGGTTTCAACTTCAAAATATCATCGGTAATAATCTTACCACTCGTTGTATTATGGCTGAGAATATAACTCATAGCCTACTAAAACGAATTTTAAACCAATGAGATGCAAGGAAAGCCGTAGGTACATGTCTATCACCGCGATGATAAAAAACAAAAGAAGCGGTGGGTGTTAAGTTGTTTAAGTTGTCCTGTCATTCGAAATGTCAAAATAGGTAATGTTTCGTGCAGTGATATTAATAGAAAAGTAAAAAGTGCAACGCCAAAGACACCGTCATGAATAAAGAATCACAGTGGCGGCAGTTTACGAACTTTTGTGCGGTTAAAAAATTCTCAATTAATAGGGAAACAACAATATCTCAGCTGTCGATAATGTTAAGGGACTCACATTATTTTATTTGTTATATTCTCTCACTAAATATAACTCGTGATATGATTTATTATCGATGATATTTAGTCGTTGAAACCGAAGCAGCACATTCAACTCGCCCTTAGGGCTCGTTCAATCTGCAGTTCGGTTTCAACTCCAAAATATCATTGATAATAATCATACCACTCGTTATATTACGGCTGAGAATACAACTCATAGCCTACTAGAACAAATTTTAAAGCAATGAGATGCAAGGAAAGCCGTAGGTACATGTCTATCACCGCGATGATAAAAAACAAAAGAAGCGGTGGGTGATAAGTTGTCCTGTCATTCGAAACGTCAAAATAGGTAAAGTTTCGTGCAGTGATATTAATGGAAAAGTGAAAAGTGCAACGCCAAAAACACCGTCATGAATAAAGAATCACTGTGGGGGCAGTTTACGAACTTTTGGGCGGTTAAAAAATTCTCAATCAATAGGGAAACAACAATATTTCAGCTTTCGATAATGTTAAGGGACTCACATTATTTTATTTGTTGTATTCTCTCACTAAATATAACTCGTGATATGATTAATTATCGATGATATTTTGTTGTTGAAACCGAAGCAGCACATTCAACTCGTGCTGCGCACTCGTTGAATCTGCAGTTCAGGTTTCAACTTCAAAATATCATCGATAATAATCATACCACTCGTTATATTACGGCTGAAAATATTTCACATGAGGAGAACTGATTCAACCACAAGACAAGGATTATTTTCAAATTTTAAGTGCAACGGCAACCCCATAAACTTTTAACGAACGGTTTAGCGTAGACACCCTGTAGTTATATGTCATTAAATAGCATTTTAAATTAGCTTTACATTGATATACATATACACGGTGAGTTTTTTTCGATGTTCTCTATGGGGATCTCGGAAACTATAAGAGATAGAAAAAACGTTTAAATGGGGAAAGAAGTGTAGTTTTATAGGACGAATAAGATGACACAATATTTGAAAAAGTCAAGGGTAACTAGATATTTTGAATAAAGTAAAATGTGTCCATTTTTTTAAATCCATATACCTCTATTATTATCATAGATAGAAAAAAACTGTAAAGGACAAAGTTGTAGAAACTTTTACACAGATTAATAACAATATTTTGGGAGATATGACACAAACTTATCTTTTTTTAAATGGAAACAATAGTTGGCTATGGCCTCATCGGAAAGGTTATTTTTTCCCTTTAATCCGATATAACATATGCCATAGTTATTTTTAAAATAAAATAAGTTACAGTCGTTTTAATTTTTCCATACACCAAAAAATAGTTAGCCTTGAAAAAGACAAAAGTAAAACAATTGCGGTTGTTTGTAGCAACGAAATCAATATTTAATTTATTATCTTTTTTTTAGATTTGTCAAAAGCAACATAAAGTAAAATAATTCCAAAATTATCAAAATAATAATAGAAGAAAATTTTAAATATTACATAAGATGCTCAAAAAGTCGACCATTATTATTATGGCATAAAGTACATTTCTTTAAAATCGAATTTGTGGCTTTTTTGACTTTTCTTCTGTCAATAGAATTAAATGTTTCAAGTACAGCTAGTCTAAGATCCTCCACGGATTGATATGATTGTTGATACACTTTGTTCTTCACATAACCCCACAGAAATAAGTCTAAAACGGATAGGTCGGGTGATCTAGGTGGCCATAGGATTGGTCCATTTCTTCCCACCCATGAATTAGGAAAAGCATCATTTAAATAGTTTTGCACAGCCAACTTGCTAGGAGGTGGAGTTCCGTCGTGTTGAAACCACTTCAATCTTGCCCGTACCGATAAATTTAAATCATCGAGCATATCTTCAAATGTTTCTTGAAGAAAACGAAGGTAATCATTTCCATTCAATGTGTTATCAAAAATATATGGGCCGAGAATTCTCGATCCGAACACACCGCACCATACATTAAATCCAAATTTAATTTGTGGTCTACGTTGTGCAACTTCTCGTGGATTCTCCTAACTCCAAACATGTTCATTGTGCCGGTTAAAAATCCCACAATTAGTAAATCGCGTTTCATCTGTCCAAATTATTTTTGTAGGGAACGTATTATCCTCTTGGCACATGTTTTTGTACCACATACAGAAGACCATTCTCTTATTGGTATCACCGCCATGTAAATTTTGTGAAATTGATACCGTATATGGGTGATATTTGTGTTTTTGTGTTTTTTCAAAACTCGTACTACAGTCCGTTGAGATATGCTTGCTTCTGTTGCAATTTGTCTGGTCGATGTGGATGGATCTATCATCGCCAATGCTAATACGTTTATTTCCGAAACTTCATACATTTTTTTTCAAGTTTCGGCTTTGTAAAGGATCCGTACTCACTTAAATTGTGGTAAATTCTTCTGAATGTTGGTAAAGATTTCTGCCGACGATCGATATATTGATTATAATATTGTTCTGCAGCATCCGCAGCGTTTTTATTACACTGAATGTAACAAACAAGCATATCACGCTTTTCTTCGTTGGAAAAATGCATTATCACTCTAAAAAACTTTCAACACCAAATAAATACAAAACAAACTTATCGAAACAATCCAAATATGGAAATGAATTAGTATGTGTTTAGAATAAACAACTGCAATTGTTTTACTTTTGTCTTTTTCATGGCTAACTATTTTTTGGTGTATGGTAAAATTAAAAACGACTGTAACTTACTTTATTTTAAAAATAACTATAGCATATGTTATATCGAATTGAAGGGAAAAAAATAGCCCTTTTAATAGAGTCATAGCCAACTATTGTTTCTATTTAAAAAAATGTAAGTTTGTGTCATATCTCCCAAAATATGGGCGATTTTTTTTTTGATTTTTTGTTATTAATCTGTGTAAAATTTTCTACAACTTTGTTCCTTACAGTTTTTTCTATCTATGATAATAATAGAGATATATTGATTTCAAAAAATTGACACATTTTACATTATTGAAAATATCTAGTTACCCTTGACTTTTTCAAATATTTTGAAAGTGTCATTTTATTCGTCCTATAAAACTACACTTCTTTCCCCATTTAACCGTTTTTCTATCTCTTATAGTTTCCGAGATCCCCATAGAGAACATCGAAAAAAACTCACCCTGTATAACAAAAATTCGTAAAAATTTGCAAAAAAAAAACGGTTATATTGAATACTAAGTTTACTTTAAATATTAAATTTATAATTTTTAAAGACTTTTCAATCAATTACGGAGTAAACAGACCCCTTTATTATTAACAAATAATACTAACATCTCTGTAATTATAACCGTATGTATTATCAAAAATTTATCTAAAAGCTTGAGAGTGAGAAACACACATTTTCAACAACAAAAAAAAAACCTAATTTTATATATGTATAAATGTAAAGCTAATTTAATGTGCATACAAATATGTAGGGTTTTCCATTTAAAAAAATTCAACTTTATATCATAACTCAAAAATTAAAAGTCCGAATAAAAAAATAAGTACGCCACTGTATTTTATGGCAAAAACTACACAAATAACTATTGAACTGTTTTTTTATACATCTTGTAGTTATTGAAATAACGACATTTTAAAATAGTCAACAATTGAAAAACGCCTCATATCTTCTAAACTCTAAACTAATCAAGTTAGCCATGATCTGTTAACGCCATTATTAACATCTCAGAAAAAGAGGTCATGGTATCAATTTTTTTCTAACTTTTCTGGTTATTGAGATACCCTATAAAAACTTCAAATTTGTACCACCCTGTACTTTTTATTATTATACTATGCGCGCGTTTGTGTGTGTAATCGAGCGTTTTTATTTTCAGATGTATTAAGATTACTTTTCAAGAAACCACCCAAACTTAAATTAAACATCACTAATTATTATCTTGGGTAAATATGAAAAATGGCGTACTTGATTATGAAAGTTGCATTAAAACTTACTAATCGCAGTTTTTGATTCTGTTTACACAAGTTGCTTAGCAATAATCAATTATTAATCCAAAATAAAATTTAGGCGTTTTTATTTTTTGTTTTCTGCTTTTCTTGTAGACTTCTTAAAACTTAAAAAAAATCTAGTAGGGAAGTTTATTTGAAGTTTGTATTTTTTTTTTATTCCACTTTATTTTATTTTCGCAATTGTTTTATATTTCCATTAATTCTTCTTTACACAAGTTTTTTGACAATAATGTATAAATATATGGTGTCCTGGTAATGGCTGATTTTTCATTACCCAGCTAAAATCTGCTAAATACCGTGCGATCGTTTAAATGATAACTTAGAGTAGGCGGCATTATTTTTTGTGCGGTTGTCCAGAATGCTAATTGAATGATGTAATACATTTGAAGTTATGGTAAACTATGTGTTAACAGTCGGTACTAGTCTAATTTAAAGTTCAAAGCCCACTCAAAATCATGTTTTAAAGCACATATGGGCCGGATCCGGCCCGCTGTAAGATATGATCCGGCCCGCGAGACATTTTGAAAAAACCCAATTAAACAAATATTACATTAGGTACGTATACTCACGGGAGTGACAGTGAGGCGGCAAACAACAAATTCTTTGATGTTTGCCGCCTCACTCTTTGATAATCGCTGCCACTCGACTTGCTCGATCAAATTCTTTGCCGCCTCACGGGCGACACAAAAGATTTATTGCTTCTCAATTATTCTAAACTAGTTTATTCCAGGGCCCTGTTTCTCGAAAATAATAGTTAATAGTTAATAGTTTAATAGTTAATAGTTCAATAACTATTAGTACTCATAAAACATGTTTCTCGAAAAAAAAAAATGTAATACTCTTAAAATGGACCACTATTATTAATAGTCTACTGATGTCACTTATATGTCAATCATTATAAATAATAATGAAAAATAACGAAGGCGCAAAAATTGCAATTTTAAGAGAAATTTTTAAAGAAAAGGCAATTCTGTTTGCGGCCTTTTCTGATAAAGTTACAAAAGAATTAAAACAAACCACATGGAAGAATGTGGCCAACATAGCGAAGAGTTTAAACATGATAGAAAGTGATAAACCTTACACGTACATTCGAGACACTTTTTGGCCAAATATTAGAAATTCGACTATGGTGAGTAGTAAGCACTTAATTTTTACAAATAATAACAATTTACAATTTATTTTGTTAGGGGGGGTTTTAAATTTCCGGAAACGGTCTATAAACACGCGTCCTTCAAAGAAGGAATACGAAATATTTCCGGCCTGTTAATAAACAGATTGACTCAGGCTAGATTGACTGTAGGGCGAATGGAACCCACACTCACCTGATGTATCTGTTGTGACGTGCGTAACGTAGGCGGAAGGGTTGTAAGGTCCTTTCACGCGTTACCTCACGTTGTGATCGGGTCCAGAGGTTTCTGGCAACCGATGTTGAATAAACCACCAATGTGGCTAATCACAAAAATGTATATAATGCACTCAACAAAACTCATCGACGTCACTGTTATCCAGAACCCCTTTACAGTTCTCAGCAAAGTTACATAAAGCGCGTCAAGCTCACACAATCTTGACATCAAAACACATGTACAAAAATCACACGCGGTTCACACCACCATCTTCTTCCGTGAACACTTTGCGACACTCTCTCTCGCCCGCTGCGCGCAAGTGTGGGTTGATGGGGGTTAACAAAAAAGGTAAGAAATAAATTGGGAAAACGAGCCAATCTGTTCATCCCATTAAATCTCTACTGAACATATTTTATTCAGAAAAAAATTGATAACGCCAAACATACCGGCACTGGAGGAGGAATCCAAGCTAAGTTATCAGATATCGATAACTTAGTCTTGGATATTATAGGAAAAGAATAACCGGGCGTAGTTGGATTGGGAAAGGAAGATTCCTTAACGGAAGATTCCTTAATGGAAGAAAACAATCCCTTGTTATTGATATTAGAATATAACTCAAGTGTTGATGATGTGCAAAGCATTAATAATGCTAATGAAGCAGAAACGTTTAAATCATTAGAAATGCCATCAACATCCAAAGGTTGTAATAAATGCAGTTCATATACTAATTTTATTAAACTACTACTGTTTTAGGACAATCTTTTCATACAAATTCAAAAAGAAAAAATGTTGAGGAAGAGAAATGTTTAAACAAAAGAAAATTAGAACTTAAAATTGAACAATTGGAATTACAAAATTATAAACTTAAATTAGAAATTTTCGAGAAAGAAAGAAATTTAGATCTAAGTCATTCAAAATATGTTAATGAAATTTTACCAAAATAATTATATTTTCAAAATTTGTTAATGAAATTCTTCGAACCCATTTTTTTTTATTTTCATGTTATTTGTTAAATATAAGAATAATTAGTAAATAAAAACTCAATTTTACTATCTTCTAAAGTGTCTAATAATATCTTGAAGTCTAATTTCTGCTTGGATTTGGATGGGATCGGGATCAATTATTTCTCCATGCTCCCCGTCCTGGTTATTTTCTTGCAAATTATTTATTTCATTAAATAAATTATCCTTTAGAAAATTGTGTAATGTTACACAACAGTTGAAGACATCACAAGCAAAGCTTGGATTCACTCTTAAATGATTTAAGCATGGAAACTTTTCTTTTAAAATACTTATAGAGTTTTCAATTATCCTTCCTGTACTCTTGTGGCTTCTTAAAAATCGAGCTTCTACTTCATTGTTATTCCTAATTACTGGTGGAATTAGCCATTGTTTTAGGGGATACGCACTATCGCCAAGTATAATCCCATTAGGGATTGGTGTCCAACCATTTTCCATGCGAGCGTATAAACCACTTGTTCGTAATACACGAGCATCATGCCCACTACCGGGCCAATTTGCAAATGAATAAAAAAACTCAAAATTTGGTCCACAAACTACCATGGTATTTATTGAATGTTTACCATGTCGATCTACATATGCAGCTTCATTATCTGAAGGAGCGTCAATATTAATTAATGTCCCATCAACACATCCGCAAACCATAGGCATACCAGCAATTGCATGGAAACGTTGAACAATCTCTTGTACATTTTCTGGCCATTTAACATATTGTCGAAAGATCGTCGCTACAACAGAATTAACGACACTGTGTACAGCACGACACACACTTGCCTTTGATACGCCATGCATATCTGCAATTGCATGGTATTGTGCCCCTGTACCCAACCAATGCAATCCTATCTCAACAATAATTTTAGGTGAAAGTGCTCTACTTCTTTCAGTTACTCTGATAAGATATGAACGTAATATCTCCACCAAATTATAAAACTTATCTACCTGCATTCTAAATCTTTCGTTAAATTGATATGAATTTTCCATAAATTCATAATTAATTCTTGTTCTATATACTCTTGCATTTCGTATATGTATAACAGCTTCTTCATCAAAACTTTCACTTGAAGACATTTTTATCAAATTAAAAACTTACAAGTCAATTACTACTTATGGAAATAAACAATTATTATGAGAAAAATTATAATAGTTTTCAATTTTAAGAAACAGAACTGAATATTTGACAGATATTAGTCAATAAAATATGTCATTAATTTTCACTATTAAACTATTAACTATTAAAATAGACTAATATATTTGAGAAACGAGTACTCATACAATTCACTTATATTAATATGACATTTACTATTAGTAATAGTTAATAGTGTTTTGAGAAACAGGGCCCAGATTATTCGTTCATTTTGCCTATATAAGCGGGTGGATGGCCCGAACGTTAGTTCACTTCTAATTGAGCTACCGAGGTATAACTTGGACAAGCGATATCCTAGCGAACTGCACGAGCCGTCAACTTGTTCTGTGACTTTGTGTGCATCTTGAGTGGTTACTAACTATAGTTTGTTATTAAGTAGATACAGAGGGTCGCCATTTTCAAGAAAAATGGACTGAAGAATTCTTTTTTTATCTTGCACAATGGTAAGCCTATTTGTTTGCTGTGTAATGAATCCATTTCAGTAATGAACGCTGCGCTCACTGACAGGACAATTAAGAACAGACAAAATCCAGAAGCTTACCGCAAATTTAGAAAATCACCAACAAATGTTTCATAAACAAAGAACACAACTTGATAATGTTGTAAAAGCTAGTTTTATAGTTAGCTCAAAATTGGCAAAGGCATTAAAACCATTTGCCGAAGGAGAATTTATCAAGGAGTGTATGTTAGAAGTTTGCGGTATTATGTGTCCTGAAAAGAAAAATGAATTTGAAAAAATTAGTTTGTCAAGACGAACTGTTGTTAGACGTATAGAAATGATGGCTAATGATATAAAAACAACATTGACTGACCGTATGACTGGTTTTGAATCATTTTCCATAGCATTAGACGAGAGCACCGGCACGGATTTGTCTGCCACAGCTCAACTGGCTATATTTATTCGAGGTTTTGATAAGGAGTTCACTGTTACTGAGGAATTGCTTGCTTTACAGGCGCTAAAAGGAACCACTACTGGAGAGGATATTTTTATTGAAGTTCAAAAGGTATTCACAAGTTTTGGCTTGCCATGGTCAAAATTAATTGAAGTATGCACTGATGGTGCACCTTCTATGGTCGGCTTACGTAAAGGTTTCATCGGAATTTTGAATGAAAAAGCAACAGAATTAAATGAGCAAAAAGATGATTTGATAGTCCTTCATTGCATTATCCACCAACAGAACTTGTGTTCTAAGCCCATTCGACTCCGGAATGTTATGAATGTGGTAGTAAAAACCATCTACTTTATTCGATCCCAAGGGCTTAACCATCGTCAGTTCAAGGCGTTTTTGGATGAAATATCAGCTGAATATAACGACGTAACATATTTTTGTGAAGTCAGATGGCTGAGCAAAGGAAAAATGTTGAAACGGTTTTACGAGCTTAGAAATGAGATAGCAGACTTTATGATAATAAAAGATAAACCACTATCTGAATTAAGTGACCCAAAATGGATATATGACTTAGCATTTCTGGTCGATCTTACAGGCTATTCGAAACATTTAAATTTGAAACTTCAAAAACAAGGACAGTCAGTAAATGATTTGTACGGCCATTTAAAAGCGTTTCAGATCAAACTACGCTTGTGGGAGTCACAGATGCTGTCTGGTAACAGTTACCATTTCAACACGCTCTCTGCGTATGAAAATATTGCTTATGCTCAATATGCTGAAGAACTCAAGTTACTGTCGGAACAATTTTCGAACAGATTTTGCGACTTCAAAAACATGGAAGACTGTTTCAGTTTATTTGCTACTCCTACAACATATATTGTACAAAATGCTCCAATACACTTACAAATGGAGTTGATCGAGATTCAAGAAAACTCACTCCTAAAATCCACATTTGAAGACGTAGAGTTGTGCGATTTCTACAAAAAATACCTAGAAGAAGACAATTTTCCGCAGCTTAGAAAATTCGCAAGAAGATTCACTTGAGCGTTTGGCAGTACTTATAAATGCGAACAGTTCTTTTCATTGATGAAAGTTAATAAATCAACACATCGTACAAGACTGACTGACGATAATTTGGAAAATTCTTTACGTCTTTGTGTCAGTGAAACTAATCCAAATATCGATGGATTACTTTCCCAAATTCAAGCTCAAGTGTCTCATTGATTTTGGTGTATTTAACTTTCGTAGTTTGTAACAATTACCTTGACGCGGTGTGGGAGCAAGGATGGGTGAGGGCCAATGAACGGAGAGCGGAGATACGGGTCTCCTTCTCGGAGACCCGGATACCTGTGATGTAGTGAGGCGTTACCCTACCGCTATACGTTCCGAGGCTAGAACAACCTCGTTGTTGTTACAGCCTCCTTCGTAGAATCACTTCACCTCTATACTGCCACCCTTGGCAAACTCTCTAGCTTTTCTGAGTCCCCTACAGTTCTCCGAACTAATCGGAACTCAAGGGGGCAACTGTCCATCCGTGTCCGGCCTTAAAGGCAAACACGGTCAGGACTCCAAAAGGGCCTTCAGGGATAGAAGGGCGGCTCACAGAATTCGCCTAAAATTCTAGTCCACTCCGGAAACCAAACTTTCCGACAAGGATAAGGTGGCTCTGGAATGGGCTCGGAAAGTAATTAGGGAACACGGGGAGAAGCCTGCTGCGACCGAGGTGCCCAACAGGCAGCGATCGCGGGGGATACTCTACCGTGCCCTAAAAAAGGCGAGGACTGGGCAACAATGTTTGTGTAAATGAACAATAATTTTAGAGAATGTAACAAGTAATAGTTATTTACAAAACAAGTGCGGGAAAACAATTTTCCCGAGTTAACGCATTTTTGAAGCACGAGCGACGAAGGAGCGACTGCCTTTAAATGCGTGAACTCGGAAACATTTTTCACGCACGAGGATTGCACAATATTTTTTCAAACGAGCAAAATCATCACAATAATGCTGTCATGAAATATGTGCAAGATCTCTTATAAAACATTTTTTAATTATGATAACTGTTGTCTTATATAGATCACAATCTAAAATTATCCTCAGTGCAGACAGGTATCAAGGGTGCAAGGAGCGTCCAAATTGTAACTGCAAGATGTAAATTCACACAAAAACGCATTAAAATCGGTCTGAAAATGGATTTTTGGCGATTTTTTAAAGATATCGAAAAACGAAAGAATAAATCGTCGTTGATTTGATGAAACCTCCTATGTGTTTTTTTTTACAAAATAGGGTTTTATTATCAAAGGACTCTAGGTTATCAGCCCGATTAGTTTATGAAATAATTATTGTAGTAATCTCTTTCATCACTGATTAGTTTTATTTACTAAATGTGCATTTCGAACACTACGTGTTCAATCTCACATACTATTCGAAATGTACACTTCTGTGCAATAAAATTAAGCACAAGTCTTATAACTATTTTTCACAATATTTTAGTTGTATATTTCGGGTCTGTTTTAATTGCCTGGCAGCAGTTTCAATAAATAATAAAGAAACAAAATACCACATCTTTCCTGCTCCCAACGTTTCTTAATCTAAAAACAGTGTCTTTACTGATGTTCACCAATCGAGCAATTTATCTAATATAAAAACCATGTTCAATTATAGTTAGAATTCGACTTTTTTGAATTCTTGTCTAAATGACGCGGTATTTTGAAATTAAAAAATTGGCATATTTACGTAACTAGGAAACTCATGATGTCCGCTTTAAACTATAACATATTTTGTGTACTTAATTTTATTGCACAGAAGTGTACATTTAGTAAATAAAACTAATCAGTGAAGAAAGAGAATACTACAGTAATTATTAGAAAACACTTCACGTAACTAAAAGAAGAATAGTTTATACAATGATTCATTAAAAAAATTGTTTGAAAAAAACCACTTAACAGTTTTTGTCTTGGCTAAAGGTTTTTGCTCAACTCACATTATCAAAGTAACGACGAAATACAATTTTCATTATGGCTGACCGAGTCTGACAAACGTCAGGAAATTTCAAATTTTCGAATGCTCGCCTTGCGTTCCCAGCGGCTCATGCCCGTCGTAAATGGGTTAATTTCCAGGTGAATCACCCCCGGTGATACAATGCGACCACCCCTGACCCTCCAAGTCGGCCGAATAAAAAAGTTGACAACAAGAGTTATGTTTCGGTGCCCCTTTTTGGCCGGGTACTTTTGTTTAGTTTATTGTGTTCAAACCAGGCATCGGGTCGTTGGTGGAGCGGCTGAATTGCGAGCGTGGCACTTTAGGCTACGCATTGCAGAAAATCCCAACGAAATCCATGCAGAATTCGATTTTTGGTGCGCGTTCGAAAAATCCAACGCAGAAATTCTAACCCTCAATGGCGAAACATTGTACACTGGGGTTGCTCACCTGAGGCCGAATGTGGCCTTTTGATGGGTCAATTCCAACGTTCCGAAACATGGCCGATACAACGATGTTCATTTTTAAATTTGAAAAATAGATTTGCTTAAAAATACGCCAATTGATGCGAAATTAAATTCTAAGAATTACCCATCTATCATATCTTTAATTATGTTCTCTCTTCTCAGGCATACTCCCCTACGTAGACACCTACTAATATTCTTCCAATCCGTTACAGTTGTCTCTGTAGCTTAAACCTGTAGCTCACTCACGACAAACGTATTCAGTACGTAGTATACTTTACTTGTTATTTTCAACAAAAAAACCCTTTTCGCAAACTTCTTCAAATTCATTATTTTTTGTCATTCTTTAAAGTCGACAACTTCTACATTCCATAATCAAATGATAATTCAACTGAAATAACAGTTCAGCTGTCAAATTTTGTCCTATTTGCCTATTTTCCTGATTAAACTAAATTCCTTTCCTCTAGTTTCTTTAAATATTCGTATGTTAATTGCTCGAAAAATCATGCTATTAAAAGCTGCTAATTTATGTTTAATAGCATGATTTTTCGAGCAATTAACATACCAATATCTAAAGAAAATAGAGAAAAGGAATTTAGTTTAATCAGGAAAATAGGCATTAGATTATATGTTATTAAGAGGTATCAACAAAATTGTAGGTCTTCTATGTATATTTAATGTTTGGCTTATTTTGATAAAAAAACATTATATATGCATAGAAAACCTACAATCTTGTTAATATCTCTTAATTACAAATATGCATTTTGCATATAATCCAAGCCTTAGTCATAATGTAATAATATTATAAATAAAGTGAGTGTCAGTGTCGCTGAACCAATGTAAACTGAAAACCCAAAGTGTAAAAAAACTATTTAAAATATATAAAACCTGTTTCGCCTCAATAACTACACAAATATGTTTTGAAAGCAGAATAGAATACATGAGGAACACTTGCAAAGAATCATTGAATTGAATATTGAAGGTTTGTTTAAAAAAAACAGCTTAGGGTGTTACTTGGAGAAATTCCATATTAACACTTTTAGTAAATAACACACTTGGTTAAGATTTCACTGTTAACCTAAAATGTATAGCTTTGCATTACATTTTCTTTAAGGAAAATGGAAAAAACAAAATAAACAAAGGTTGGCCATGGATTTTTTTAATTATACTATATAGACTACTCATTGAAGAGGTATACAAACTTCGTGCACCGCTCACGATTTACAGACTTTTGAAAATATTCGCTTTTTGCATATGGAGCACATAAAAACTAAACGTATGGGCACTCTCCTCTTAGCGAAAGGGTTAACCCCCCTTGGCTGCGCCTCTGGTTGGACAAATGAGATAGTCCAAGCCCGATTTCAAAGAACATGAGAAATGTGTCATTATTAGTCTCACATAAAATATTTCGAAATCTTTTTAATGGTACTACCTTTATACCAACAAATATTTTGTAAGCAAATAAACTGTATAAACAAAAACATTATATAAAAAAAATACATCGCAATCACAACATTCAACAAACTCAGCATGTTATTTAATACCTCGCCCATATTAGATATAAAACTCGACGCGTACATTGTGTTTACTCAACACTCTTTGCAAAATGAATAAAAAAATCACAACAATCAAACAGTGATAAGGAACTTGGCTCTGTGATTATTCTCGTCCCCACCAACCGAAACAAACATGGTATTTTCATACGAGTCCCGCTTATTGTTAGTTATCAGCGGAATTCTGCGTGGGTAAGACGCATGTGTGGATTGCGAGTTGAGTGTGTGTGATTTGAATAAAACAAATAGTGATGATGATGTACTATCCTTGGCAAGCACCGCCTAGAATCGTTGAGACTGAGGTTGATTTTAATGTTGAGAAACCGATGTATTACACGGATTTGCTCAAGGTAAGAGCGGACAGGAATTAAATTATAGATTAATCGCCCACTGTTTTTGTTGTGATATGAAATTGTTTTTCATTATAATGAATTATATTTATGCATTTAATTGGTTTATCAAGTATTTAACTTTATACTAATTTAATGTGTATCAAGCATTGAACTTCATATTAAGCAGAGTTTCGAACCGTTATCTTTTGCATTCCGGATTTCGTTCAGGTTCAACTAATACAATATACAGGGTGTCCCAGACCACCCGTATCAGCCTATTTTTAAGAAAACGACTAGTGCTTGAGAGTTGGGACAAAAAAATTTATTACAAAAACCGTATAAGAGAATCGAAAGGTGATATTGTTTTTTCGAAAAAAGGTTGGCATAAAATTCCTTAAAAATGTCAATTACTCCAGATTTTTAAATGGCACGATAGGTCAAAAGTGGTATTATTAAAAACATTCTTAAAAAATAAGCAACTTTTGTAGGAAACATAATTTTGTTACTGGCATCGATTTTGAGTAATATCTGATTAAAGTTATTAAATTTAAATGTTTTATGGCTAACTTATTTTAAAGTATTGAGTTTTTAATGTCAGTTAGACTTCTCAGATATATTCTAAACAAGTCCGCGGAGTAGCTAAAGAAATATTCGACTCCAACTCCTCTATTTTTTGAAAATCCCACGCTGCTTCGAATCATGTGAACATTTTAAAACTTTCCCTAATAATGCATTTTTTTGCAAAACAAATAAATGTTCAATGGCGACTACATCTGCATAATTGCAATCTAAATGTTTTTTTTTTGAAAAAATCGAAATTTTGGATTACTTTCATATGCAAATTACGTAATTTCCATTGTAATTAAATACTCTATTTGGGTTCAAATTTTATAAAAATAGACGAAATATGTTTAGCACAATTATATTTAAATAATTGTATTGAAAATCGGAGTAAGAATTATACGAAATTTCCAACTCTACAACTCAGATTTCCTCATCACAAAAATACTTATATTCCGACTCCACAGTTTTGGCTCTAACTCCGACTCAGAGTTCACAGCACTGGTTCAAACTGTTTTCCATTTACTTCTAAACACTGTTGAACTGTTTTGGTCCCAATATCCGTGGCCCTAAATAACTATTTTTAAAATAAGGGTGAGCCAGATATTGATTTTTCGTAACTTCAATCAAAAATTACTCAAAACAAACGCCAGTTACGAACATATTTTTCATGTATAAGTTGCCTGGTTTTTAAAAACCTTTTCAATGATACCACTTTTGACCTACCATGCCATTCAAAAATCTTGAGTTATTGACATTTTTAAGCAAACTCTCAGGGATGCCAATCTTTTTGCGAAAAAACAGTATCACCATTCGATTCTTTAATACGGCTTTTGTAATAATACGGGTGGTCTGAGACATCCTGTATATCGATTCGGTTCCGGTTTTCGTTCTAGAAAAAATAACGGTTTTTGCAGTTTTCGGTTTTAGGTTCAGCTCCAAGTGATTATTTAAATTTTTTAAATGGTTTTATTTCAAATTAATTACACTGATGATGATTTAAATATTAAGAATATAAAAAAGAGTCTTATACTAAATTAGTTCTACTTTCATTATTATTATGACTCAAACTCGGATTTCTAAGCACAAAAAATTGAAAAAAAGCTCTTAAAAAAGCACATATTTAAGGAAAACAAAGCATTATTTTATGCGAAAACGCATTATTTTAAGCAAAAAAGCATTAATTTTTAGCAAATAAGCATTATTTTAGGTATATACAAGGTGTCCCATTAGTGACATTTCGGAGAATATCTTGGTTCACGTTGAAGATAAAATAAAATTTCTTTACCAAAGTTGCTTGGTTTTAAGAGCAGCATAACTTAAAAATATTTTCATAAATACAGGGTGAGCCAGTCAGTAAAGGATGCAACTTGCTTATTTAAAATGGAACTCCCTGCATATTATTTTGTTTTAGATTTGCTCATGAAAATTGAGTATCGTTTTAATAAAAACAATCGTTCTAAGTTGTACCGTTTCGAAGTTATTTCACATTTATGGATAAAAATGACGTTTGGAGTGGTTTTGTAAACATAAAATATCTCTGATGCGCTTAAGTTATTGCGTTTAAGTTATTTGGCTGTGTAATAAAAATAGTCGAATTTACTAATTTCGATGTCTAGTAGTAATATAGTCAACCCAATTTACACTCTTCCTGTCAAAAATTAATTAAAGCTGTCAATTGTTATGTTAAGTGCAACATGTTGTATTATGTATATTTTAGTTCAACCTAATGCATATCAACCTCTGTTATATTTTTAATCAGTAAAATACTTAAAGAAGGCATAAAGAGTAATTTAAAAGAACCAAATAAATAATTCTACTATTCACCTTTTATTAAATACTTAGCCAGTAAGTTGAAGAATATAGTTTATTAGAAACAAGTAATATTTATAATAAATTTTCAAAATGACATTCTTCGCGCTCTAAGCAATATGCTAGACGATGATAAGGTGATTCTAGGGCATTTCTTAAAAAAATTGGATTCATTTCTTCACATACTAAGTCTCGAGTCTGAAGTTCTTCCACATTTTTAATTATATAACCCCACAGAAAAATATCATTTGGAGAAAGGCGGAGGAGCTCCGTCCATTTGAAAAAATATATAATATAATATCACTTTGAAGAAGTGTTAAAAATTTACTAGAATTAAATTTCCGTTAATAAAAAATGGACCAATCAAGTGCGTGTCAATAATTCCAATCGATACATTAATTCTCTTGTTGTACTGAGTATGAGTTAAATTTTGAAGGTAGGTATTACTTGTAGACCAATACCTAAAAGAAAAAGAATAATGGGTCTAGAAAGGATACAATTAAATAGAAATAACTGACCTGTCATTTTGAGAATTTACTGATCCATCCAGACAAAAAGATGCTTCGCCAGTAAACACAATTTTCCGCAAAATGTCGTTATTTTCATTTACCATATTAAATAAAATTTCACAAAAATTTGATCGCTTAATTTTGTCATCTTTTGTCATCTTTGTCATCTGCTAGGTGCGGTAGGTGATTTAGAAATTTGTAGGACCTAAACTTAAATTCTCGTAGAACTCTAGGTACGGAGGATTTTGAAATATGAAGTGATTTTGCAATAGTATTTAAAGATACTATTGGACATTCTTCAACATAACACAAAATGTTTAATTTCATCTCTTCTGATAATATTGACGGTCTTCTTACTCTTCGTTTCTAAAATTTATCTAAACAGCCGGTTCTATTAAATTGTTTTATAAGGTGCGAAATGGTTGAAATGGATGGGATTGGGCGATCAGGAAATTTAACAGAAAATAACTCTCGGGAATTTCTAAAACTGTTCCCTCCGTGATACAAGTTCACCAGAAAAATCTTCTCCTGCTTTGTATACATTGTATAACTATCCGTTCTTCTTCTGTCTGTTTTAAATGCCAGAACACCAAAAATCACTTGCTTGAGATAACTGACAGATTTAATTTATTTTTGAAGGGAAGAGTGTACATTGGGTTGACTACATTACAATTAAATATCGTAGCCAATCACATCGCACTCAATGCTTTGATTCGTCCCAGAACACAGCGAACATAGGAAAATTTACATTGAGTACATTCTAGCATGTTCGGTGTTACATAAAACTCTCTGTATATATATATATATATATATATATATATATATATATATATACACACAGGGTTTTCAGATATAGAAAGGTATTTACAGAGAGTTTTATGTAACACCGAACATGTTAGAATGTACTCAATGTAAATTTTCTATGTTCGATGTGTACTGGGACGCATCAAAGCATTGAGTACGACGTGATTGGCTACGATTTTTAATGGTAATATAGTCAACCCAATGTACACTCTTCCCGTCAAAAATAAATTGAATTTGTCAATTATTATATCAACCACAATATGTTGTATTTTGACTATTTTAGTTTAACGGAATGCTTATCAACTTTTATTATATTTTTAATCAGTAAAATAGTAATTAAAGAAGGTAAGAAGATATAAACGCTTCATCAGTAAACACAAATATTCGCAACATTTCGTTGTTTAATTTAACATAACAAATATAATTTTACAAACATTTTATCGCTTAATTTTGCTCCACAGCAACTAATAATGTTGGAATTTGTAGGACCTAAACTTAAATTTTTGTAGAAGTCTTATGTACAGACAATTATTGGACACTATTCGACACAACATACATTGTTTAATTTCATCTCTTGTAATAATATTGACAGACTTCTAACTCCTCGCTCATGAAATGTAACAAAACAAACTGTTTTATAAGGTTCGAAATGGTTGAAATAAATGGTATTAGTCAATCAGAAAATTTTAAATGATTTATAGGAATTTCTTAAACTGTTTTCTCCATGGTATAAGTTTACCAGAAGAATCTTTATCTCCTTTGTAAATATTATTGATATGTTAACTCTCCGTTCTTCGTCTACGTCTGCTTTAAGTGCTAGAACACCAAATATCATTTGCTTGCGATAACTGACAGAATAATTTTTTTGAAGGGACGGTGTAAATTAGGTTGACTATATTACAATTAGAAATCGTAGCCAAACACATCGCACTTAATGCTTTGATGCGTCCCAGTACACATCAAACATAGGAAAATGTACATTGAGTACATATTAGCATGTTCGGGGTTACATAAAGCCCTTTGTATATTCAACATTTGCAAGACAAAACTACGTTAGTTTACCTTCAGTTTGATATATGATTTGCTGTAAATAGTTTAAAATAAACTATTATAATATACAGTTAAAACTGGTACATTCTTTTATGGACACCCTGTATAATAAATCTACAACAATGATCTACGATCATATTTTAAATGTTTTAAAAAGGGTTTTATCGCCAAAAAAGTTTGTGAACCACTGAGCTAGGTAAAAACAGATAAGCGTTTATAATCTAAAATTTAACGAAATAAGCACCAAATAAGCACATAAAAGCAAAATAAGCATAAAACCGAACAATATCGAAAAAAAGCAAAAACAAAAAAACACTTTTTGTGTCCAATGATTCAACTTTATATAATTCGTACACATTATACTAATTCATGTTGATGCTTTTAATTTTTAGCATAAGCTGTTTGCTTAGAAATCCGAGCTCTAATTATCACATTTACTAATTATTCACAAAATAAATATTTCTTGCACTTCTTTTTGCTATACCTTTAGATCTCAGCAGTATATATACTGCCTTTCAAAAAAATCAGAACACAAAGTATTTTTTGGACGATTTTAATGAAATTTACAGAATTTGATCATGTAAATGATCTGCATCGATGATCAAAAAATCAATTGTTTTGGATACTATTTAATGGTATTTTTCCTTGATTTCACCTTTATGAAGAGCTGGTGATTTTTTAATGTACTTGCTTCTAATATCCAAGTAGCCTCTGAGTAGTTTGACGTTTCAGTTTGTAAAACCCCCTGTTCGTCGGCGTGCACAATATCATCATCTAAGTGAATTTGAAAGGGGTCGCATTATTGGATTGCGAGAAGCGGGTTTTTCGGTTCGTGCTATTGCTGAAAGGGTAGGCCGTAGTGTATCGGTGATCGTTCGCTGCTGGTCTAGATGGTCCGAAGCTGGGGAGAATCGACGTAGACTTGGATCAGGACGTCCAAGAAGCACCACTGAGCGTGAAGATCGAGCTCTTCGTCTTACAACTTTAAGGGACAGATTTACAACGTCGCGGGCATTGGGAAATGACTGGTTGGCTCTAAATGGCCAAAGAGTATCCATGGCTACTGTTTACAGAAGAATCCGCAGTTTTGGTATAAGATCCTACCGTCCACAATTGTGTCTACCTCTTACTCCGCAGCATCGCAGAGCAAGACTTGATTGGTGCAGGGAAAGACAACATTGGACCCATGAATGGAATAACATTATCTTCAGCGATGAGTCTCGGTTCTGTTTATGGGCTCATGATGGTCGCAGAAGAGTGAGACGTCGACGCGGTGAACGTAGAATTTTACAATTTGCTGTTGAAAGACAGACGGCTCTTACACAGGGAGTTATGGTTTGGGGGGCGATAGCATATGGTAGTCGGTCTCCTCTAGTTTTTTTTAGAAGCAAGTCTTAACGCGATTCGGTATATTGACAACATTTTACGGCCAGTGTTAGAGCCCTATGTAAATGGCTTGCAGAACCCCATTTTTCAGCAAGATAATGCTCGACCTCACACAGCGGCCATTACAAGACAGTTTTTTGATAGTGCCGAAATCAATTTGTTACCTTGGCCATCTCGTTCTCCAGATTTATCGCCAATAGAACATGTTTGGGATATGATAGGTGTTAGAATAAGTAACTTACAGCGCCCCGCTAACACTGTAATGGAACTTAGAGGTCAAATTATCGAAGTTTGGAATGAAATACCCCAAGTCGATATTGACAGCCTAATTTCTAGCATGCCTCGACGTGTTAATGAGTGTTTGAGAAATCGTGGAGGCCCAACACATTATTAATTTTTATTCATTTGTTTTTTTGTTTTTCGAGTTGATTTTTTGATTATCGATATAGTTCGTTTACATCATCAAATTGTGTAAATTTTATTAAAATCGTGCAATAAATACTTGGTGTTCTGATTTTTTTGAAAGGCAGTATATATTCAATCCATATAATATATATTTTTAACCACAAATTGTTTTTATATAACAGGAAATCTGAAATTATGAAGATTATTTCAGCCAACAACAAAACAATTTAGAAATGGAGCTAGGTCACTTTTAAAATAAACGGCTCAGGTTTTACTTAATACGTCAAATTGAGTAAAACGTCAGAAATGTAAAATGATAAATATCAAGAAATCATTTAACGTTTAAAATAAATTAATATATTTTGTCTACTTCTCAAGGTTAACTTAACTTCTGTTCAATCCCTTCAAACTTCTTAAATAATTACTGGTCGTGATTTCCCAATATTACCAGACTTCTGAAAAATTGGTTATTAAAATTCCAAACATGTTAAGATAAATAGTTAATAATGGTAATTATTATAATAGTTATTCAAACTACAAAAATGTTGTAAATGATGAAATTTGATGGAACTTACGATGAAACTTAAAACTATAATTTATTAGCAGTAAATTATATTCATTTGTTAAGATTATATATGTTATTTGTATTAATAGACAATTGTGATTATTTCCCGCAATTTTTAAAAACCAATCAAATTTGAAGAAAATTCAAATATCAACCAATAACGATTCAACTTTCTTGATTAAACTGCATGCAGCTTCCCTTGAATATTGGGGTTGATTAAACCGCAGCTAGCTTTTTGCCTAGCAACAATTTATTTATTCTCAAAATGTATTCTTAAATTGCCAAAATATAATGGCGCGATTTGGGAAAACAGAACAAGAAAGCATCATCGAGGCTATTAAAAACCACACCCCCAAAAATACGAAGAAAACCCACGATTCTATATGGAGTCAATTTAAATCATTTTGCAATGAAAAGTCATATCAGTTGACACAAAATCAAACTGTCACAGATTTAAACAAGATATTAACAGATTATGCATTTAATATGAAGAAAATCGATGGGACCGATTACAAAGAAGGAGTAGTCAAAACCATGTGGAACATCACAGCAAAGAAGTTACAAGAGTTTTATTTCGAAAGGTATAATATTAAGTTTGATCCATTTAATGATTTAATATTTCAACAAGCAAGAAGTGCTCGTGATGCGAAAAGAAAGCTATTACAACAGGATCCTTCGAAAAGAAAAAGAAGTGCCGTTGCATTTACCCCAGAGGAACACAATTCTATAATAAATTCGTTCAACGAAGAAGAACCTGAAGGATTACAACGCAAGTTCTATCACATTGCGGCAGTAGAACTAGCTTGGAGGGGCGGAGAAGCTTCCAATTGCCTTGTGGATTATTTTAGAGAAGAGAGGGACAATAAAGGTGAATTAACAGGTAAAAATTAATAGAAGCATACAAGTTTACATTATTATTTATAAGTGGTTTCTGTTTTTAGGAAGAATTGAATACAATACTGTTTTTAATAAAACTTCACAGGGTGGGTCACATAAATTAGCTGAGACCAAATGGCTGATACCTAATAGTAGCAATGAAAATATTTGCCCTGTTAGATTGTTTAAAAAATTAATTTCAAAAAGATCAAAAAATATAATTACACGAAGGCTCTTTCTGACGTGCAACAAATACTGGACATCAAACAATAAAAAATATTGGTATAAAAATTGCCCTCTAGGAAGAAACCAAATTTCAGTATGGACAAAAAATGCGGCGAAAGCAATTGGTTTGGACACAGCACATATTAAATTTACTAACCATTCAAATCGCTCAACAGCAGTCAGCAATCTAGCGCAAAACTGTGTTGGAGAGCAAGAGTTAATTAAAATAACGGGGCATTCAAACGCTCAGTCAATAAAACCATATCTCCATCTTAATACTGAGCATCATTCAAAAATTATAAATAAAATAAGAAACAATCATGAGACCACCACTGTTGGGACGAAGATTACATCAGCTGAAGCCAGTACCTCTAATACTACTCCAATGGTGTATAATAATTGTACTTTTTATATTAATTGTTCAAATTTTAATAATAAGTCAGAATAAGTCTGTTTCTTGTGATATTGATAATACTATCTTTGTTATTTTGATTATTGAATTTATATGAAAATAAATATATTTATTTCAAAATATGTTACAGCTCATTTGGGAAATAATCTTGACATAAACCCCGCGAGCTCCATATTTTGATCCGGTAATTTTCGTGCATGTGTTGAATGGCGAGGAATCGTGCAAATTTGATAATAAAAGCCCTCCAGCCTCCGGCTGTCGGGCTTTTAATACTTATCAAATTTGCACTCTTCGATCGGCATGCAACACATTCACTCAAATTACCCGGCAAAATATGGAGCTCTAGGGATTTAACCTATGATTATTTTACTGACAATGTTATACCATTTTAGTGCTAAACAATAAACAATTTATGTATTAATAATGTCATTCTTGATATTAAAGTAATCAATTTAAAGACAAAGCCGAATCAAAAGGCGAATTTCATGGACCATATTTTTATGTTTTGGATTATTGACCCATTTAATTCAATTCAATTCAATTTATTTACCGTATACACCTTTTTACAAATTTTTACATCAAGTTTTTAGCTTGAATCGATTTAATTATAATATGAAAACAACAAGGGAGATCTAAACTCAAAGTTACTATCTTGTAAATACTCTAGTGCTTACTAGTACAACTTAAATTACAACTACAATTAGAGTCCACTGAGCAAATCCATTTAAGTAAGGTTTCAACACCATTAAAACAACGTTTAATGTTGCTACAATGTTCATATAACGTTATTTAATTGTTTTTTTTTTCTTAGTGGGAGAATATAGAATACAAATAAACACCTTTGTCAATATAGCAGAGCCAAATGGGCAGAACGCACTCAAAATCGTAGGATTGCTATCTTAATATTAAACTGGCAAGACACCATTCACAACTCAGAATGGAAACCCACTTTTGTACGACATAATCAAGGGCTAATTAAGTGCTCTATTAGCGATTTTAGTGCGCTACCTCCTACTTTGAAAAAATATATATTTTCCAACCCTATTTCATGTTACTCGAAAATGGACGAGCAGACTGCAACGAATCTATACAATAATTAAGGGCTCCTCACCTACCAATAAGGTGCTCCATTGGCGATTTTAGTGCTCCACCCTTTACTTAAAAAAAAATTCACCCCATTTGAAAAACTTGAAAATAGACGACCAGACTGCAAAGAAACTATACAATATTTAAGGGCCCTTTACCTACCAATGAGATGCCCCATTGGCGGTTTTAATGTTCCACTCTTGACTTAAAAAAAACATTTTCCACCCCGATTTCACGTAACTCAAAAATGGACAAGCAGACTGCAACGAAACTATACAATAATTAAGGGCTCCTCACCTACCAATGAGATGCCCCATTGGTGATTTTAGTGCTCCACCCTTCACTTAGAAAGAAAAAAAATATTTTCCACCCCAATTTCAAGTAACTCGAAAATAGACAAAAGACTGCAACAACACTATCAGCCATTCCATAAAAAAGTGCACACTTTTTGGGGGTACATCAGGGATTTTAGCGAACTTCACATATATTATAAAGGCTATCAAGATATGGCTTTTGGTTGTTACTAGAGGTTAAACAAATGATTGTGTCAAAAGTGCGTAAATCTTCAAGGTTTAAAATACATATTTTTCCTAAACGAAAAAACTTTATTTACATATATTTTTTTAATTAAATAAAACATATCTAGAAAAATAATCAATTACTTGTGTTTAAATGTTCTTAAAAAAATATATGTAATAAGCTGATCTTTCCTTAGAATTTTCCGTTTTCGAAAGTATGGGCACTTTGAAACTTTTTGAGGTATGATTTTTTTACTTGAGCGCTGCATCTACGTGAGGCGCTCCCGCCATTGATTTCATGTCCCGGATCGCGGGGTTCGCTGCGAGTCTCGCTTAATAAACCAATAGAACTTTATTCATTCATTATTTAACCCGAAATAAAGTCACTAATATAGTTTATCTACCATTATAAAGGATTTTCACTGTTAGCTATTAAAATTATATACCGATGAGGTCAGTTAAAAATCACGAAAGTTTTTACTTCCTCTATAATTCGCCTTGTTGCGGATTACAACAAAACTTTAATGAACTCATACTGACTTTAAATCTATAATTACTCAATATATACCTTTAACTTGTTTCTCATTGATCACTTGGTAAAACATTTCTCTTAATATATAGGTTTTTAATTGAATTCACTTGGTTTGCTTTACTCATAATTTTTTTTCAACTAGTTTTGGTTTTACGCCATTTTCAAGAATGATGTATATAAAACAGAAAAAAAATAGTTATATGAGCCGTTTATTTTGAAAGTGACCTAACTATAATCCATAATTTGAGGTTTTCTGACATAAATAACAGTTTCAGGTAAGAATGTTCAAAATATATAATATATATTTTAATTATACTTAACCACAAATTGTATTTTATCACTGAAAACCTTAAATTATAAAGGTTATTACAGTCAACAACCAAAAAATGAAAAATGGAGTCAAGCCACTTTCAAAGAAACGGCTTATGTATCTAGTATTTATAACCAATTTTTGTCGGTATTTCAAGTAATACGCGCTTTAATTATCGGGAAATTCCAAAGGTTTTTTCTGTCGTTGACAGCGTTGTTTTTTTATATATAAATATCTTTGTATTCCATGTAGTGTACATTTTCCAATTTTTAAGTGATTTCCATCAAGCGATTAAGAAAAATGCTGTATAGAATACTTTTCACTGAGCTTATGGCTATATATTTTTTACGGCCAAGAATGGAAATCCTATATAATATTAAATTAACTAAATTAGTGACTTAATTTCAGGTTAAACAATGAATAAAGTTCTCTTCGTTCATTACAAAACACATACAGCGCGATCCGCGCCCTTCACCAATATCGGGAGCGACTCACGTCAATGTAGTGCTCGGGTAAAAAAATTATATCTCAAAAAGTTTTAAAGTGCCCATACTTTTGAAAACGGAAAAATCGTAAGAAAGGATCAGGGTACATATAATTTAGAAAAAAATAAAACATGATTTTGATTATTTTTGAGATGTTTTATCTATTAAAAAAAAATTATCTTAATAAATTTTTTTTCTTTGAAAAACAATGTATTTTAAACTTTAAAAGTATAAAATAATTTTTTAATATCGGTAACGATTTACGAAATGTTTGAGTTCAAAATAAAAGTTTATACAGGGTGTCTACGCTAAACAGTTCGTTAAAAGTTTATGGGGTTGCCGTTGCACTAAATATTAGAAAAAAAATCCTTGTCATATGGCTGAATCATTTCTCCTCATATGAAATATTTTCAAATTTATATCAATTCCGGTTCCACCGGAAGTAGCACCAAATTTGTTATTTCAAATGGAACACCCCATATATTAGTATTTTTTAGATTCCTCGTTTAAATTGCAACTTATTTTATTCAAATATATGTACACTTATCTCTTATAGTTTTCAAGAAAAAAAAAAAATATATTTCTATAATTTTGACCTCAAAAAGGCATCTTGAAATCTGTCTGTAACTTCTCTTCAGAATAAGATAAAAATATGATTTATTTCTCTACTTGTACCTAGAGGATGCCTCTATAAGTAAATTAATTGGAAACTGTCAATTTTCACAATAAGTGTTCTTAAAATGTCAATATCGAAGTGCCCTTTTCAATATCTAGTAATTCAATTTTTTTAAACAAAATGACCCAATTTTTATTACATGGTACGATTGGTGGGAAGATTTCCTACAAAAAAGAATTTACAACTATACTCCTAAAGCAAGTAGTTTTTGAATTATTTCAAAAATTCGTTTATCGTCGCATTTATGCGGGTATAATGCGCGCATAAGTCGCAATTGAATTTTAGTAGGCCAGTAGTATGCTTTTGTTTTGTCACGATTGTATTACAAAATGTCAAATAATAAAAAGAATTACAGAAATCAACAAAATGAATAATTACACAAATCAAAAAATTATCAATTTATTCTTTATACATGGCGACTGCCAATTGATCAAAATTTTATTCTAATCTTTTAAACCTTGTTTTATTCATCGGCGGCAAATGTTAATAAGTTTCATTAAATACTCTACATGTTCCAGTAACAATTCTATCGCAGTTGCCATGTATAGAGAATACATTGATAATTTGTTTATGGGTGTATTTATTCATTTTGTTGACTTCTGTATAACTTTGTACTAATTATTTTTATTATTTGACATTTTGCATTACATACGCGACAAAACAAAAACATTACTACTTGTCTACTAATATTCAGTTGCGACTTATGCGTGCATTATTCCCTGCATAAATGCGACGAAGAACGAATTTTTGAAATAATTCAAAAACCACTTGCTTTAGGAGTATAGTTATTAATTCTTTTTTGTAGGAAATCTTCCATCCAATCGTACCATGTGATAAAAAAATGGGTCATTCCATTTAAAAAAATGAATTTCGAGATATTGAAGAGGGCACTTCGATATTAACATTTTAAGAACATTTATTGTCAAAATTGACAGTTTCCAATTGATATACTTATAGAGGCATCCTCTAGGTACAAGTAGAGTTATAAATTATATTTATATCTTACTCTTAAGAGAAGTTACAGACAGATTTCAAGATGCCTTTTAGAGGTCAACATTTTAGAAATATTTTTTTTGCTTGAAAACTATGAGAGATAAGTGTACATATGTTCGAATAAAATATGTTGCAATTTAAGCAAGGAATCCAAAAAATTACTAATATATAGGGTGTTTTATTTAAAATAACAAATTTGGTGCTACTTCCGGTGGAACCGGAAGTGATATAAAGTTGAAAATATTTCACATGAGGAGAACTGATTCAACCGTATGACAAGGATTTTTTTCAAATTTTTAGTGCAACGGCAACCTCATAAACTTTTAACGAACGGTTTAGCGTAGACACCCTGTATTGTTATAACTTTTGACACAATCAATTGTCTAACCTCTAGTAACAATTAAAAGCCATGTCTTAGTAGCCTTTATAATATATGTTAAATTCGCAAAAATCCTTAAAGTACCCCCAAAAAGTGTGCACTTATTTATGGAATGGCTGCTATACAATAATTAAGAGCTCCTCACCTACCAATGCGGTGCCCATTGGCTATTTTAGTGCTCTACCCTTTACTTAGAAAAAAATATTTTCTACCTCGATTTCATGTAACTCGAAGAGGGACAAGCAGACTGCAACGAAACTATACAATATTTAACAACTCCTCACCTACTAATGAGGTGCTTTACTTGGAAGAAAAACATATTTTCTACCCTGATTTCATGTAACTCGAAAATAGACACGCATACTTTAACTTAACTATAAAATAATTAAGGGCTCCTCCCCCAACCAATGAGGTGCGACATCGGCGATTTTAGTGATCTACCCTTCACCTAAAAAAATATATTTTCCAACCCGATTTCATGTAACTCGAAAAAGGACAAGCATACTGCAACGAAAATATACAATAATTAAGGGCTCTTTACCTATTAATAAGTTGCCTCATTGGCAACTTTAGTGCTTAACCCTTTACTTGGAAAAAAATATTTTTCACCCCGATTTCATGTAACTTGAAAACGGACATGCATACTGCAACGAAACTATAGAATAATAAAGGGCTCCTGAGTTACCAATGAGGTGCCCCATTCTCAGTATTAGTGTTTCACCCTTTACATTGAAAAAAAAATGTCTACCCTGATTTTATGTAACTCGAAAATGGATAAGCAGACTGCAACGTCACTATAGAATAATTAAAGCCTCCTTACCTATCAATAAGATGCCCCATTAGCGATTTTAGTGCTCCACCCTTCACTTAGAAAAAAATATTTTCCACTCCGATTTCATGTAACTCGAAAATGGACGAGCAGACTGCAACTAAACTATTCAATAATCAAGGGCTCATCACCTACCAATAAAGTACCCCATTTGCGGTTTTAGTGCTCTGCCCTTGGCTTAGAGAAAACATTTACACTCCGATTTCATGTAACTTGATAATAGACGAGCGGACTGCAACCAAACTATATAATAATTAAGGGCTCCTTACCTAACAATAAGGTGCCCCATTAGCGATTTAGTTCTCCACCCTTTACTTAAAAACATATATATTTTCCACCCCGATTTCATGTAACTCAAAGATAGGTAAGCAGACTGCAACACAACCATACAATAATTAAGGGCTCTTGCCCTACTAATAAGGTGCCCTATTAGCGGTTTTAGTGCTCCGCCCTTGACTTAAACAAAAAATATTGTCCACCCTGATTTCATGTAACTCGAAAATGGACGAGCAAACTGCAACAAAACTATACAATAAATAAGAACTCATCACCTACCAATAAGGTTCCTCATTAGTAATATTAGCGCTCTACCCTTTACTTAGAAAAAACATATTTTCCACTCCGATTTCATGTAGCTCGAAAAGGGACAAGCAGACTGCAACTGAACTATACAATTATGAAGGGTTTCTCAGCTGCCAATGAGGTGCCCTATTGGCGATATAAGTGCTCTACCCTTTAATCAGAAACAAAATATTTTCCACCCTAATTTCATGTAACTTGAAAATAGACAAGCAGACTGCAACTAAACTATACAATAATTAAGGGCTTCTCAGTTACCAATTAGGTGCCCTATTAGCGCTATTAGTGCTTTACCCTTTACTTACAAAAAAAATATTTTCCACCCTAATTTAATGTAACTCGAAAAGAGACAGGCAGACTGCAACAAAACTATACAAGAATTAAGGGCTCTTGAACTACCAATAAGGTGCCTCATTGGCGGTATTAATGCTTGACCCTTTACTTAGAAAAAAAAATGTTTTAGCCTGATTTTATGTAACTCAAAAAGGGACAAGC
Organism: Philonthus cognatus; assembly: GCA_932526585.2. Taxonomy (NCBI): domain Eukaryota; kingdom Metazoa; phylum Arthropoda; class Insecta; order Coleoptera; family Staphylinidae; genus Philonthus; species Philonthus cognatus. The sequence goes on along the minus strand of CAKOBO020000029.1, from coordinate 255,589 downwards.
AGACTGCAACGAAACTATACAATAATTAGGGATCCTTGAATAATAATGATGTGCCCTATTGGCGATTTAATGTTTCACTCTTTAATTCAAACAAAAAAATATATTCCACCTCGATTTAATGTAACTTGAAAATGGACAAGCAGACTGAAACAAAACTATACAATAATAAAGGGTTCTTCATCTTTTAATGAGGTGCCCTATAGGCAATTTTAGTTCTCTACCCTTTCATTGAAAAAAAAGTTCACCCCGATTTTATGTAACTCGAAAATGAAAGAACAAATTGCAACGAAACTATAAAATAATTATAGGCTCCTTACCCTTAAGCTCGCTCCACCTTTTAGTTAAAAAAAAATTCCACCCCGATTTTATGCAACTCGAAAATGGAAAAGCAGACTACAACGAAACTACCGATGAGAAGTTGGCCACGACTTTCCAGAAACGGATTTTGGCGCCTCCACCATCGCTCGATTTTCAATGAATAATAAATTATTATCAATTGGCTGAAACCACAACATATTTTTGGCACAATTGAATTCCTGAACAGCTAGGAAAAAAATACAAATAATCTATTTACGGTTTACGTTAAAATTTTCCGATAAAATGAATTTTTCGGACGACATGTTTAAAAAAAATCATAACTTCTGTTTGGACAAGGAAACCCTGAAATTTCTCATCAAATATGAACTAAGCACACTCTAATTAACTATATTAAGCAATTTATTTTTAGTGGCATTCAAAAATTACGACTTGGTATGACTTTGAAAGTGACATATATTCCCAGCCACGGATCGGACGAAATGTTTAAAAAAATCATAACTTCTGTTTGAACAAGGAAACCCTAAAATTACTCATTAAATATGAACTAAGCACACTCTAATTAACAATATTAAGCAATTTATTTATAGTGGCACTTATAAATTACGACTTGGTATGACTTTAAATCTGGCATATATTCCCAGCCACGGGTCGAACGAAATGTTTAAAAAAATCATATCTTCTGTTTGGACAAGGAAACCCTAAAATTTCTCATCAAATATAAACTAAGCACACTCTAATTAACAATTTTAAGCAATTTATTTTTAGTGGCACTCAAAAATTACGACTTGGTATGACTTTGAAAGTGACATATATTCCCAGCCACGGATCGGACGAAATGTTTAAAAAAACATAACTTCTGTTTAGACAAGGAAACCCTAAAATTTCTCATCAAATATGAACTAAGCACACTCTAATTAACAATATTAAGCACTTTATTTATAGTGGCACTCATAAATTACGACTTGGTATGACTTTAAATCTGGCATATATTCCCAGCCACGGATCGAACGAAATATTTCAAAAAATCATAACTTCCGTTTGGACAAGGAAACCCTAAAATTTCTCATCAAATATAAACTAAGCACACTCTAATTAACTATATTAAGCAATTTATTTTTAGTGGCACTCAAAAATTACGACTTGGTATGACTTTGAAAGTGACATATATTCCCAGCCACGGATCGGACGAAATGTTTAAAAAAATCATAACTTCTGTTTGGACAAGGAAACCCTAAAATTACTCATTAAATATGAACTAAGCACACTCTAATTACCAATATTAAGCAATTTATTTATAGTGGCACTTATAAATTACGACTTGGTATGACTTTAAATCTGGCATATATTCCCAGCCACGGGTCGAACGAAATGTTTAAAAAAATCATATCTTCTGTTTGGACAAGGAAACCCTAAAATTTCTCATCAAATATAAACTAAGCACACTCTAATTAACAATATTAAGCACTTTATTTATAGTGGCACTCATAAATTACGACTTGGTATGACTTTAAATCTGGCATATATTCCCAGTCACGGATCGAACGAAATATTTCAAAAAATCATAACTTCTGTTTGGACAAGGAAACCCTAAAATTTCTCATCAAATATAAACTAAGCACACTCTAATTAACAATTTTAAGCAATTTATTTTTAGTGGCACTCAAAAATTACGACTTGGTATGACTTTGAAAGTGATATATATTCCCAGCCACGGATCGGACGAAATGTTTAAAAAAATCATAACTTCTGTTTGGACAAGGAAACCCTGAAATTTCTCATCAAATATGAACTAAGCACACTCTAATTAACTATATTAAGCAATTTATTTTTAGTGGCACTCAAAAATTACGACTTGGTATGACTTTGAAAGTGACATATATTCTCAGCCACGGATCGGACGAAATGTTTAAAATAATCATAACTTCTGTTTGGACAAGGAAACCCTAAAATTACTCATCAAATATGAACTAAGCACACTCTAATTAACAATACTAAGCAATTTATTTATAGTGGCACTCATAAATTACGACTTGGTATGACTTTAAATCTGGCATATATTCCCAGCCACGGGTCGAACGAAATGTTTAAAAAAATCATATCTTCTGTTTGGACAAGGAAACCCTAAAATTTCTCATCAAATATAAACTAAGCACACTCTAATTAACAATGTTAAGCAATTTATTTTTAGTGGCACTCAAAAATTACGACTTGGTATGACTTTGAAAGTGACATATATTCTCAGCCACGGATCGGACGAAATGTTTAAAAAAATCATAACTTCTGTTTGGACAAGGAAACCCTAAAATTTCTCATCAAATATGAACTAAGCACACTCTAATTAACAATATTAAGCAATTTCTTTATAGTGGCACTCATAAATTACGACTTGGTATGACTTTAAATCTGACATATATTCCCAGCCACGGATCGGACGGAATGTTTAAAAAAATCATAACTTCTGTTTGGACAAGGAAACCCTAAAATTTCACATCAAATATGAACTAAGCACACTCTAATTAACAATATTAAGCACTTTATTTATAGTGGCACTCATAAATTACGACTTGGTATGACTTTAAATCTGGCATATATTCCCAGCCATGGATCGAACGAAATATTTAAAAAAATCATAACATCTGTTTGGACAAGGAAACCCTAAAATTTCTCATCAATTATAAACTAAGCACACTCTAATTAACAATTTTAAGCAATTTATTTTTAGTGGCACTCATAAATTACGACTTGGTATGACTTTAAATCTGGCATATATTCCCAGCCACGGGTCGAACGAAATGTTTAACAAAATCATATCTTCTGTCTGGACAAGGAAACCCTAAAATTTCTCATCAAATATAAACTAAGCACACTTTAATTAACAATTTTAAGCAATTTATTTTTAGTGGCACTCAAAAATTACGACTTGGTATGACTTTGAAAGTGACATATATTCCCAGCCACGGATCGGATGAACTGTTTAAAAAAATCATAACTTCTGTTTGGACAAGGAAACCCTAAAATTTCTCATCAAATATGAACTAAGCATACTCTAATTAACAATATTAAGCACTTTATTTATAATGGCACTCATAAATTACGACTTGGTATGACTTTAAATCTGGCATATATTCCCAGCCACGGATCGAACAAAATATTTAAAAAAATCATAACTTCTGTTTGGACAAGGAAACCCTAACATTTTTCATCAAATATAAACTAAGCACACTCTAATTAACAATTTTAAGCAATTTATTTTTAGTGGCACTCAAAAATTACGACTTGGAATGACTTTGAAAGTGACATATATTCCCAGCCACGGATCGGACGAAATGTTTAAAAAAATCATAACTTCTGTTTGGACAAGGAAACCCTGAAATTTCTCATCAAATATGAACTAAGCACACTCTAATTAACAATATTAAGCAATTTATTTATAGTGGCACTCATAAATTACGACTTGGTATGACTTTAAATCTGGCATATATTCCCAGCCACGGGTCGAACGAAATGTTTAAAAAAATCATATCTTCTGTTTGGACAAGGAAACCCTAAAATTTCTCATCAAATATGAACTATGCACACTCTAATTAACAATATTAAGAAATTTCTTTAGAGTGGCACTCATAAATTACGACTTGCTATGACTTTAAATCTGCCATATATTCCCAGCCACGGATCGGACGGAATGTTTAAAAAAATCATAACTTCTGTTTGGACAAGGAAACCCTAAAATTTCTCATCAAATATAAACTAAGCACACTCTAATTAACAATTTCAAGCAATTTATTTTTAGTGGCACTCAAAAATTACGACTTGGTATGACTTTGAAAGTGACATATATTCCCAGCCACGGATCGGACGAAATGTTTAAAAAAATCATAACTTCTGTTTGGACAAGGAAACCCTAAAATTTCTCATTAAATATGAACTAAGCACACTCTAATTAACAATATTAAGAAATTTCTTTATAGTGGCACTCATAAATTACGACTTGGTATGACTTTAAATCTGGCATATATTCCCAGCCACGGATCGGACGGAATGTTTAAGAGAATCATAACTTCTGTTTGGACAAGGAAACCCTAAAATTTCTCATCAAATATGAACTAAGCGCACTCTAATTAACAATATTAAGCACTTTATTTATAGTGGCACTCATAAATTACGACTTGGTATGACTTTAAATCTGGCATATATTCCCAGCCACGGATCGAACGAAATATTTAATAAAATCATAACTTCTGTTTGGACAAGGAAACCCTAAAATTTCTCATCAAATATAAACTAAGCACACTCTAATTAACAATTTTAAGCAATTTATTTTTAGTGGCACTCAAAAATTACGACTTGGTATGACTTTGAAAGTGACATAAATTCTCAGCCACGGATCGGACGATATGTTTAAAAAAATCATAACTTCTGTTTGGACAAAGAAACCCTAGAATTTCTCATCAAATATGAACTAAGCACACTCTAAGTAACAATATTAAGCAATTTCTTTATAGTGGCACTCATAAATTACGACTTGGTATGACTTTAAATCTGACATATATTCCCAGCCACGGATCGGACGGAATGTTTAAGAGAATCATAACTTCTGTTTGGACAAGGAAACCCTAAAATTTCTCATCAAATATGAACTAAGCGCACTCTAATTAACAATATTAAGCACTTTATTTATAGTGGCACTCATAAATTACGACTTGGTATGACTTTAAATCTGGCATATATTCCCAGCCACGGATCGAACGAAATATTTAATAAAATCATAACTTCTGTTTGGACAAGGAAACCCTAAAATTTCTCATCAAATATAAACTAAGCACACTCTAATTAACAATTTTAAGCAATTTATTTTTAGTGGCACTCAAAAATTACGACTTGGTATGACTTTGAAAGTGACATATATTCCCAGCCACGGATCGGACGAAATGTTTAAAAAAATCATAACTTCTGTTTGGACAAGGAAACCCTGAAATTTCTCATTAAATATGAACTAAGCCCACTCTAATTAACAATATTAAGCACTTTATTTATAGTGGCACTCATAAATTACGACTTGGTATGACTTTAAATCTGGCATATATTCCCAGCCACGGGTCGAACGAAATGTTTAAAAAAATCATATCTTCTGTTTGGACAAGGAAACCCTAAAATTTCTCATCAAATATAAACTAAGCACACTCTAATTAACAATTTTAAGCAATTTATTTTTAGTGGCACCTAAAAATTACGACTTGATATGACTTTGAAAGTGACATATATTCCCAGCCACGTATCGAACGAAATATTTAAAAAAATCATAACTTCTGTTTGGACAAGGAAACCCTGAAATTTCGCATCAAATATGAACTAAGCACACTCTAATTAACTATATTAAGCAATTTATTTTTAGTGGCACTCAAAAATTACGACTTGGTATGACTTTGAAAGTGACATATATTCCCAGCCACGGAGCGGACGAAATGTTTAAAAAAATCATAACTTCTGTTTGGACAAGGAAACCCTAAAATTACTCATCAAATATGAACTAAGCACACTCTAATTAACAATATTAAGCAATTTATTTATAGTGGCACTCATAAATTACGACTTGGTATGACTTTAAATCTGGCATATATTCCCAGCCACGGGTCGAACGAAATGTTTAAAAAAATCATATCTTCTGTTTGGACAAGGAAACCCTAAAATTTCTCATCAAATATAAACTAAGCACACTCTAATTAACAATTTTAAGCAATTTATTTTTAGTGGCACTCAAAAATTACGACTTGGTATGACTTTGAAAGTGACATATATTCCCAGCCACGGATCGGACGAAATGTTTAAAAAAATCATAACCTCTGTTTGAACAAGGAAACCCTAAAATTACTCATTAAATATGAACTAAGCACACTCTAATTAACAATATTAAGCAATTTATTTATAGTGGCACTTATAAATTACGACTTGGTATGACTTTAAATCTGGCATATATTCCCAGCCACGGGTCGAACGAAATGTTTAAAAAAATCATATCTTCTGTTTGGACAAGGAAACCCTAAAATTTCTCATCAAATATAAACTAAGCACACTCTAATTAACAATTTTAAGCAATTTATTTTTAGTGGCACTCAAAAATTACGACTTGGTATGACTTTGAAAGTGACATATATTCCCAGCCACGGATCGGACGAAATGTTTAAAAAAACATAACTTCTGTTTAGACAAGGAAACCCTAAAATTTCTCATCAAATATGAACTAAGCACACTCTAATTAACAATATTAAGCACTTTATTTATAGTGGCACTCATAAATTACGACTTGGTATGACTTTAAATCTGGCATATATTCCCAGCCACGGATCGAACGAAATATTTCAAAAAATCATAACTTCCGTTTGGACAAGGAAACCCTAAAATTTCTCATCAAATATAAACTAAGCACACTCTAATTAACTATATTAAGCAATTTATTTTTAGTGGCACTCAAAAATTACGACTTGGTATGACTTTGAAAGTGACATATATTCCCAGCCACGGATCGGACGAAATGTTTAAAAAAATCATAACTTCTGTTTGGACAAGGAAACCCTAAAATTACTCATTAAATATGAACTAAGCACACTCTAATTACCAATATTAAGCAATTTATTTATAGTGGCACTTATAAATTACGACTTGGTATGACTTTAAATCTGGCATATATTCCCAGCCACGGGTCGAACGAAATGTTTAAAAAAATCATATCTTCTGTTTGGACAAGGAAACCCTAAAATTTCTCATCAAATATAAACTAAGCACACTCTAATTAACAATATTAAGCACTTTATTTATAGTGGCACTCATAAATTACGACTTGGTATGACTTTAAATCTGGCATATATTCCCAGTCACGGATCGAACGAAATATTTCAAAAAATCATAACTTCTGTTTGGACAAGGAAACCCTAAAATTTCTCATCAAATATAAACTAAGCACACTCTAATTAACAATTTTAAGCAATTTATTTTTAGTGGCACTCAAAAATTACGACTTGGTATGACTTTGAAAGTGATATATATTCCCAGCCACGGATCGGACGAAATGTTTAAAAAAATCATAACTTCTGTTTGGACAAGGAAACCCTGAAATTTCTCATCAAATATGAACTAAGCACACTCTAATTAACTATATTAAGCAATTTATTTTTAGTGGCACTCAAAAATTACGACTTGGTATGACTTTGAAAGTGACATATATTCTCAGCCACGGATCGGACGAAATGTTTAAAATAATCATAACTTCTGTTTGGACAAGGAAACCCTAAAATTACTCATCAAATATGAACTAAGCACACTCTAATTAACAATACTAAGCAATTTATTTATAGTGGCACTCATAAATTACGACTTGGTATGACTTTAAATCTGGCATATATTCCCAGCCACGGGTCGAACGAAATGTTTAAAAAAATCATATCTTCTGTTTGGACAAGGAAACCCTAAAATTTCTCATCAAATATAAACTAAGCACACTCTAATTAACAATGTTAAGCAATTTATTTTTAGTGGCACTCAAAAATTACGACTTGGTATGACTTTGAAAGTGACATATATTCTCAGCCACGGATCGGACGAAATGTTTAAAAAAATCATAACTTCTGTTTGGACAAGGAAACCCTAAAATTTCTCATCAAATATGAACTAAGCACACTCTAATTAACAATATTAAGCAATTTCTTTATAGTGGCACTCATAAATTACGACTTGGTATGACTTTAAATCTGACATATATTCCCAGCCACGGATCGGACGGAATGTTTAAAAAAATCATAACTTCTGTTTGGACAAGGAAACCCTAAAATTTCACATCAAATATGAACTAAGCACACTCTAATTAACAATATTAAGCACTTTATTTATAGTGGCACTCATAAATTACGACTTGGTATGACTTTAAATCTGGCATATATTCCCAGCCATGGATCGAACGAAATATTTAAAAAAATCATAACATCTGTTTGGACAAGGAAACCCTAAAATTTCTCATCAATTATAAACTAAGCACACTCTAATTAACAATTTTAAGCAATTTATTTTTAGTGGCACTCATAAATTACGACTTGGTATGACTTTAAATCTGGCATATATTCCCAGCCACGGGTCGAACGAAATGTTTAACAAAATCATATCTTCTGTCTGGACAAGGAAACCCTAAAATTTCTCATCAAATATAAACTAAGCACACTTTAATTAACAATTTTAAGCAATTTATTTTTAGTGGCACTCAAAAATTACGACTTGGTATGACTTTGAAAGTGACATATATTCCCAGCCACGGATCGGATGAACTGTTTAAAAAAATCATAACTTCTGTTTGGACAAGGAAACCCTAAAATTTCTCATCAAATATGAACTAAGCATACTCTAATTAACAATATTAAGCACTTTATTTATAATGGCACTCATAAATTACGACTTGGTATGACTTTAAATCTGGCATATATTCCCAGCCACGGATCGAACAAAATATTTAAAAAAATCATAACTTCTGTTTGGACAAGGAAACCCTAACATTTTTCATCAAATATAAACTAAGCACACTCTAATTAACAATTTTAAGCAATTTATTTTTAGTGGCACTCAAAAATTACGACTTGGAATGACTTTGAAAGTGACATATATTCCCAGCCACGGATCGGACGAAATGTTTAAAAAAATCATAACTTCTGTTTGGACAAGGAAACCCTGAAATTTCTCATCAAATATGAACTAAGCACACTCTAATTAACAATATTAAGCAATTTATTTATAGTGGCACTCATAAATTACGACTTGGTATGACTTTAAATCTGGCATATATTCCCAGCCACGGGTCGAACGAAATGTTTAAAAAAATCATATCTTCTGTTTGGACAAGGAAACCCTAAAATTTCTCATCAAATATGAACTATGCACACTCTAATTAACAATATTAAGAAATTTCTTTAGAGTGGCACTCATAAATTACGACTTGCTATGACTTTAAATCTGCCATATATTCCCAGCCACGGATCGGACGGAATGTTTAAAAAAATCATAACTTCTGTTTGGACAAGGAAACCCTAAAATTTCTCATCAAATATAAACTAAGCACACTCTAATTAACAATTTCAAGCAATTTATTTTTAGTGGCACTCAAAAATTACGACTTGGTATGACTTTGAAAGTGACATATATTCCCAGCCACGGATCGGACGAAATGTTTAAAAAAATCATAACTTCTGTTTGGACAAGGAAACCCTAAAATTTCTCATTAAATATGAACTAAGCACACTCTAATTAACAATATTAAGAAATTTCTTTATAGTGGCACTCATAAATTACGACTTGGTATGACTTTAAATCTGGCATATATTCCCAGCCACGGATCGGACGGAATGTTTAAGAGAATCATAACTTCTGTTTGGACAAGGAAACCCTAAAATTTCTCATCAAATATGAACTAAGCGCACTCTAATTAACAATATTAAGCACTTTATTTATAGTGGCACTCATAAATTACGACTTGGTATGACTTTAAATCTGGCATATATTCCCAGTCACGGATCGAACGAAATATTTCAAAAAATCATAACTTCTGTTTGGACAAGGAAACCCTAAAATTTCTCATCAAATATAAACTAAGCACACTCTAATTAACAATTTTAAGCAATTTATTTTTAGTGGCACTCAAAAATTACGACTTGGTATGACTTTGAAAGTGACATAAATTCTCAGCCACGGATCGGACGATATGTTTAAAAAAATCATAACTTCTGTTTGGACAAAGAAACCCTAGAATTTCTCATCAAATATGAACTAAGCACACTCTAAGTAACAATATTAAGCAATTTCTTTATAGTGGCACTCATAAATTACGACTTGGTATGACTTTAAATCTGACATATATTCCCAGCCACGGATCGGACGGAATGTTTAAGAGAATCATAACTTCTGTTTGGACAAGGAAACCCTAAAATTTCTCATCAAATATGAACTAAGCGCACTCTAATTAACAATATTAAGCACTTTATTTATAGTGGCACTCATAAATTACGACTTGGTATGACTTTAAATCTGGCATATATTCCCAGCCACGGATCGAACGAAATATTTAATAAAATCATAACTTCTGTTTGGACAAGGAAACCCTAAAATTTCTCATCAAATATAAACTAAGCACACTCTAATTAACAATTTTAAGCAATTTATTTTTAGTGGCACTCAAAAATTACGACTTGGTATGACTTTGAAAGTGACATATATTCCCAGCCACGGATCGGACGAAATGTTTAAAAAAATCATAACTTCTGTTTGGACAAGGAAACCCTGAAATTTCTCATTAAATATGAACTAAGCCCACTCTAATTAACAATATTAAGCACTTTATTTATAGTGGCACTCATAAATTACGACTTGGTATGACTTTAAATCTGGCATATATTCCCAGCCACGGGTCGAACGAAATGTTTAAAAAAATCATATCTTCTGTTTGGACAAGGAAACCCTAAAATTTCTCATCAAATATAAACTAAGCACACTCTAATTAACAATTTTAAGCAATTTATTTTTAGTGGCACCTAAAAATTACGACTTGATATGACTTTGAAAGTGACATATATTCCCAGCCACGTATCGAACGAAATATTTAAAAAAATCATAACTTCTGTTTGGACAAGGAAACCCTGAAATTTCGCATCAAATATGAACTAAGCACACTCTAATTAACTATATTAAGCAATTTATTTTTAGTGGCACTCAAAAATTACGACTTGGTATGACTTTGAAAGTGACATATATTCCCAGCCACGGAGCGGACGAAATGTTTAAAAAAATCATAACTTCTGTTTGGACACGGAAACCCTAAAATTACTCATCAAATATGAACTAAGCACACTCTAATTAACAATATTAAGCAATTTATTTATAGTGGCACTCATAAATTACGACTTGGTATGACTTTAAATCTGGCATATATTCCCAGCCACGGGTCGAACGAAATGTTTAAAAAAATCATATCTTCTGTTTGGACAAGGAAACCCTAAAATTTCTCATCAAATATAAACTAAGCACACTCTAATTAACAATTTTAAGCAATTTATTTTTAGTGGCACTCAAAAATTACGACTTGGTATGACTTTGAAAGTGACATATATTCCCAGCCACGGATCGGACGAAATGTTTAAAAAAATCATAACTTCTGTTTGGACAAGGAAACCCTAAAATTTCGCATCAAATATGAACTTTAAAATTATGTTGTGCTCATTTAATGAAGATCATGTGTAAGGGTGTTAATACACACATCATCTCGCCCAATAAATCCATAGGCACTTTTTAGAAGAAAGTCTTGGCATCAATATATGACATCAATTGCTTTGAAACTGTGTCAAACATAATTAGATGCATTTTTATAATTTGCAACTCAAAGTACGAGCACAAACTTTTAATAGAATTAAAGCAATATTTATTAAATTTTATTTATAATAAAGATGTGGAAGATGACCATCAAGAGTTTGATTTACAACTTGCAATCAAACATCAAAACTTGTTTTATAAAGATAACAAATTTTACCAGAAATTTGATAACATTTTAACAGACGTCAAAGAATTAATTAGATTAGAAAGCAATAGTGGCACCCTTAATGATTATTATTGTAAGACTTTGGGCGAACTAATTTTAAAAAAATACATTCCATATCTCCCTTTATGGGCGGGTGTTTGGGGAGAACGATGCAGTAATGCAAATGTAGAAAATTTGTTTGGTTTATTAAAAAATAATATCTTGAATGGAAACCTTCGACAAAAATGTTCCCGCTTTGTTAGAATAGTTAGAAAATATATTATTTCTGCATATAGAGAATTAAAATTAGAAATTCCAAGAGAGGGTTGCGCAAGGAAAAGAAATATAGATGTTGTAGAAGAACAATGGAATAAAAGAAGGAAAAATAAACATTCATATTTTAAAAAAGCATTCACAAAACAAATGTTTGATGCAAGTGATGTAAATCAGAACTTGACGCTTAAAGACAATTATTACGAGTTAATTAAATATGACGAGATTCCAAAATTGAACTCTACAAAAGATTATGTCGTGACTATGTATGGCCAAGAAATATTATATTATAGTAGTTACAATACTTTGAATTTACATTCAACATCCAACGATATGTGGTTAGACAACTTTATAATAGATTATATATTAAAAATATTTTCGTCACACAATCCATCCATACACGTTTTTTTAGAACACGAAGCCAGCTCAATATTGAAGCTAAGTAATCAAGTACGAAATACTAATTTTATCATACCGGTTTTCGAAAATAATCACTGGATGTTGATTTACACAAATCCAGAAGGACTTCAGTTTTTTTATCCCAATTCAACCAAAAGTCATTATAGAAATTTGTACTGGCATAAGATTAAAAATATTGTCTCTAACCGTATCCCTCTGTCTAAAATCACATACCCAACACAAACTGATGGTTGGAATTGCGGAATATTTATTATATATTATGCAGAATGTATAATCCGCAATATTACAATATCTCACAATTTTAATCCTGAAATTTATCGAAAGTACTTAAAGTCAGTAATAATTAATTCGTCAACAATGACCAAAAATAATTGTAGAAAATGTGGCGGCAATACTAACGAAACCATGTGTCGAAACTGTGGCTATTTTTATCACAACTCTTGTATATATATAAAAATTACAAATTCAAATTACCTTTGTGAAGTTTGCAGTGTTGGTTAGTTTATATTAGATTTATCTTCTTAATTTGATGAAGAGTAACACATTCTTGTCTCTAGATTGCAATTAAATATTTTCTCACTTTCCGTGGTTGCTTTAAATACAACAAATAGTTGACTTTCCTTAGAATAATTAAAGCTAAGAGTTACCTCGCACCTTTTATCGGAATTTCCTTTAATTGGATATATCGCACTAAAGAGATCTAAGAAGATCGAAACACAATAAAATATACACACCAACAAATTATTCAATATTGATAACTGGAGTGTGCTTAGTTCACATCCGATAAGAATTTTTATGGTTTCCTTGTCCAAACATTAGTTGTGTATTTTTTAAACATTTCGTCCGATCCGTGGCTGAGAATATATGTCACTTTACAATTGCTTAATATTGTTAATTAGAGTGTACTTAGTTCATATTTGATGAAAAATTTTAGGATTTCCTTGTCCAAACAGAAGTTATGATTTTTTTAAACATTCCGTCCGATCCTTGGCTGGGAATATATGTCCGATTTAAAGTCATACCAAGTCGTAATTTATGAGTGCCACTATAAAGAAATTGCTTAATATTGTTAATTAGAGTGTGCTTAGTTCATATCTAATGACAAAATTTAGGGTTTCCTTGTCCAAACAGAAGTTATGATTTTTTTAAACATTCCGTCCGATCCGTGGCTGGGAATATATGTCAGATTTAAAGTCATACCAAGTCGTAATTTATAAGTGCCACTATAAAAAAATTGCTTAATATTGTTAATTAGAGTGTGCTTAGTTCATATTTGATGAGAAATTTTAAGATTTCCTTGTCCAAACAGAAGTTATGATTTTTTTAAACATTTCGTCCGATCCGTGGCTGGGAATATATGTCACTTTCAAAGTCATACCAAGTCGTAATTTTTGAGTGCCATTAAAAATAAATTGCTTAAAATTGTTAATTAGAGTGTGCTTAGTTTATATTTAATGAGAAATTTTAGGGTTTCCTTGTCCAAACAGGAGATATGTTTTTTTTAAACATTTCGTTCGACCCGTGGCTGGGAATATATGCCAAATTTAAAGTCATACCTAGTCGTAATTTATGAGTGCCACTATAAATAAATTGCTTAATATTGTTAATTAGAGTGTGCTTAGTTCATATTTGATGAGAAATTTTAAGGTTTCCTTGTCCAAACAGAAGTTATGATTTTTTTAAACATTTCGTCCGATCCGTGGCTGGGAATATATGTCACTTTCAAAGTCATACCAAGTCGTAATTTTTGAGTGCCATTAAAAATAAATTGCTTAAAATTGTTAATTAGAGTGTGCTTAGTTTATATTTGATGAGAAATTTTAGGGTTTCCTTGTCCAAACAGAAGTTATGATTTTTTTAAACATTTCGTCCGATCCGTGGCTGGGAATATATGTCACTTTCAAAGTCATACCAAGTCGTAATTTTTGAGTGCCACTAAAAATAAATTGCTTAAAATTGTTAATTAGAGTGTGCTTAGTTTATATTTGATGAGAAATTTTAGGGTTTCCTTGTCCAAACAGAAGTTATGATTTTTTTAAATATTTCGTTCGATCCGTGGCTGGGAATATTTCCCAGATTTAAAGTCATACCAAGTCGTAATTTATGAGTGCCACTATAAATAAAGTGCTTAATATTGTTAATTAGAGTGTGCTTACTTCATATTTGATGAGAAATTTTAGGGTTTCCTTGTCCAAACAGAAGTTATGATTTTTTAAACATATCGTCCGATCCGTGGCTGAGAATTTATGTCACTTTCAAAGTCATACCAAGTCGTAATTTTTGAGTGCCACTAAAAATAAATTGCTTAAAATTGTTAATTAGAGTGTGCTTAGTTTATATTTGATGAGAAATTTTAGGGTTTCCTTGTCCAAACAGAAGTTATGATTTTTTTAAATATTTCCTTCGATCCGTGGCTGGGAATATATGCCAGATTTAAAATCATACCAAGTCGTAATTTATGAGTGCAACTATAAATAAAGTGCTTAATATTGTTAATTAGAGTGTGCTTAGTTCATATTTGATGAGAAATTTTAGGGTTTCCTTGTCCAAACAGAAGTTATGATTTTTTTAAACATTTCGTCGATCCGTGGCTGGGAATATATGTCACTTTCAAAGTCATACCAAGTCGTAATTTTTGAGTGCCACTAAAAATAAATTGCTTAAAATTGTTAATTAGAGTGTGCTTAGTTTATATTTGATGAGAAATTTTAGGGTTTCCTTGTCCAAACAGAAGATATGATTTTTTTAAACATTTCGTTCGACCCGTGGCTGGGAATATATGCCAGATTTAAAGTCATACCAAGTCGTAATTTATGAGTGCCACTATAAATAAATTGCTTAATATTGTTAATTAGAGTGTGCTGAGTTCATATTTGATGAGTAATTTTAGGGTTTCCTTGTCCAAACAGAAGTTATGATTTTTTTAAACATTTCGTCCGATCCGTGGCTGAGAATATATGTCACTTTCAAAGTCATACCAAGTCGTAATTTTGGAGTGCCACTAAAAATAAATTGCTTAATATAGTTAATTAGAGTGTGCTTAGTTTATATTTGATAAAAAATTTCAGGGTTTCCTTGTCCAAACAGAAGTTATGATTTTTTTAAACATTTCGTCCGATCCGTGGCTGGGAATATATGTCACTTTCAAAGTCATACCAAGTCGTAATTTTTGAGTGCCACTAAAAATAAATTTCCTAAAATTGTTAATTAGAGTGTGCGTAGTTTATATTTGATGAGAAATTTTAGGGTTTTCTTGTCCAAACAGAAGTTATGATTTTTTTAAATATTTCGTTCGATCCGTGGCTGGGAATATATGTCAGATTTAAAGTCATACCAAGTCGTAATTCATGAGTGCCACTATAAATAAAGT
Organism: Philonthus cognatus; assembly: GCA_932526585.2. NCBI lineage: Eukaryota > Metazoa > Arthropoda > Insecta > Coleoptera > Staphylinidae > Philonthus > Philonthus cognatus. The sequence goes on along the minus strand of CAKOBO020000029.1, from coordinate 239,669 downwards.
GCTTAATATTGTTAATTAGAGTGTGCTTAGTTCATATTTGATGAGAAATTTTAGGGTTTCCTTGTCCAAACAGAAGTTATGATTTTTTTAAATATTTCCTTCGATCCGTGGCTGGGAATATATGCCAGATTTAAAATCATACCAAGTCGTAATTTATGAGTGCAACTATAAATAAAGTGCTTAATATTGTTAATTAGAGTGTGCTTAGTTCATATTTGATGAGAAATTTTAGGGTTTCCTTGTCCAAACAGAAGTTATGATTTTTTTAAACATTTCGTCGATCCGTGGCTGGGAATATATGTCACTTTCAAAGTCATACCAAGTCGTAATTTTTGAGTGCCACTAAAAATAAATTGCTTAAAATTGTTAATTAGAGTGTGCTTAGTTTATATTTGATGAGAAATTTTAGGGTTTCCTTGTCCAAACAGAAGATATGATTTTTTTAAACATTTCGTTCGACCCGTGGCTGGGAATATATGCCAGATTTAAAGTCATACCAAGTCGTAATTTATGAGTGCCACTATAAATAAATTGCTTAATATTGTTAATTAGAGTGTGCTGAGTTCATATTTGATGAGTAATTTTAGGGTTTCCTTGTCCAAACAGAAGTTATGATTTTTTTAAACATTTCGTCCGATCCGTGGCTGAGAATATATGTCACTTTCAAAGTCATACCAAGTCGTAATTTTGGAGTGCCACTAAAAATAAATTGCTTAATATAGTTAATTAGAGTGTGCTTAGTTTATATTTGATAAAAAATTTCAGGGTTTCCTTGTCCAAACAGAAGTTATGATTTTTTTAAACATTTCGTCCGATCCGTGGCTGGGAATATATGTCACTTTCAAAGTCATACCAAGTCGTAATTTTTGAGTGCCACTAAAAATAAATTTCCTAAAATTGTTAATTAGAGTGTGCGTAGTTTATATTTGATGAGAAATTTTAGGGTTTTCTTGTCCAAACAGAAGTTATGATTTTTTTAAATATTTCGTTCGATCCGTGGCTGGGAATATATGTCAGATTTAAAGTCATACCAAGTCGTAATTCATGAGTGCCACTATAAATAAAGTGCTTAATATTGTTAATTAGAGTGTGCTTAGTTCATATTTGATGAGAAATTTTAGGGTTTCCTTGTCCAAACAGAAGTTATGATTTTTCTAAACATTTCGTCCGATCCGTGGCTGGGAATATATGTCACTTTCAAAGTCATACCAAGTCGTAATTCTTGAGTGCCACTAAAAATAAATTGCTTAAAATTGTTAATTAGAGTGTGCTTCGTTTATATTTGATGAGAAATTTTAGGGTTTCCTTGTCCAAACAGAAGTTATGATTTTTTTAAACATTTCGTCCGATCCGTGGCTGGGAATATATGTCACTTTCAAAGTCATACCAAGTCGTAATTTTTGAGTGCCACTAAAAATAAATTGCTTAAAATTGTTAATTAGAGTGTGCTTAGTTTATATTTGATGAGAAATTTTAGGGTTTCCTTGTCCAAACAAAAGTTATGATTTTTTTAAACATTTTGTCCGGTCCGCGGCTGGGAATATATGTCACTTTCAAAGTCATACCAAGTCGTAATTTATGAGTGCCACTATAAATAAGGTGCTAAATATTGTTAATTAGAGTGTGCTTAGTTCATATTTGATGAGAAATTTTAGGGTTTCCTTGTCCAAACAGAAGATATGATTTTCTTAAACATTTCGTTCGACCCGTGGCTGGGAATATATGCCAAATTTAAAGTCATACCAAGTCGTAATTTATGAGTGCCCCTATAAATAAATTGCTTAATATTGTTAATTAGAGTGTGCTTAGTTCATATTTGATGAGTAATTTTAGGGTTTCCTTGTCCAAACAGAAGTTATGATTTTTTTAAACATTTCGTCCGATCCGTGGCTGGGAATATATGTCACTTTCAAAGTCATACCAAGTCGTAATTTTTGAGTGCCACTAAAAATAAATTGCTTAAAATTGTTAATTAGTGTGTGCTTAGTTTATATTTGATGAGAAATTTTAGGTTTTCCTTGTCCAAACAGAAGTTATGATTTTTTTAAACATATCGTCCGATCCGTGGCTGAGAATTTATGTCACTTTCAAAGTCATACCAAGTCGTAATTTTTGAGTGCCACTAAAAATAAATTGCTTAAAATTGTTAAGTAGAGTGTGCTTAGTTTATATTTGATGAGAAATTTTAGGGTTTCCTTGTCCAAACAGAAGGTATGATTTTTTTAAATATTTCGTTCGATCCGTGGCTGGGAATATATGCCAGATTTAAAATCATACCAAGTCGTAATTTATGAGTGCCACTATAAATAAAGTGCTTAATATTGTTAATTAGAGTGTGCTTAGTTCATATTTGATGAGAAATTTTAGGGTTTCCTTGTCCAAACAGAAGTTATGATTTTTTTAAACATTTCGTCCGATCCGTGGCTGGGAATATATGTCACTTTCAAAGTCATACCAAGTCGTAATTTTTGAGTGCCACTAAAAATAAATTGCTTAAAATTGTTAATTAGAGTGTGCTTAGTTTATATTTGATGAGAAATTTTAGGGTTTCCTTGTCCAAACAGAAGTTATGATTTTTTTAAATATTTCGTTCGATCCGTGGCTGGGAATATATGCCAGATTTAAAATCATACCAAGTCGTAATTTATGAGTGCCACTATAAATAAAGTGCTTAATATTGTTAATTAGAGTGTGCTTAGTTTATATTTGATGAGAAATTTTAGGGTTTCCTTGTCCAAACAGAAGATATGATTTTTGTAAACATTTCGTTCGACCCGTGGCTGGGAATATATGCCAGATTTAAAGTCATACCAAGTCGTAATTTATGAGTGCCACTATAAATAAATTGCTTAATATTGTTAATTAGAGTGTGCTTAGTTCATATTTGATGAGTAATTTTAGGGTTTCCTTGTCCAAACAGAAGTTATGATTTTTTTAAACATTTCGTCCGATCCGTGGCTGGGAATATATGTCACTTTCAAAGTCATACCAAGTCGTAATTTTTGAGTGCCACTAAAAATAAATTGCTTAAAATTGTTAATTAGAGTGTGCTTAGTTTATATTTGATGAGAAATTTTAGGGTTTCCTTGTCCAAGCAGAAGTTATGATTTATTTAAATATTTCGTTCGATCCGTGGCTGGGAGTATATGTCAGATTTAAAGTCATACCAAGTCGTAATTCATGAGTGCCACTATAAATAAAGTGCTTAATATTGTTAATTAGAGTGTGCTTAGTTCATATTTGATGAGAAATTTTAGGGTTTCCTTGTCCAAACAGAAGTTATGATTTTTCTAAACATTTCGTCCGATCCGTGGCTGGGAATATATGTCACTTTCAAAGTCATACCAAGTCGTAATTCTTGAGTGCCACTAAAAATAAATTGCTTAAAATTGTTAATTAGAGTGTGCTTCGTTTATATTTGATGAGAAATTTCAGGGTTTCCTTGTCCAAACAGAAGTTATGATTTTTTTAAACATTTCGTCCGATCCGTGGCTGGGAATATATGTCACTTTCAAAGTCATACCAAGTCGTAATTTTTGAGTGCCACTAAAAATAAATTGCTTAATATTGTTAATTAGAGTGTGCTTAGTTTATATTTGATGAGAAATTTTAGGGTTTCCTTGTCTAAACAGAAGTTATGATTTTTTTAAACATTTCGTCCGATCCGTGGCTGGGAATATATGTCACTTTCAAAGTCATACCAAGTCGTAATTTTTGAGTGCCACTAAAAATAAATTGCTTAATATAGTTAATTAGAGTGTGCTTAAATCATATTTGATGAGAAATTTCAGGGTTTCCTTGTCCAAACAGAAGTTATGTTTTTTTTTAAACATGTCGTCCGAAAAATTCATTTTATCGGAAAATTTTAACGTAAACTGTAAATAGATTATTTGTATTTTTTTCCTAGCTGTTCAGGAATTCAATTGTGCCAAAAATATGTTGTGGTTTCAGCCAATTGATAATAATTTATTATTCATTGAAAATCGGGCGATGGTGGAGGCGCCAAAATCCGTGGCTGGAAAGTCGTGGCCAACTTCTCATCGGTAACGAAACTCTACAATAATCAAAGTCCTCTTAATGAGTTGTCCTATTGGCAATTTAAGTGCTTCACCTTTTACGTAGAAAAAAAATATTTTCCATCCCGATTTCATGTAACTCGAAAATGAACGAACAGACTGCAACGAAACCATACAAAAATTACCGACAAATGAGGTACCGTATTTAGGATTTTAGTGCTTCATCCTTTACTTAAAATATATATATTTTGATAAGTAACTTGAAAATGGACAAGCAATCTGCAACGAAAATTTACAATATTTACGGCCTCCTCACCAACCAATGAGGTGCCCGATTGGCGATTTTAGTGCTCCACTCTTTACTTAGAAAAACATATTTTCCACCCCGATTTTATGTAACTCGAAAATGGACGAGCAGATTGCAACGAAACTATACATAAATGAAGGGCTCTTTACCAATTAATGAGGTACTGCATTAATGATTTTAGTGCTCCGCCCTTTACTTAGAAACAAAATATTTTTCACCCCGATAATACATAATTTGAAAATGGACAAGCAGTCTGCAACAAAACTTTATTAATTAATTACTAAGGGCTCTTTACCTACCTATAAGGTGCTTTATTGGCGATTTCAGTGCTTGACCCATCACTTAAAAAAAATATTTTCCACCGTGATTTCATGTAACTCGAAAATAAATTAGGAGACTGCAACGAAGCTATACAATAATTAAGGGCTCCTTCCCTACCAATAAGGTGCCCCATTGGCGATTCTGGTGCTTCACCCTTCACTTAGCAAAAAAATATTTTCCACCCCGATATTATATAACTTGAAATCAAACAAGCTGTCTGCAAGAAAACTATACATTAAGGGCTCCTCGGCCACTAATCAGCTGCTCCTTTGGCAATCTTAGTGCTTGCCACCCTGATTTCATGTAACTCGAATATTGACGAGCAGACTGCAACGAAATTATACAAAAACTAAGGGCTCTTCACAAACTAATGAGGTGCTTTATTGGCGATTTTAGGGTTTTACCCTTAACGTAGAAGAAACATTTCTTACACCCCGATATTTCATGTAACTCGAAAATAGACGGGCAGACTGCAACAAAACAAAACAATAATTTACAGCTCCACCCTGTACTGTGTATCATAATCTGTTTTCTACCCCGATACTATGTAACTCGAAAATTGACGAGCAGACTACAGAAAAACTCTACATTAATTAAGGGCTCCTCACCTACCGATGAGGTGCTCTATTAGAGATTTTAGTGCTCCACCCTTTACTTAAAAAAAAAAATATATTTTCCACCCCGATTTCATGTAACTAGAAAATGAACGAGCAGACTGCAACGAAACTATACCAGAAATAACTTTACCTACTAATTAGTTTCCTTACTGGCGATTTTAGTGCTCTACGTTTTACTTAGAAAAAAAAATTAATACTCCATTTTTAGTCTCATAAAATTGGGGTGTATTTTTTTTTACGTAAAGAGTGTAGCACTAACATCCCCAATGGGGCACTTAATTAGTAGGGAAGGAGCCATAAATAATTTTATAGTTTTGTTGCAGTCTGCTCGTCCATTTTCGAGTTATATGTAATCGGGGTGTAAAATATGTTGTTTCTAAAGGGTGGAGCATTAAATTGGCCAATAAGGCACCTAATTAGTAGTTAAGGAGCCCTAAATTATTGTATAGTTTCGTTGCAGTCTGCTCGTCCATTTTTAAGTTACATGAATTTGGGGTGTATAATATTTTTTATCGCCAATCGGCACTAAATACATCTATTATTATCGCCATTTGCGGCACTAAACCGTCCCATTATTTTACTACTTTCAACAAGTAACATTATGGGACAATACTAACAAAATCTAAGGAGGTCGAATCCTGTCAGTTTAGTTGTCAAAAAAAACATGAGTAGTGAAGAGTTTGAAATACCATGTACTCCACCAGAAATACGCGAAAGAGCGATAGAAACAACGCTCGAAATTCTTCCAAGTAAGTCTAGACATATTTATAATCGTCAACACGATTTATTCACAAGTTGGTGTGACAGAAATAACATTAAAAAAATTAGCGAAAACGTTCTCTTGACATATTTTTCTGAAAAATCCAAGGAATATAAAGCAGCAACATTATGGTCATATTATTCTATGTTAAAAGCATCTCTTTCGGTAAAAAACGACGTTGATATAAGCCAATATAAGAAACTTACGGCGTTTTTAAAACAGAAATCAAAAAATTATACGGCAAAAAAATCGAAAGTTCTCACACAAGAAGAAATAATACAGTTTCTATTGAATGCACCAAATGAAATATATTTAATGATGAAGGTAAGATAGTAATCAATTATCGAAGCATATTTGTTATTAATGTAGATATTATTTTAGATTTGTGTTATTTTTGGCGTTGCTGGAGCCTGCCGTAATAATGAATTAGTAAATCTTAAAGTTGATGATATAGAAGACAAGGATACTGTATTGATTGTGCATATAAGACACACGAAAACTAATAAACCAAGAGTATTTGTCGTAACATCAGAGTTCGAAGGACACGTTAAACCGATTGAGTTATATAAAAAATATGCCAAACTTCGTCCCGCACAGACCAAACATGATAGATTTTTTATTACATATAGAAAAAGTAAATGCACAGTGCAGCCTGTGGGTATCCACACTTTTGGAAACATACCATGTAAAATTGCGAACTATTTAAATTTGCCAAATCCGTCAGAATATACTGGTCATTGTTTTCGGAGGTCATCTGCTACTTTGTTTGCTAATGCAGGGGGCAGCAAAGAAAATTTGAAACGTCATGGAGGGTGGAAGAGTGATACCGTTGCTGAGTCCTATGTTGAGGAATCAATATTGAACAAAACGAAGATTGCAAAAACGATTTTGGGTAGTGATCAAATTGCGCACCGTTTTGATATCAATGACAACACTGCCACAACTTTACATCAAAATGAAAATATTCATTTTCCACAAAATTTTTCCGTTGATGGGTCAACATCAGGAATAAATTTATATAATGCCACAGGATGCACCATCAATTTCCACATATACAACAAATAGAGTGGTTTAATAACTTGATTAATTCGTAGTGTTTGTTTAAATAATAATACATATTTTCTATTTTTTTTTTTAATTTAAATAAAAAATCCTATACTTTTTCATTTATTTTTAAGATTGGCGATAAAATTTTGTATGCACCACGTCAGTAAAATATCTTTATCGAACTCGTCTTTATTCACCTCGCTCGCTCCGCTCGCTCGTCTCATAACCTCAGACTCGTTCGATAAAGTCTTATTTTACTGACTTGGTACATAAATAATTATTTTTAATTAATAGGATTGAGCACCAAAATCGTTAATGGAGCAATTGCAGTTGGCCTGTTCATTTTTGAGTTACGTGAAATCGAAGTGGAGAATATTTTTATTTAAGAAAAGGGTAGAGCACTAAAATCGTTAATAAGGCACTTAATTAGCCTTTAATTATGTGGTACAGTAAGTGAATTTGAATCCTTGATTTCTGAATGTTGCCTTGCTACCTTAATATTAAGATAACAATGTTGCGATTTACACCGTAAGGGGTGGAGCATTAAAATCAGGAATAGGGCACTAAATTCTGGTATAAGTTTAAGTGCGTTCTGCTCATTCGGCACTGCTCTTAACAGAGGTCTAATAAAGAGTCATAATATTACAATAGTCGAAAGACAGTCGATAGAGACATACAATGACAATATCCTAGCATAGAAAATAGAAGTTAATAAAACAATCAACAAGAAATGTATGAAAATAAATAAAAGAGATAATCATAATTAAAGTCCGGAATTATAACCATTTATTTTCTAATTATAAGCGCTTATAAAAAGCACTTAAAAATGAATAAAAAGCAGGAAAAAACATGATATATGCACAAAAAGCAGAAACATGCAAAAAAGCACAAAAACACAATAATGTAAAAATGTTTATTTAACTATTCTATTTAGTAAGTTTGTAACAATTTACAATTATATATTTCTCAAGGTTTTCCATATTGAAATTTTGTCCTCTATTCGTTAAAATTGTTTTATAAATGGAGAAGCTCCTTTCCACGTCTACTGAAGTTATGGGTGCATACTTAAAGATTTTGGTACATTTATTTCCAAATCTTTTACAGGAATTCCTTTCATGATCCCGGAAAGTTTGGAAAGGATATCAAATCCTACATTTTTTAATAACGTCTTCGAATTTTTTATTAACCGTATCTCCAATCAGGCCTCGGACAGACTTTACTTTTTTTTCATAATTTGAAATAATTTCGATGGAATCTACAACTGATGAACGCATAATTTGATTGGAGAAACGCTAAATTTTGTCTTAACATATTGTTTGTTAAAATTCTGTGACATTTCTTGATCGCATAAATAATAATACTAAGGAAAATGTCATATGTGGCGTAGAAAAATTAATGTTTTATGTTTTAATTTTTTTAATTATACAACTCTATAATTGGTACTCTTACTCCTGTTACGTATATTTTTTTAATTATAGACAGACGGGTGTGAAGTAGAGTCCTGCACGAGTACGTAAAAATATATCCTGTTAATAATCGCCGATTACGTTGCTACGCGATACGATTACATACTCGTGGAGCGGCATCGTCGCATCGTAGACCTGTAACGATTAGTAATCGGCGATTACAATTCAAACATAATCATGTCAGATCTGTCAGGCTGTACCGATTATTAATCAAAAATAATGATTTGATTTAAACTCTCAGTATCGTTTGACATTTGTAATACATTGTGTCATATAAGTGGTGATCGATGTATTTTGTTGTTTGTTGGTAAACAATATCAATTACAAATTTATATTTCCGAAAAAAATTAAAATGTTTGCAAGAGTCGGGTACGAGTGCGGTCTAGCTTTTTTCTAAAAATATGTCAACAGTGCAACGACAGAAATCGAACTATTCGTAATATGTGTGGTATGTGAGAAGATATTTCAATTCGGAAAAAGATGCAGTCCTTTAAATTTGAAGAAGCACGCTTGTTCCAAAAATAAATACAACCATGAAGATGATAGTTAAACAGGCATACGCGTACTCAGGAAATAATGAACAATTATGTAAAATGTGTGGCTTGTGATCAACGTTCTTTTGATATTGTAAATAGGGAGGGTTTTAAAGCTTTGGCTTAGTCGCTTATTGAAATTAGGGTTAATCTTGAAACGAAAAATTTCAAAATTGATGGTCATTTGGTCTTTTTGATTTTAAAAATTAGAACAAATATAATTATTCTAAAAGACCATAACGTAGTATAGTATAATAAGATACTACAGAAAATAAACTATTGCGTTTGATTCATTAATAATCTCTGTAGAACTTCGGCCGTTTGTTGGGGACCTTAACGTGCTTCAAGGCCATTTCATGACAAATCTTTACATGTTTTATGTTGATTGTAAGTAAATCGTGTATATAAGATGTAATGAATATTTTTGTGTTAAATTCACGTTATTTTTTCTACAAGTAAAAAAAAATCGCTATAGTAATTAACTAAATCCGATATCCAAAGTGCCAATTTTCGATATGTTTTTGTTAAATTTAGTAGAACTATTAAAAAAATAGTATTATTCATGACAGTCAATAATAAAATGAATTACCGATGAATCATTGACTGTTAAGTGTCCGAGTTACAGACAAAGTGTTGGACTCCGACTACATTGGCCGGCCAGAACTTTATTAAACTTAATCTTCAATTTTTCAAAACAATAACAATATTAATTATCTCTCTTTGATCCTAACACATTGGTGTAGTAGTTTTCCTTCACGTCAATTCCTGACGGGGTAACATCTTGAATACTGACGCCATATAAATTACGAACACCTCTCGAGTCGCCTATGTCGGGAAATTTCTAGCCACTTATTATATTTTACTTTAGCACAGAACACTATTTTAACCATCACTGAGCAGAGGCAACATGTTCCCAAAAATGACTTAAAACAATTTTTGTGTGTGAACTAAACGTAGACGTTGCAACACATACACCTTTTAAGATTATTTATATTTGCAATTGATGTTGAGTATGTTGAGTAAAAACACAATATTTTTTTATATAATAGTTGTATCTAAAGATATTAATAACTGTTTAAAATCATTGAGAAAAATGTACTTGTATAACCGATTATTCATAGGATTCTGCATAAATTAACGATTATAATCATGTAATCATGAGTACGATTACGAGTATGTTTATCCTCATCGTTGCATCGCAACGATGAGTATTTGTATCTGTAATCGCCGATTCCATACGTACTCGTGCAGGTTTCTAGTGTGAAGCTAGCAATAGATCCAGCAATAGATTTTAAAAAATTCATATCTCTGAAAAAACAAAAGCAAATTAAATGAAATTTAAAGAAATACACTTCAAATAGCCTGAATTATTACTCCAAGAAATATAATACGCTTAACTTTTACCCTTCATACTTTTTCACCCCTTCCAAGAATATGTTATGATTTTTTTTAATTTGGCATACATTTTTCATAAAGTTACTTTTTAGCTAAAAACATCTCTATAATACCTTCTTTTGATAAGTGATATCAAAAAAATGTTTCGACACCCCGTTCGCTACTAAACTATTTATTTACCCTAAGATTTCAAAAATTAATATCTCAGAGAAAAAAAATACAAATCGAATAAAATATAAAATACACGATAAGAGATGTCTAAGTTATTACCCAAAAAAAAATTGACCCATAATTTTTACCTATAATATAATTTCACCCCTTCCAAAAACGTAATCATTTTTTTTTCTACTTTGGCAATGTTCCATAAAATTCATTTTTATCTCATAATAGCTGTCTCTTTTAATACACCTAATCAAAAAAACGTTTCGTCGCCCTGTTCACCCCTAAAATATTTTTGTTTACCCCGTGAATATGAAAATCAATATTTCCGAGAAATCAAAATCAAATCAAACAAAATATCACTAAGGAATACATCTTAATTAATAGCACAAAGAAGATCAAACCCTAAAATTACCCTTTCATTTTTTCTTGTCTTTAAATGTAATATATATATACAGGGTGTCCGTATTTCGAGGAAATGCATGGGGATCTCGGTTATTTGAAGAGTTAGAGAGTTTGTTAAATTAGAGCAAATACGTGAAATTTGGAGCCCAACAATAATCCGAAAACAGATTTGAAATATCTTCTTTGTTTTCGAGATATTGCCAAAAAACTATTTTTTTCAAATTTCGTTTTTATTTTTTTATTCAAAAACTATTGGATCTAGGAATTTGCAACTTTTACATTATACAGGCACTTTTTAATCAGGAATTTAGTAGTGTACTTACATTTAAAATAACTTTAATATCTTTTCCAGAACCATAGCCAACTTTTGTTTTTCTTATGGGCACCATATTGGATATTCATATTTTTGGAAAGAACTTTTTTTTCTGAATTCAACGGTATATCACACCTATAATTTATTTTGCGTTTCATTTGAAACAAAGCAACCTTTTGTTTTTTTTAAGTGCCTTGAAAACAGTTGCACATTTTAAAATTCCTGGGGCCTACAACGATATTTTTTTAGGGAAGGAACCAGAATAATCACTCTGCTGCTTGATGAAGTTTTTCATAATATTAAATAATAATAAACAAATTAATTAAATATCTTTTGAACTAAAATTATCACAAACTTAGAGTAAGTGTTCGAATATATCACCATTGACCTCCAAACATAATTCTAGTCTTTTCCTTAAATTTTGGACTGCCCGAAAAATGTCTCTTCTTCTTAATTGCTGAATGGTAACTATTATATTTCTTCTTAAATCGTCTTTGTCCTCTGGAATAGTTTTATAAACTTTTTCTTTTATAGCTCCCCAAAGAAAATAATCTAGAGGTGACAAATCAGGTGAGCGAGCTGGCCAACGTATATCACCATTATTTGTCATAACTTTATTTGGAAACATTTCGGACAGACAATTAGCGACAATTTGGCTGTTGTGAGGTGGTGCACCATCTTGTTGAAACCATACATTTCTTAACATATTTAAGGGGATGTTATTGTCTACGTAATCACTTAAAAATGTTCTTAAAAAATCGTGATATCTCTGTGAATTTAATGTACCTTCGTAAATGTATGGACCTACAATATTGTCTCCCAAAATACCGACCCATACATTTAGTCCGAATCGCACTTGTCGTCTTTCTTCATGTTGTCTAGGATTATTTATACTCCACACATGTTCATTATGCCTATTGAATATCCCTGTGTTGGTAAAACGGCATTCGTCAGACCATATCACATTTGACAAGAAATTCGGATTTTCGTTTAATTTTCCCAATAAAATACGACAAAAGTCCATCCTTCGTCTAGCATCTCCAGGATGGAGAGCTTGAGTAACTTTAATTTTGAATGGGCGATATTTATTTTTTTTCAAAATTCTCCATACGTATTGAAACGTCACACCAAACTGGTTCGCAAGTTCTCTCGTTGAGGAAGAAGGGTTATCTTGAATCTAGGGGAATAAATATTATCTTATTGTAATTAAAATGAAATCATTTTACCGCTTGCAAAATTTGGTTATCATTTTCATGGGGTTGGTGATATCCATATCTTTGTCGTGGCTTTACGAAGGAACCATATTCCAATAAATTTGTATGTAGTTTTATGAAATGACTTTCACTTGGCTGTTGCCTTTCTGGATAGCGCTGTAGATAGACTTCGGATGAAATACGTACATTTTTGTTTGAAGTATAATAAACTTCGATCACATCTCGTTTTTCTTGGTTCGCAAACACCATTTTTAACTTTATTTTATGTATTATGTATAATGATCGTATCTTATTGACACATCAATAACTAAATAACGTATAAATATTATTGTTTCCAAGGCACTCTTTACAAAAAACAAAACGTTGCTATGTTTTAAATGAAACGCAGAATAAATTATAAGTGTTGTGGCGGCTAACACTTTAAAATGGGTGGCTGGGTCGTGGTAAAAAAATTGAACTAAACAAAAAAATAAGTGATAATCACAATCGTGAATTTAATAATAATAAAAATTAACAGATTTCGGACATACAAAATATAAAAAAATATAAATTAAATAATGTTTCTCTAACAAAAAAAACAATCAATAATAAATTCCGCAAAAATCGATAACACAAAAATTAAATTGGGCGCCACCTAGGAGCACTGTCCTAGGGCGGTAGTACTACAACAGTAGCCTGTCTCTGTAAATTAACTTTCAGGTATCTTTTTGTTTGACTTAGCTTTATCTTTTCCTCGACCTGGGGTTTAGCTCCCACCCAGTCGGCGAATCCTCGTCCCTTGCAAAAAAATCGAAACGAAATCCGAGCGCAGAATATTTGGTTGGATCCCAACGTAAATAGGTTCACCGAATTTATTTGGCGCTCAGAGGGCCAACCGTAACCCCCAAGACAATGTCGAACACCAGTAGCGATAATTTTAGCGGCAATGATCGGCAATCTTGATAACGATAAACAGCGATGACGATAGCGGTATTCGGTAGCGATAGCAGTAATTCAATATTAGCAACAGCGATATGCTCCGTCGCCCAATCTCTTCCTCGCCGCATCCAGCGCGCTCGCACGCCTCCCCCCTCACCAAAAATGAGCGCGCCCCGAAATTTTCAAAAAAAACATTTGGTGCCGAATAGCATTGCAACGTAGGCAACTGAAATTGCGCGCATAACTTAAAATATCGCAAATGCAACATTTTTATTCTCAAAAATGAAAATAAAAATGTTACACTGCCCCTCTCCCCGGCATAAAAAATATTAATACAGATTTTTTTTTTTAATCTATTGGTTCAGCTAAATCACCTGACCCAAAATATGGCTTTAAGTCTTTGATATGCCATCTTCCGACATCATCCCCATTTTCGTCGCACAGTTGGTATATTACAGGCGAAATAACCCTTTTGACGCTACATAATACGAATTTAGGGGCTAACTTTGCACAAAATTTGTTAACTGCCTTTGACAAAACCTTATTCGATTTCCATACCAAATCACCCTCTTCGAATTGAACGTTACGTTTCCGCAAGTTGTATAACTTAGCATTCCGAGAGTACGCTTTATCAAGTCGATCCTTCACTTTAAAAAAAATTTGAGAAATTTCTGATAAGTCATCAACATATTTTTTACGCGATGCCGTCTCAACCGTAACGCATATATCATCTCCATATTTTTCATAAAATTCTCCACTACTAGGTACAGTGCGACCGAACACGAGCGTATTTGGCGAAAATCCGGTAATTTCATGTACGGCGGAACGGATTGCGTAACCTATTCGATGAATATCTTCATCCCACTTATTGTGGCTTAAATCGTCTTTTATAAAACATCGTATAGCGGTACCGATGACGCGATTCACCCGTTCTGCGAAATTCACCTGAGGGTGGTACTTTGCATTAAACCAAAGCTTTTGAACGCCGTATTGTTTCACTAAATTTCTGAATTTGGAGCCAGTGAATTGAGTGCCATTATCCACCATAATTATTTGAGGTACACCGAACAATAAAAATACTTGATTCTCTAGGAATCTGACAATTTCATTCGCGGTGGCCTTTTTTAAAGGTTCGACAAACACGAACTTGGAAAACCAGTCTGTCACTACTAGTAGGAAAGTGTTACCTCTTTTTGAACGCGGCAAAGGCCCAATTAAATCGAGCGATATAATTTGAAACGGAAAATTTACAATTTTTTTTTTTTTTTTCTCGTGCTGCTGTTGCTAGGCCCGGTTACTGCTCGCTTCGCTCGCATACTAACCCGGTTACTGCTCGCTTCGCTTAATTGGGGTAACTCCAGGACTTTGGTAGGCTCGCTTCGCTCGCATGCTCGTCCTGGGCGATGTATGTAGTCTAATTTCGATAGAGCTCGCTTCGCGAGAATTTAATAGAGGTAGCTTCACGACATTAGTTGGCTAGCTTCGCTCGCAAGTTTGTCCTGGGCGATGTATGTAGTCCGACTTCGATAAAAAAATAATGAAGAAAATCATGGTTTTAGACCACCCTGTATATGCACATTAAACTTTAAAATT